>JAIXMP010000021.1:0-600000 GCA_025677815.1 Phascolomyces articulosus
ATCTCGTATTGTAACAAAATTCATATATGGTAACTTACGATCCATAAGCAGCCCAACCTAGGAAACCTCGAGTGGCAGCAGCCGATGAAATCATAATAATGGAACCCTTTGATTTGCGCAAATGAGGCAATGCTTCTTGGACAAGTGATAAGATCGAGAAAAAGTTAATATCGAACAAACTAAAGCAAGAATAAAGGCATATAAGTTATTCTAATATGTCTCTTCCTTTCTTTCTCTCCTTTCAATTTAAATCTAATCCTACCGTTTGAATTCTTCAACGTTAACGTCAGCTACCGAAGCAAGTGGTGCAACAACACTAATAGAAAAAAAGTTTGTTCGAGTCAGTCAATGTCAAAGTGATTCATTTTCATTTTTTTTTAATTTACCCGGCATTGGCAATCAAAGCATCGAGTTGACCCCATTTCTCAATGGCAGTAGCAACGGATTGCTTGATAACTTGATTGTCAGTAACATCGCCGGCGACAGTAGTAATAGAATCAGCCTTGCCAAGTTTTTCAGCTTCAGCCTCAAGTTGCTTGAGTAAATCCGTATTGCGCGCAACAGCGACAATACGAGCGTTAAATGTAGTTAAAGCAGCTAAAGCGGTTGCTTTACCAATGCCACGTGAGGCACCTGTAAGAAGAACAACGGGAGATGCAGTCATTTTTTATAAAATATGCAAAGAAGAAACTCAAAGATGCATCTTTTATGTACTGTGTTTTCAAGGAGCAACACCTCCGAAACCTTCTATTTTTTGGTTGTACGATCGATAATAATAATTTGCTTGACCGTCAAGTACCTGGTTATACTTCAAAGATGGGAAACGATGGGAAATTGAAGGAGTAAAAAATTTCTTAATATATTTACTATTTCCCGGATGGGGCGCAAGCATGGAAAAATGTTATTCAGGAAATATATAAAATATAAATATACTTTTCTTACATAAAAAATGAACGGTTTCGATTTGTCGTATGTAGCTTATAGTGTGGCACACGATAATAGAACGGGTTCTTTATTGGTTGACAGTTTCAAAGCTGCAAATAATTTAACAATTATACACCACCACAAAAACGAAAAGTTTATACATTACTAATCATGATCTTTTCTTTTAGTTGATATTATATATCAAATTTATAGTTTCATTTGTAAGAAGCTGTTATAATACGACTAGAAACATCTGTGAATATCTTTTATTTTACTTTGTAAGTTTCATTAAACAGTCCAGTAATGAAAACTAAAAGAGTACCGATACTAAACGTCTCTTGACCATATAACAGATATGATAAATGTGTCAAAATTGTCAATTATCGTCGTATTAATACGGAATGGAGGGTGCAGATATTATTAAAATATAGTAATAATGTATTACAAAGAGAATGTCACTATGGAATACCATCCATTATTACCTTTATGATTATTTTTAGCATAAAAAATTACATGGTTCAGTATGAATATCATTGAATAAATTCCCATGGATTTAGTAATTTTAGAGATGGTCTTTCCAGAAAATGATCATTTTTCCAGATTATTTCGCCGTGATAATAGTTAAGTGGGAGGTGATAGCACACAATGCTGTCATACTCATAATAATGATACCATCAATATGGATAAGCATTATAAATGTTATGTTGTTGCCATTAATATTGATAAGATCATGGTTAATATGCCAAAAATAAAAAGATCTACAAACGAAGTGGAAGGGTGTGCAGAAATTAACCACAACTTTCAAATATAGCATCTGTGTGTTTCAGTCCAATGGATATATAAAAAACATTTTTCTGTGCACTCATCACTGTTTTTTACTTTATACCAAGCTTCAAAAAATCAATTAATTAAACATTCATTGTTTTGATTAATAGCCTTTTTATATTATTGTTTGTTGGTGGATGCTTGGATGATATATATATATATATATATTTTGGATTGGCTGACTATCTCTTTAGTCTCTAAATCCTAAATAAATGATGGCTTTTTGTAAGCAACTTTTAAAAAAGCTGATAAATATCTATACCCATATCCTTTATAATTTCTTTTGCTTTTTAATATTACGCCTGAAGACGAATAGTGTTCCTGGATTAGAATAGTAATAAAATCAAAAATATTAGAGAAAATTCTAAGAAGAATTGATTTAACCCACTTACTCATCATAATTTTTCTTGGAAACATTAACGCCGATCCATATCCATAGTTTTTTCTTTCATTGCATAATAACATTGGCAGCAAGTCAGATCTGTCATAATGTAAATAACGTAGACTTGTATATGTCGTTTCGCCTCTCATCCAAAACGGGACCTTTAGAGTAAGCATTTTTATACAAAATATTATTAGCAGTTAGTACTTGTCCTTTCAATATGGTCGAAGCTACATAATGATAATGAAACAATAATGATGGCGGCGTATTCTTTGGTTATGAAAGATAAAGCTTCATTTAATTTATTTTCGCAGATCCGCGCCTTAATGGGAACTGATAATTGATAAGTCGAAGTTGCCCATCCTCTCAAGTGTGAAAATTGAAAAACAAGGAATAAAGAATCTCATTGGTCAAGTATGGTCAGAAATAAACAAATATGCATGAAGATTTCAACTCGTATCTATTGAACTTGCAGGCTTGCAAAATGCAACTTCAACTTACCATGACCCATCCATAGTAGATTTTGTTATTGCTGTATTTTAAATATGCTGAAACTTGGCAACAAAAGGTCTCATCGACTTTTATGTCATTTTATTTTCATCTTCATGTAGATATGTATTTATTGCTTGTGCTAAAAAATCGGGCGCTGTCAATAAATTGGATGGCTTCTTTTTTAGATTCAATATTCTAATAATTGTATTGTTTACAGAATTTTGCATAAAATAAAAATAAATAAAATGAGATTATATATTATTTTATATGTTTAAGCTAATGTTACATGGTATTTTTATTTTGAAGGGTAGGAAGAAGGAAATCCTCTATCACAAGTATATATTGTTTACTATTACAACAATTCTTCTGCTTCTAACTCATCATCATTTTTTTTTTACAAGCGGTAATCCTTGAGTTTTTCTTCATCCCAGCTGCAAAAAGAACCGGACAAAGCGTGAGGAGGGTTTGCAGCAAGAGCGGCCAATACATGACCCGATTGCTCGGGAGGCACAAGCTTGCCTGATTCGTGCAACTCGATAAACTTTTGATGGTCATCCTTCATTGATTCTTTGCCTAATCCATTCACGTTTTTTTTTTGTGAGTAAATAATATATAAAAATAGAATTTTAATTTACCTTCAGCACGAAGTAAGCCTTGCATGTCGGTGTCAACGACACCTGGTCGGATAGCAATACTGGTAATTTCAGGTTCTTCGACCGACAGTGTTGAGGTTAAATGGTTCAAAGCAGCTTTGGAACTGAATAATTTTTTAAGGTACACCCAAGTAAAAAAAAAAAAAATATATAGTTAGGGCTCATTCTATATCTTTTTTGAAAATATCATAGGAAAACAACCAAAAAAGTAATAAGCTTATAATGACTTACGATCCATAAGCTGCCCATCCACGATATCCTCGAGCAGCAGCACCAGATGAGACCATAATAATGGAACCCTTTGATTTGCGCAAATGAGGCAATGCTTCTTGGACAAGTGATAAGATCGAGAAAAAGTTAATATCGAACAAACTAAAGCAAGAATAAAGGCATATAAGTTATTCTAATATGTCTCTTCCTTTCTTTCTCTCCTTTCAATTTAAATCTAATCCTACCGTTTGAATTCTTCAACGTTAACGTCAGCTACCGAAGCAAGTGGTGCAACAACACTAATAGAAAAAAAGTTTGTTCGAGTCAGTCAATGTCAAAGTGATTCATTTTCATTTTTTTTTAATTTACCCGGCATTGGCAATCAAAGCATCGAGTTGACCCCATTTCTCAATGGCAGTAGCAACGGATTGCTTGATAACTTGATTGTCAGTAACATCGCCGGCGACAGTAGTAATAGAATCAGCCTTGCCAAGTTTTTCAGCTTCAGCCTCAAGTTGCTTGAGTAAATCCGTATTGCGCGCAACAGCGACAATACGAGCGTTAAATGTAGTTAAAGCAGCTAAAGCGGTTGCTTTACCAATGCCACGTGAGGCACCTGTAAGAAGAACAACGGGAGATGCAGCCATTTTTTATTTGTTTGTATAATTTATATAAAATATGCAAAGAAGAAAAAATTAGAAGATGTTCTTTTCCAGTTTTCCTTTTCTTTTCAGTAATAACTTAACCCAGCAGTTCGCTCCGAAATGTTTTGTGTTCTTGGTTGTACGATGGATAAATTATAATATGTTGCTTTTTTTGGTACCATGAATACCTTGGTCTATTACTTTGAAAGTAGGAAACGATGAAGAAAAGAAAACCATTATCAAAAGGGGGTATAGAAAATTTTCATTGTGTGCATTTTACCAAATTTGTTATTATTTGTATTGTTATTATGCATAATAAACTAACCTGTTTTTTTTGAAAATAATGCAATCATTGCCACTTTATTGGTATAATATATCATATATATATAGTAAGGTAGTATAGTATGGGAATTTGAATGTTATAATAACTGGTGATTACAATAACTCTGGAAAGTATTTTATTATAAGATATATGAATGATGATGTTAGTATATTTATTACATAAACAACTAGGTATGGTAATTCCTTTTCTTGTTTGCTTGTTTCACCTAATATCTAATGTTACATATTATGTACTTATATTAATACATTACTTAACTATATTATCAATCCAATGTTCAATATTACATGGCTATATTTACTTCATTGGTTGGCTGAGAATGAGGCTTTGTCTACATATTATTTGTCAGGTTAAACATTGTTTTGAATTAACTTTCACAACAAAAAAGATAAAATAACCAAAATAGGATTCTTGTTGTTGATGATCTCTCATCATTAGTATTATTATATTTTATGCATATGAAACTTCTTTGATCAATAAAAAAAAGAACAAAGTATTAAAAAAAACAATGAAATGTATGAAATTCATCCACATGTCAAAAACCCTTTAACCAAGGAGATGGTTACAACAGTATGAGAGAGGGATTGGTGTGTGAGTGAGTTAAGTTGTGTTGGTTGCAGTTAGCTGAGTTTTTTTTTTTAAAAAACATTGTTTTACAAAAAGTGTTAAATGCAGGCTGCATTTATTATTGAATTTGGTGGTTCGTTGTTTTTTTTTTCTGGTTCCTGGATCCTTTTTTTTTTCTTTTTCTTTTTTTTCTCACTATCTCTTTTTCTTCCCAACTTCTCCCAACTTCTTTTCATAATCATAATGCTACATCGACCACTTATATCGACAACAACAGGGGCAGGAACAGTGTCTAATTCAATTGCTTGCGGAGAACGTGATTGGGAGGATGGTCCAGCTTTTCGTTCAACAATAAGTCAATTAGAAGCAAAAACCAGTACTCTCAAGCAAAGCGTGAAACGAGTATTGAAAACAGCAACAGCATGTCTTGAAGCAAACCAAGCATTATTAAGAGCCGACAAGCAGTTTATGAACGCCTTACGCGAAACCAGCTGTACCGAACCTCTTTTCACACACTATTTGGATTCCGCATGGGAGGACATGACCAGTGAACGAGAACGGTTACAATTCTCCATGCAAACGTTACTCATTGATCCATTACAAAAACTATACGAATGCGATATTAAAAAAGCCGAACAAAAACGACGGCAATTTGAAGAAGAGAGTAAAAAATATTATGCTAGTTTATCTAAATATCTCGGTGGAAAAAAGAATGAAACGAAATATATCGCCAAGAAATCACGGTACGATATGATACGGTTTGATTACTATACATTTCTAACCGATCTGCACCGTGGCAAAAAGGAGACGGAGCTCTTGTACCACCTGTTTAGTTTACAAGAACGACAGAATGCTTATTATTCAAATGTAGCTCAAAATTTAGAAAAGAAAAAGCAAGGATTGGAACACGTGGCAGGATTGATTGCAACTGCTTCACGAGAACAAGCTATTGTGAATAAAGAGCGACTCATTACTCGTAAAGTGTTGCAAGAAGCATTGGATCAAGTATCAACAACGTCAACGACATATGGTGGAGGTTTCACCTCACCACTATCATCTCCTACATCACCAAAATCTCTTTATCATACTTCTACTTCTACAGCAACCACCTCAACCACTATAAAAGAAAAACGAAATAGTTTTCATCAAAATAAAATGACAACACCGTCATCAGAAACAAAATTTCATGGTATCCGAGATCTACAATCCAATTGTAATCGTATGACAACAACTGAACGACGAAAAGAAGGGGTTCTTTTTGCTACGTCAAGACCACTCAAAGTAAATGGATCAGATAAACCTGCACACGGCGTCACTTGGCACAAGTAATTGACATGAAATAATAATAAAAAAAATGCATGGGGAATGTCTTAAAAAGGAGAGAGCCTTGGAATGTGTTCTACTTGCGTACATCAAACTAAAACAAGGAGGAATGCATATAAAATATCATACGTATCTAATCTAACATGTATATTATATGTCTATATATATGATGAATAATATTTATTTAGATATTGGTGCGTTCTTCGTACAGGTCAACTTTGTGAGTACAGTAATTGGAAACGAAATCCTGCAGCTCATCGGGAACCATTAAATTTACGTTTTGCCACTGTTCGAATGGCTCGTAGCACCGATCGAAAATTCTGTTTTGAAGTGATTACACCGCAATTCCGACGTTTATATCAAGCCATGTCTCAAACAGATATGGATGATTGGATATCGACCATTAATAATGCTATTGAGAGTGTCTTGAACGGAGTAGGAAGTACTACTGATTTCAACAACCAAGATCAGCCACAACAACAGCAACCGCAGCAGCAAAAACGGCGTAATTCCATGGGAGGTGCTTTTGTGGGGATGACAACTGAAGCGAAACGAAAGTTTTATCGTCATTCCGTTGGGCCAGTAAAACGTGCGTCGTCAGGATTTACGGATTTTGCTGATTTATTACCTGGATCCCTTTATCTACCAGCGAGCTTTTCCAACAAAGAATCAGAATCAAGTACAGAGAGTAGTTTACCTTCCTTGGCAGCATCAGGTGTTCCTCCTGTGCCACAAGCTAAAGATGACAGTAATAATAACAACAAAGCATCAACAACAACGCTTGCCAAGAAAGAAGGTTCTATACCGCAGTTATTACAAAGGTTATACGAAGCGGATGTGTCAAATACGCGGTGTGCAGATTGTGGTTCAGATAACCCCGAATGGTGTTCTCTTAACATTGGCATTTTGTTATGCATAGGTATATAAAATAACAGTGATAATATTTATATAGTAGATGTATACTTGGACTGATTTTTTTATATAACACATCTTATGCATCTCTCATTTACTAAACGAACAATGTTTCTCTCTCTTTTGTTTTATAAAGAATGCTCTGGCATTCATCGTAGTTTAGGATCTCATTTATCTAAAGTCAGGTCACTTATGCTTGATAGTGCATCGTATACTCCTGAAGTGATTAATATGTTGTTGGCACTTAGTAATGCACGTTCAAATGCGGTTTGGGATCCACGGATCATCACTTCCTCCTCTTCTTCTTTGACTGACGATCATAATGATACCATAACGACAAAAACAACCATTAGACCAACAAGTCAAAGTTCAAGAAAAGATAAAGTAGATTATATTTCTGCTAAATATCGCGAAAAAACATTTGTACGACCCATCAAAAACAAGAACCCACAAACTTTATTATTGGAAGCCATTGAAAAGGATGATTTACCTTTGGCTAGTCATGCGTTTGCTCTCGGTGCAGATCCTAATGTACCCCATGTAGCATCGACATTGACTCTCTTTACTTCCACCGACGCAGCATCGTCTGATAGTAACAGCAATAATGACGACGGCGACAAACTACCAAAATATATTTCATTACCTGTATTAGATGCAGAAGGTGAACAAATGCCAGATAAATTCCTACAATTTCCTGTCCCAGAACCTTTTGCAGTTCGTTATCCATTACATTTTGCACTTTTGAAGAGACATGATCATGATGGTGGTCAAGGTGTGGCCGATTTTATCATGGCCGAATTTCTGTTCCAGAATGGAGCAGATGCTTTTATTATTGATCCTTATAATGGATATCCATTATCTGAATTGATTGGTATGGGGTATGCTGTGGATGATAGTGCACTCATGTACTTTAATCAAAAAATCACATCCAGAGGTGCTCGTCGTGTTTGGCGAACATCAGTGAATAGCACTTTATCTGCTTCGCCTCAATGTAAAAAAACATAAAACATTTTGTTTATATTTATATATTATTCTCCCTCCCACTCCCCTTCTTCCTCTTCCTATATTCCCTACATCATCTATATACTTTTATAAAAAAAAGCTTCTATCCATTATTCATTTTCATCTGATATTTTTTAATATATTTTTTATTAATCCTTGTACCTACAAAATTATATATATATATATAATTATAACTATCCATCGCATTATTTTACTCCACATCCTATTCAAATAAAGAACTACCAAATTACTTTTTCGTTTGTACATCACTCTTTATGATATTCATCATAAAAAGCAAAAAATAGTAGCACACTCATTCTTCAAAAAAAAAAAAAACGCAAGGTCCACCCATTAAAAAAGAGAAACCCTATCATCAAATCATGCTTATCATTTCTCAATAAGTGCTATATATATATTTATTTATCTCTTTTACTAGTAATTTTTTGTTTGCTATTGTATGCGTGTGTATAAAATGCCATGACAAGAAAAAAACAACAACCAAAAAACATTAAATTTATCGACTTTGTACCTATTTGAATAGAATGAACAAAAACGGAGAATGGTCAATTAAAAAACTCTAAAGTAAAAAAACATCGTGCTCAAAGAGAGGATAATTATAACAGTTAATTTACCAAATCATCAATCTTGAGAATCATTTTAACCGTTTCAGCGGCAAGTTCCATTGCGCTAGTGGATACCAAAAGGGGCTGAATGACATTTTCTTCGAGAATGTTGGTAATAGTACCCTTCTTTACATTAATACCAGCGGTCTTTTCACCATGAGCATGTCGGTTTCTAAGTTCGGTGACAATAGAGATGGGGTTCAAACCAGCATTTTCGGCAAGTGTGGTAGGAATGACTTCAAGAGCTTCTGCAAAGGCTTGGAAACAATATTGTTCCATACCCTTCAAGGTCTTTGCATAATCCATTAACTTTTGGGAGACTTCAATTTCAGGAGCACCACCACCAGCAATCAAAGCCTTCTTCTTTACCAAACATCGAACAACACAAAGGGCATCGTGAAGCGAACGATGGGATTCTTCCAAAACAAGAGAGTTGGCACCACGACATAAGACGGAGACAGTCTTACCAGCGTGCTTCATACCTGTCACTTTGACAATCTTTGAACCGGCTGATTCTGTTTCTTCAATCAAGTCTGCGTATCCGAGCTTATCGTCAGTAAATGATTCGACGTCAGCAACGGGCTTACATCCAAGTGACTAATTATTTTTTTTAGGAAAAAAAAAGGTCATGGTTAGAGATTGAAATAGGACACTTGGTGTAGATAATGACTCTTTCCTTTTTTTTTAATCAAATGGAACCCCCTCTTTTACCTTGGCAATAAATTCGATTTCATCACGTTCAACATCTTTAACAACCATTATCTTGAGTTTGGCCAAGAAATGCAATGATAAATCGTTTACAGCATCACGAAGAATCGATTTTTGAATAAGTAATACGTTACATCCAGATTTTTTAATCTTTTTACACATATTCAACAAATATTGACGTTCTTCCTTCAAGATCTTATCCATTTGTCGGTAATCGTTCACAACGATTTGGTTTTCCATCTACATATATAATAAAGTATATGTAAATATCTTTTTTTTTTTTTTTTTTTTGCGTGTCCCAATACTGTTATTTAAAAAAAGAGACGAGGAATGAACTTACATCAGGTTTGGGTGGTGAAAGTTGGAATTGAATTAAACCAATCTTTGCCTTTTCCATACGAGTGGGACCACCAGCACTCTTGACCACATTTTGGTTCAAAACAAGACCATCTACAAGTTCGGTATCATCAATGGTGCCACCGACTTTCTTGACAACACGGATATCTTTAATGTTCACATTATCGGTCACAGCAGGATCGATGACACGAGTGACTGCATCAACAGCAATAGGAGCAAGAAGGGAAGAGTATTGTGATACAATCTAATAGAACCAAAAAGTAAAAACACAATCTCTTCCATTAACAACTTATTCATTCTCATTCGTTTTTCTTTACTACACATTATCCATTAAAATTTCCTTTTTTACCTTGGAGTTAAGGGAAGTAGAAGCGGCTCTGAGCAAAGATTCACGATCAGAAAGATCAATGGGGGTAGACATTTCGGCAAGGAATTCAACGGATTTTTGAGCAGCACGTTGGAAGGATTCAGCAATAGTAGTGGGATGGATACCTATTTTTTATATATATAATTGTTAGATCAAGTTACTGCTTGGGTATAATAAAAAACAATTCCCTCCACACTATGCATCATATATATCTACCTTTGTTAAGCATCTTTTCAGCAGCGGCAAGAAGAGAACTGCAAAGAACAACAACTGAAGTAGTACCATCACCAGCTTCAACGTCTTGTGCAGCGGAAAGGTCAACAAGCTATAAATATGTTTCTCTTTTTTTAACAATCTAATCTCACAATCCTTTTCCTCATCAAAGTATTTTTTCCATAGTAATATATACCATTTTAGCAGCTGGATGAAGAACAGACATATGCTTAAGAATTGTAGCACCATCATTGGTAATGACAACTTCACCGTTTCCAGTTTGGATCTATAAAGTTTTAACAGTTTGTTGTGAGTTAATTTTATAAACCCTTTCCAATCACGATCTTTGCTTTATATATAAAAAACAAAAACTAAAATTTACCATCTTGTCCATACCACGTGGACCAAGCGATGTTCGAATGGCATCACCAACAGCTAGAAAAAAACGAACAATGAAAAGTTTCCAAAAATATTATTCATCTGTCGAGATCGTACTTTTCTCTCCCCTTATTTTCTGTTTATGTGTCATTATTCTAATCTAATAGATGGATGCGCGTCTTTACCCTTGGCAGCAACAATGTTACTTAATCGAACTTCGGTAGGTTTATCTTTGTCTTGGAAAGAATTCTTGCTTGGTGCGGGTTTTGCTACTTCGGCCATATTGCTGATGATGAGACGCGCGTGTTCAAAAAAAAAAAGGTTATGTTTTTGAACTTCCAACAAAAAAAGTCAAATTTAAAACGACAGCTGAGTTCCTTTTGACAGGTGCTTTGCACAACCTGGGAAAGTCTGTATATAGTTTATAGCAATATTATTATTGAAAAAATGGGTTTATATATTATTAAGAATAAGTAAATGGCATTACAGTATAGGAGAAATAGGTATAGAATTATATACATAGTGAATGATAAATTTTTACATCTGAGTATTTTACTATATATTATTACTGCTTTGGACACAGTGATTATGACCACTACGATGACGATGCTGGTTTCTTGTTCTTTCTTCAAATTGACATAAAGTAACCACTGTTCTATTCCCAATACTTAATGTCAAATTAGCTGTCGTTGTGGATTGATTATTAGGTCGAGTCATGGTCACAAAACGCGGCATTTTTCGACAATCCAAATCAAGACTAATATTGGCAGCTGCTTGTAAATGTTCAATCCATGATACCATATCAGTTGTATTCATTAACCGCATTAAGAATTGATCACCTGTGGTAGGTGCTCTAAGACGAAGTACGTTTGGTTTATGATAAAATTCGGGGGCTAGCCCCGCTTCTATGCGTTGCATTGAAAGGCTATACAATGGTGTCGTTTCACCCTTGTTTTTAAACATGTGTAACACCGTTCCCCATAACCGTATATAAAATTTTCTATATTTTTATTCTGTGAGTCTATTAAGCTCATGTAATGATGTAAAAAAAAGGAAGGACTTGAGTTTTTTTTTTTTTTTTTTTTTTACCTCCAACGTACTCGAGTAGAAGAAATGTTTTGAAACCCTGATTCTTGTTTTACTTTAACATAACCCATTTTATAGACTGTGCATGTATATGGCGGTAATAGTTCTTCCATAAGGATGCTTTCTTTATCAGGAGAATCATCATCTTCATTGCCATTATTACGAGAAAGTGGTCCTATTAATGTAGTAGTAGTGGCTGTTGAAGAATGATCGATATCATGCTGATGGTATCGATGAAGAGAGTGATGGTGTTGATGATGATATAAAGGGAGTTTAAGTTTGATCATATTTGTATAAGGTAAAATAAGTGGTAATCCATTCTGCCTTGAAAAGCCAACCATTCAATAAAAGTAGTCAAGCTGTACGAAAGAAAGTGAATGAAAGGGAGTTATTTCATGTAATATGTAAAAGATATATTTTATATTAGCAATCACTAGGGCATTTATATATGATTTTTTTATAGCAGGGGACTCATTGCCTTATCATTGGTACTATATATAAAGCCAATCACATTAGTGACCAATTGATCATACAACCCACGTTATAAACTGAGAAAGAAAAAAGACCCATAGATATAAAGTGGTAAATAATTTTAAAACTGGAATACATTTGAGATTGACACCATGAACATTAACCATAACAACTAAAATGGAACATTGCCACGACAATTTGGTTGTCAATTGTAGAAATAAATATATAATTCAACTGTTGTTCGGTTACAAGAGTAGCTAATAGTTTAAATAAGCTTAAAAATCGTCTGACTAGGCTATCTAGGCTTTCACCACTGACGTCCGAAATTTTTTGCCATATTTGAATGCTAGGATACACTCCAGGTTATGCAATTTAAAATAATATTTAGTTAGCCAATCAATTAAAAGATTGGAGGTTGTTGTTCAGTGCATCTCTTTTTGCGTACCAGGAATCCTCGACCCGTTTTTAGAACGGAAATGTTTCTTGAACAACAATAGTGGATGCAAATCATAGTATTCTCACAAGTGACATGGGCCATTCCTAATCATATATACTTTCCACATAATACGATTACTCATGTACCTAATGAAAAGCAAATAGAAAAAATAATATCATATAAGACTGTTGCAAAGTAATAACAGTAAGAGTGAAAAACAAATGTTTTAAAACCATCAACTTACACAAAACAGAGAAAAAGAAGTGAAATCACGCAAAAAGCAATAGAGCACTTCATTCCATGACTAAGCTAAAGAGCAGGCCAATATTATGGGCAAAAGATGGCACACGCGAGATTGTACACTATTCAACAAAACCCATATTGGATGAGTAGCCATCGATACGTGATGGTTGAACCCAACGCGAGAAAGTAACTGGGCGATGATATCATGCACAAAGACAAGATATGCAGATGAATTGTTGTAAAAACAGAATAAGGAAAGAAGATAAACAAAAGCAAGAATCGACGCTTCAGTTTCAATGCATCAGTCAAAAAAAAGAGCATCCCAAGAAGACTAATAAAAATAAAAAATAAAAAACAATTGCAATACATCTTATAGATTCCTCATCCATTTATCCATTCACATCCCAAATAGAGTATGACTGGTCCTTACTAGATTTATATTTCCTTTTCTACTATTAACAAGATAATTTAATGAAGCGTATCAAACAAGTTCCCTTTCTGAATCTCTCACTTGTTCAACCAAATAAAAACAATAATAAACGTACCTTTATTGATCTGCACCTGGGTCAAAGAAAAAAAAACCTATCAATCGAAACTAATAGGAAAAAAGAGACCAGGTGCGTCTACTATTCCCAAATAAATGAAAATAGTACAACGACATCCGCAAGCGTAACATATAAGGAAAAAAACCCCAGTGGGAAATATGACCCTTATACAATGAATCGGCCTACCGATAATCCTTGAACACCATCAAATATTTACAGAGAGATATTCACAAGATACATTTACAATTATTTATTCTATTCTACTTTTTATCCTTAGTCCATCACACCAATAAAATATATATATATATTTATATATATAAAACGAAACAAAGAGAGAATGATCCAACATAGCATATTGATCAGTTTATGACTGTTTTGGATGCTGAACTTTTATGGTCAAAAGTTATCGATGGTAAAAAAAGAAACATCCCAAAGACTAATTACTTCCTATGGATACAAAAAACGAGTAGCAGAGTTTGTAATTTTCTGGAGTTGATGAGTATCATAGTGATGACTATAATCCGGATGAAGATGAATATGATAAAGATAATATTGCTGGTATCTTACAAGAAATTGAGAATAGTAGATCTGTTTCCAGTTTCTTCGAAAGTGATGATGGAAGAGATATGGGTGCTGACATTCTTTAGCACCATATATGTCATTTCTCTGCGATTTTAGTATTTAGCATTATATATTTATTTCTGCTTCTTGTATATGTGTTTATGTGTGCTTTATGCTATTCTTTTTAATTAGGCTATTCCCTCTTCATTTTATATACTGTTTTTTTTACTATGCCATTTTTACTTGTATAATTTTTATTAGTTTATAAAAGTATTTGCTCATTATTAAGTGAGAGTATGAAGGAAAAATAGTACGCAACATTAAAGCGTATCATACAAGTAAAATTCTACGGTGCACCACAGAGAATTATAAACCTGATACCACAGGGTCCTAATTATGTTCGGTCATTTAAATATGGCAATAAATTCAGAGAGTCACAAGCTACCGACATTTGCTACACTTGATGCCGATCGTTTTTTTTTACACTGCTTTTTTCTTTATTTCTTTTTTATACGCGAGCTTTTTTATTCATCGATCCGGCATAATAAACTAAAGTAATAATTTATTTATTTATACATTATTTTCTTATTATCATAAGCATATTCAATTAACATCATTGTTTTTTCATACATATATACTTTTTTTATATCTTGAACTCTTATAAAGTAATGGGTCAAACACTTTCTGAACCAATTACGGACAAACACTCGAGCAAAGATAATGACGAGAGATTTGCTTATGGTGCATCTGCCATGCAAGGCTGGCGACTGAGTATCCTTTTTTTTTTAAAAAAAAACAGAAAAAAAACCCTATGAATAGAATATATATTCTGTAGGTTAAGAAACCATACAATAAGGAAGAGAGGTTGAAGAAAAAATCTTTATTATTATTCAAATTGGGTATTTTGAGGAGAGATAATTAGTATCAATGCCTTAATTATTACACACACACAACACGCTATCCAAATTATTGGTTTGGTATACTCTATCTTTCTTTTTTTTTAAATAGCTATGGAAGATGCTCATACAACCTTGTTAAAACTCGAAGATACCGACGCGAGCTTTTTCGGAGTCTATGATGGCCATGGAGGTAAATTATTTAAAAAAACATTTATGCAAAAAAAAATATATACTAATTTTTTTTACAATATAATATGATAAAGGTGCTACCATTGCTCAATATACGGGTCAAATGTTGCATAAAAAAATCCGTGAAAGTTCTCATTTTGATAAGAAAGAATATCATGAAGCTTTGAAAGATGGCTTTTTATCCATTGATAAAGAATTAAGTGAAGGTAGGAAATTGTATAAACCTTGGATCAAAAACAAAAGAAAAACTATAGTGATTCTTTTTTTAAAAAATAAAATAGATGGCAACTTTGCATATGATCCTTCTGGATGTACAGCAGTGACAGCACTTATTACACCGGATGGTAGAATTTTTGTGGTAATGTTCAAGAATGAGGAGAAAATGTGTATGAAAAGACAGGAGCCAAAATTATAGATATCATCTCGTTCTTATCAATAAAATGTATAGGCAAATGCAGGAGATTCTCGATCAGTTATTAGTGTGAAAGGCAAAAGCAAAGCCCTGTCGTTTGATCATAAACCCGTTGATCGAGCTGAATCACAGCGTATTATTGCAGCAGGGGGTTTTGTCGAATTTGGACGTGTTAATGGTATATAAAATCTTATTTGGCAGGATAGTGTATTTAATTGAGATTAAAGAATTACTAACTAAACTTTTTGAATAATAATAATAAAAAATAGGTAACCTTGCCCTTTCTCGTGCTATTGGTGATTTCGAATTTAAGCAAAGTACTCAATTACCTGCTGAAGAACAAATTGTTACTTGTAAATATATTTACATGCTTTTTTTGTGTTTATTACATATCATTCAATTTCACTAATCGATTATACGTTATATTATAAAGGTGATCCTGATATTATCGAACATACAATAACCGATCAAGATGAATTCCTTATCTTGGCTTGTGATGGTATGGTTTTTCTTA
Organism: Phascolomyces articulosus; assembly: GCA_025677815.1. Taxonomy (NCBI): domain Eukaryota; kingdom Fungi; phylum Mucoromycota; class Mucoromycetes; order Mucorales; family Lichtheimiaceae; genus Phascolomyces; species Phascolomyces articulosus. The sequence goes on from JAIXMP010000021.1 coordinate 16,277, forward strand.
CAGAAAAGAATTTGTTCAAGATTGAAAACTCATGATTTGGCATTGATAATGAAAAAATAGGTATTTGGGATTGTATGACAAATCAACAGGCTGTCGACTTTGTAAGGGAAGCCATTGCAACAAAGACTCCATTGGATGAAATTTGTGAAATGATGATGGATCATTGTTTGGCGCCCGATAGTGAAGTAGGCGGTCTTGGGTGTGATAACATGTCACTTATCATTGTTGGTATATTGAACGGTAAATCAGTGGATGAATGGTATGATTCGGTCGCAGAACGTGTGAATTCAGAAACGCCGAAGAAAGATGCTCTTGGAAACGATATCACGTCTGATGAAGAATCTGAAGAAGAATCTACCAAAGAAAAAGAAGTGATTGAAAAAACACCTGTAAAATACACTTCCAAGGATGAAACACCAGCTGTTACCAAAGACGTAAAGGAAAATCCATAAAAACTAATGTGTATAAAAAAAGATTCAAAAAAGACAAATCCTTCTCCTTTCTCTTATCACACAAAGAAACACATATAATATAACGTTTTAAATACAACAAAAAAAATGCATGAAACAATACCGCACTCAAAAAACCAACCTTTCTTTCTCTCCCCCTTTTCCCTTTTACACACACATACCGCGTAACTAACATACTTATCTAAACACACTCGCGCTGTTTTTCTTTTTCTACCCTATTACGCATCAGAATGACATTTTGTAAATGATAGTCTCCTTTGTAATAGATTGATGATTTTATTGTTTTTTAATTTTCGGGTATATCGGTTTTTAATATACGTGCAGCTTTCTTTTTGGGCGCTGGCGCTATTGAGCGAGGGAAAATAAGAAGATAGACAGAAACAGATTAGTTATTTTCATATATGAAATATTCATTTCTGATTCAAATTACCATGATCATTTTCTCGAACATAAAATCTTCGTAATAATAAAATGGCTTCATTACGAAAATACCCTCCTTCAGACGGATAAGACTTTGATTCTGATGTTTCTAGACGAGGACTATAGATGATAGACACCATGAGAAATTTAAAATGCATAACCTTATCAACCAATATTTCCTCCCTTAATAACAAGAAGATAATAACAAACATACTCTGAATGAATATCAAATACAGATCCATTACCACCAAACTTATCGTTGCCACAACCAAAATAAACATGACGAATGCCAATTTGACGTAATGCTGAAGCACACATGACACAAGGTTCAACTGTAACATAGAGATCCGTATTTAGAAAAATTGATGTATCATTTTCTTTTAAAATGTCGTCAATTGCTTCTATTTCTGCGTGCCGTGTTGCCTATAAAACAAATATTTATAATGTACAAACCGTTTTTTATCAATATTTCCAGCTTGTTTATTAATAAAGTTTATTGTTGTTTTTATTTTTTGGTAATTCCATGTCATGCCAAATTCTTGGATTTCGTTTACATTAAAAGTTTCATTCGGTCGATTTCGTCCTCGTGCAATAATTGTCTCATTGTCTTTTACAAAAACACAACCAACAGGCACTTCAAGATTATCATATGCTTCTTGAGCAACTTCAAGTGCTGCTTTCATAAATTGTTCATGGTATACTGACATTATATGTAAAATAAAAGGCAAGAAACATTTGCATTATTCTACAACATTGACGACTTTAAAAACCCAGCCACCAAAATAAATAAGGAATAGAACGGATAAATTGTTATACACATAATAGTTGGAGAATTTTTAATATCAAAGTAATAGTAATATATCACAAAAAGGAGGGACTATTATTCATTGGATGCTGGTGATTTTTCATGAGGTTTATGTAATGGTAATAATATAGATGGTGATGGGAGATCACGATCAACAGTAACTTGATGTGGGCAAAGTCGTTCAGGATTAGGATCATTATTCTTCTTGCTTGACGTAGTGGGTATAGTAGTAATGGTAGTGTTGGATAGAGTTGTGCTAGTATGAGCAGATTCAGGGGGAGACAGGGGTGTTGACGCATCGTGATTCGCGACAACGACACCACTACCACCACCTTTATCGATAAGATGTTTTTGACTATTTTTACTTTCCGTTTCATTTTCTTTATCACTAAATGCAAATATCCATCCTGGTGAAAAAACAATGGAAGGTTGTCGTTCTTTACTTTTCCTGCTTGTCCCTCGTTGTGCTGGGGAATTGTTGTATTGTTCCTGTTGTTCTTCTGTTGGGTCACATGGTGGTAATGGTGATGGTTTACTCATTCGATAATGAAATGCTCGATCATAGTAATCGCGCTTTTTGACTGGTTTACGCCAAGTTCCACCACTATTAGTGCTGTCTTTTTCTGTCATTCCTCTAGTTGTTGTCGCCGTTGCTGCTGCTGCTGCTGGTGGTGGTACTGTTATACCCTGTTCCATATCATTGATTGTTGTTACTTCACCTTTATGAATATTCGATTTTTGGGATTTAAATTGTGATAGAAATGAAGTCCAACCATTAATTGTTTGGGTGCGTTGTTCATCATTCATTCGTTTTCGTACACGAGCACAATGAAGTATAAAACACGTTATAATAACAAGAATGACAACCAAAGCAACGGTCAACGGTCCAATGGTTGATGTTGGTACAGAATTATCGCTCGATGGTGCTGCAGGAAGCGTATTATTACTATCATTAGCAGTACCCGCCGATGCTGGTGTTGCATGGTGTTTGCCAGAACTACCTGTAGGTGATGAAGCTGTTGTTGCTGTATGGTGTCCACCTTCATCTTCATCAGGTTCATTCTCATCAGGTTCATTCTCATCGGGCTCGTTCTCTGGGCGTAGACTCATATATAAAACCAAAAAAAAAAGTAAACAGGAAGAATAGAGAGAAAAAAAAAGAAAAAAAGAAAAAAGAATGAGAAGAAGAAAATATAAAAGTATCTGCGCGCCCTGATCAAGTTCTCCACACATAGACCACATCGTACAGCCACTCCTATCTTTTACAATTGTGCTATATTCAGTTTTATATGTTTATATCGTTTTTAAGCATTCATTTTCATATAAAAATGCGTTACCTCCTGAATATTACCCTGTGTTACAAATAAATAATGCGGATTCTGCATAATAGCAACACAAATACTATGTGGCGTTGTTGGTATCACTATCAGGCCATTATTTAATACAATATTGTCAATAATAAAATAGTATTGGTACCAATTCCTTTTGATTTTGAAACATCATCTTTGTCTTAAAATATACTATCAATGCTGAAAGAACGACAAGAGGAATTATAGTAAATGTATACTCTATCTTTTTAGGTTAATCAACGTATGTTTTATAACTTCTGGTGACTCTAATTTTAGAAAATTGTTTATAAACTTTATTTTATATATACTAAGTTTTCTGCATGATACTCATTTTATGCTTCCTTGGGATTATTTCCATACATAAAATAGCACGTCTGGACAAAGGTTTTATTGTAAGTCTATATAAAAATGTGATTTATTCCCGGTTTCTGATTCGTAATATTTATAATCTTGCTTTTAACCTGTATCGTCATTTATATGTATGTACAATTTTGTTTTTGTTGTAAAATCATCTACGTTATTTTTCTTTCTGCTTTTATTCAAAAACAATGCACAAAATACCTATCCCTTGGTAATTTTTATTATTATTTGCCTTTTAACAATTTATTAATATCAATAAAAACAAAAACAAGAGTATAGTGTATTACAACAATAAGACAAGAATAATTATATATCTCTTTTTTTGTTATATATGATAAATGAGAAGTATAATATAAAATAAAGTTGCTATCGGTAAGGCAGTTTAACGACACACTTGAGAAAAAAAGTATATACAAAGTAGGTTTATAATATCTAGCTATCATGTTATCTTGATTATTTAGACCGAAAAAGATCATCAGCAAAAAGTAGGGTGTTGATCTGTGGCTGTTGTATGGTTGCCACGTTTTTCAGAATATTATATATATTAAATCCTATTAATAGCAATATTTCTACATATATAACACAGTTACAGTTAATAAGAAGATAAGATTATTCTATCATGTGTCGTTGTCTCGTCGTTGTTTCAATAGACTAATCAATAATAATAAAAAAGTAGAGTAACCGCTCACTATTTATCAATAAAGAATCCAGCAATATTTTTTTTTATCTACATGAACCTATAAAATCTATGCCATCATTGAATCAGATAATAATTTATTGAATGAAGTACGTACATGCTCTAGAAGGAAGAGAAAGGAGAAAGACTTTATGAAGTTTCGTCATGAATTCATGCGATTTTTGCTTATGGTGTAATAGAAATTGATTTTCAGTGACGTAAATCGTGACTACCAAGTTAGAATTGGGCTGGCTGGTAGTTACATAGAAGAAACATAGCAAACTCGAATTATTGTACAGTGCGGAAAGAAAAAAAAGGCTTGACTTGGTCGATATATCCTTAATTCTTCATTAACTCTCCCTACTCTTTTTCGATAACACCATGTCGACCATTGGCCGTACTCTTAAGAACGTCATGAAGGCTGGCCCTGCCAACTCTTTGAAACAAATGAACTACATTGGTGATACCAAGTGGGGTCCTCTCATTGGTGTTGACCGTAACGGCAACAAGTACTTTGAAAACAACGACGAAATCTCAGGTTAGCAAAAAAGAAAAAAATAACAGCAACAGCAATCGCCACACGATGATTCTATAGACGACTTTCCATTATTATAATTATTATTCATGCAACTAATTGACGCGCTACGAATTTTGGATGATAAACCCTCCAACAAATATTTAATAATTTAAATAGGTCGTGAACGTTGGGTTGAATTCGCCAGTACTGATCCCGAAGGTGCTGATGTTGATCCTGCATGGTAAATAGTTAAACAATTGGATGAACTATTTTTTTATAACATTGTATTAAATAATTAAAATATAATAGGCATATGTGGTTAGCAAGAATTACTCAAGAGCCTCCTACCGAAATGGATCTTAAGCCTCAAAAGTGGTGGGGTGAACCTACTCCTAACTTCACTGGTACTCGTAAAAGCTTCAGAACTTACAGTACCACTAAACCCAAAGTTACCGCATGGGAACCTATTGTTCGCGCAAGACAATAAACAAGCAACGGCAAAAAAATCCTTTAGAAGTAGTTCGTCCAATAAAGTGTTATATATTAACCACATTACAAAAAACGAATACAACAGATGATAAACACTTATATATATATATATATATAAACCAACATGATTACAATACAACACAAGAAAAAAAAAGTGTGGAAAATGTGGATGTATTTTTTTATTTATTTTTAGTTTATTGTAAATAGGAAATGAAAGTAGGGGAAACAGAGGGTGGGTAAAGGGAAAGAAAAGAATTGCCTGTCAAGGACTACTATATTTATTAGAATATTTGACACGCGCCTATATAAGTTTTTTCATCATCAAATGATATATTTTTTAACATGCACAGCCAGGTTCAGGGCTTTGTCGGCCCGTGTTCGAAATATGAACAGTATCAGGGAAATCGCTAGAACGGATAAAAAACACATAAGAGCTCGTATACATCCATCTATAATTATCCTTCCTTCTCATTACTTACATATCAACATCAGTTTCACGCGACAAGGCATTCTTTGCGATAGTTTGGAATGCTTGTTCAACATTGATAGCTTCCTTAGCAGATGTTTCGAAGTAACTATAAAAATATATAATATATTAGTTTTAGCCTGGTGTTATTGTTGTACACATAATGCATTTTGTGTGTTGAGAGAGAGAAAAAAAATGAGATAATGGGAACATGATACTCACGGGACATTTCCCTTGGACTGACACCATGCCATGGCACGCTTCTGGGAAACCATACGTCTCGATTCTTCTACATCAATCTTATTACCCAACAATACAAATGGGAAACTTTCAGAATCTCGAGGTGAAGCTTGAACGAGAAATTCATCTCGCCATTGATCTATAAATTTTTGTAACATGTTAAAATAGACACTATGAGCAAAAAATGCCAGAAAGGAAAAGATGTATATATATATATATATATCAAATAAAATAGATAGAATTATTTTACCCAGTGATTCAAAGCTTCTACTATTGTTTACATCGTATGTCAACACGCAGCAATCAGCTCCACGATAAAACGCCACACCCAAAGATTGGAAACGTTCTTGACCAGCTGTATCCCATATCTAAAATATCAAACAAAAGAGGGTAAAAATTCCCCTCGTTACTGTCAGACGAAAAACGAGCCCTTTTCTTTCATATTTGTTTTGATATATAAACCTCTAAATTCCTTCATTCCGTTTTCTATTCTTATTTTACCTGCATAGTTACTAAACGATCATCGACAAGGACTTCTTTGGTCAAAAAGTCGGCACCAATTGTAGCTTTGTATTGATTCGAAAACTTTTTGTTCACATACTGATTCATAAGTGAGGTTTTCCCGACACTAAAAAGAGTAAAGTTTTAGTTGGAGCGGGTCTTTTTTTTTTTCTTCTCTTTTGTAAAGGTCATTATAGCATCTTACCCACTATCACCGAGAATTATAACCTAATAAAATGATCATGAAGAAGAAACCAGAATAATGTTTGAATTTTGGTTGATCAATTAATATTATTTAAATGGAACTATCCAAACCTGTACTTCCCCATTTGATCCTATGAGGAAAGAAAAAAAGAATAAGGTTTTTATATATATACCTTCAAAAGAACCTTTTTTCGTCCAGCCGACATTGTTATATATAGATAAACTTTGAAAAAGAAATAAGTAAGGGAAAAAACGAGGAGTAAAAAAAGAGGTAACGAAATGTGTGGTTTATGATTGTATTCAGTCGGTATTTGGCCAGATCATGTGGATATAAAAGTATGTGACACAAGGGTGGTGTTTCTGCAAGTTGCTTGTTAACATCAGTACAGTTTTTTATCTACCTTTATATACACATATAAAAATGACACTTGCTAAAAAAATATTTGGCATGAATCAGTATGATATTTATATGAAAACTACTGCATATAACATTGCATTAATTAAGTTTTTTTTTCTTTTTTAATATGAGACATTATTATATATAAGTAATTTGAGGGCTTATCAGTAGAAAGCTTGATATTCTAAAAAAAAAGATAAACGTAACATCTTGAACAATGTTAAGATCCTCATTCACAATCTCGGCTTAACTTTGAGTTTTCATGATAGGACACTATTTACATAATTTTTTTTTTTTTTTTAAAAAAAAACTGGACACTGTTCACATGTGTATAATCGAACACTTCAACCTGAAAATACATACAATAGCAACCGAAGATGGCTGACAACGGGCATAAAAAAAGTTTAATAATGTCAATACGGCTGCTAAACCAAGATACATGGTGTAAATAACCACCTTAGTTGTATTTCGATTTTATACAAAACCCCATGATAATATATATATAATTTAGTAGTTATATATATGTTCTGATAGACCCTTTCGCTATCAATATTTATTATTATGTGATAAAAGTGAACGTCGAATCTGAATGTCGTTAGGATAAGCTTTTCTAGTCATCTTTCTTTTTTCTAAGTGTTCACTGCATTGTGAACATGACAATAAAAATATATTCATGATACTCATCAACCTTATCACCTCTGCTCTCCTTCTCCACAATATCGTTCCTTATTTTTAATTTGAGATTCACCGTCTCAGTGTGGATCGGAAATTATCTGTATCGAGATTATATGCAAAAATCCGTCCACTCCAAGTATAGTAATAGTATAAGCTGTCATTTTTACCCTGATTAGTAATCTGCCAATCGCGTGAAGCTCTAACTAACATTGTGCTTTTCTATTTGGTACTAAGTAAAGACGAGGGAGAGGAAGAAAAATATAAAGGGACTTGTTTTCACGTCAACCATTGTTAACGTTATAAGATATAAATTCAAACCAAATTTTCTTTTGTAATTAATAATCACCCATCCTGGTTTTATCGTAAAAAATCATGTCGCAGCAACAAACTGTTTTTCGAAGTTTTGGTAAAACTATCAAGGAAATAAAATCTGTACAAGAACACATTCCTAATATTGACAAGCCTAGAGTTTTGATCAAGATTAAATCTGTGGCATTGAATTATCGTGATATTGCTGTTGCTACAGATTGTTACCCGTTCCCTGCTAATAAAGAACATGTCCCATGCCCTGGTTCTGCTGGTGTGGTTATTAATATTGGCAGATGTTCATAATGTAATTCAAGTCGATGATAGTGTGGTTGCTCCTTTTGACCCTACTCATTTTTATGGCGTACCAAGAGAATTAACTAATCAATATGGTGATCCTCAAGATGGTGTGTTGCTCCAATATAAAGTTGTTCCTGCCATTACTGTTATTAGGTTACCAAAAGATACTTATTTATTCTATGCTGAAACTGTTTCCTTGGTATACACAGGTACGATTTTTACTATATATTAATGCATATTTTCGATAGACACCTATTGATATAAATAAACAACCTATAATTATATATGTTATAATAGTTTTTTTAGAGCAATATAAAAAAAAGTTTGAAGAGAACTATCCTATATTTTATTATTTTTATGTATAGGCGTGGCAGCACGGAATTATTTGTATGGTGGTATACCTTTTATTGCTGGTCAATCTGTTTTGCTTCTTGGTACAGGTGGCCCATCTGTAACAGTATTGATTTTGGCCCGAGCAGCAGGAGAAAAAGCCATTATTACATCCTCATCAGATGAGAAACTTAGATATATCAAAGATAAATATGGTGTTGATCATACCATTAACTACAAGACCCATTCTGATTGGGAGAAATAAATACTTGATACCACCGATGGTGAAAGGTGTTGATTTTATCATTGAAACAAGTGGTCCTGGCACGATTGCCAAATCCATAGCTTCTATAAAACGAGGGGGTCAAGTTGCTGTTGTAGGATTCTTGGCTCAACCTTCAGAAATGCCAGATGCTACTACATTTATCCTTGCTAAACTGTGTACAGTACGTGGTATTTGTGTTGGTTCCAAATAACTTTTTGAAGACTTGGTCCAATTTATCCATACGAAAAATTGCTTTGCCAGTGGAAAAGAAGCTTGGTTTTACTGACAATCAAGTGCATACCGCTTTAGAACATGTTCAAGGTGGAACCTATATTGGTAAAGTGGTAAAGTAGTTATTCGTATGTATTAGAAATAGAAAAATGCATTGTTTTTTGTTCTGCTTTATATTAAGCTAACAGAATTCTACTTGATTTATCTTGTAAATTTAAATAAAGAATTAATTGTATTTCCATTGCATTACTAAAAATTTTATTATGAGGAGAGGAAGTATTTGATTTAAAGATATTTATTATGGTTTTGACGGATCAAACTAGGAATGAAAACGTAAAAAAAAATAGTAAAAAAGATTGTAACATGTAGGCCAATGTAGTAACCCAGTTCAAGAATTCCATTTGATATAAAGTTATCAAGTGCTTTTTGTGGCATCCGTTCGCTGTTGTTACATACTATTCATCAGCATTTCTCAATTTTTAATCCTGACAATTAGAGTGCTTTTTCATCATTGTCGTCATTGTTGTTGTTTTTCTGGACCAAGGGTTTTATCAATAGAAGTATGCAGTAGAGACTACTTTTTGGTCCGCATGTTTCTAAAACTGCAAGCAACAAAACATGCCTACTATCACATTTCTATATTAATTTACTTCCTTTTATTCCTCATATAGCTTGTGTTTTTGTTAGTAGGTGAATGTCATAATATGGCTTTTGAATTGCTTAAATGTACAAGCACGATAGTATCGATATTTAGTATTTCCAAAAACCTTTGGTAAAGAAAGGTTATGAGGAAAAGGCAGCATGATTCATTATTATATATTTTAAACACTCAACTCCGCCAAAAAAGGTTTGGATTTTTGCTTTATAGTTTATAGATTTACCTGCACCTCTGTCTCTTTCTCCCTCGTCTTTTTTTTCCCTTTCTTTCTTTTTCAACATAAATAAGTATGAGCAATGCAGAGCTAAATTCGACAACAAGCGATATTACTACAACAACTGACGATCAAGAAAATAAAAACGACAATCATATTACAGAAAGTCACGACGATTCTATAACAGCTCCTACCGCCACCACCACCAGTTCTACCAAAAAAGAATGGAGTGAAGAAGAGGAAGAAGAAGAAGAATATCGAGGCAACAGCAGTAGTACAACCACTGTAACGACAGCTGCAACTTCTAATGGTGGTCATGATGAAAAGCAGGACCAACATGAAGACAGACAAGATGAATTTGGAGAGTTTGATGAGGAATTTGCTACACCTATTGATGCTGATGACGATTTTGGCGATTTTGGCGATTTTGATGATTTCCAAGAAACAACAACTGATCTAGAACCTCTCAATGATGACGACTATGATAATGACGACTTTAATAATCCTGTTATTGCTGATCCGCCGGCACCAACGGAAGCGGAAGAGTATGTGCGTAACCTAAAAATAAAACCTTTTTGAATGAATTATTTGGAGGACGGGAGAGATAATGAAGCAAGTTTTTTGCTTATCCAAAAAGATATATTTTATTTACAACAATACTAGGTTAAAGCCTTAGAAGCTGCAACACAACCTGCTTCAGAATATGTCCAACAGTTTTTCCAAAGAATATGGATAAAGGATGTAATACCCCAAGATGAACCTATGGTAGCTTCTCCAGATCCGATAGAAACCGAACCAATTTCTGGTGGAATATTATGCACACAATGCAGGTAAACAAAATAAATAAAGAGAAAATACCATGGGATCAACTGTTTACCTTTTTATAGTAAGCGTGGGACAACAAACCAAAAGTATATAAAGAAAAAAACTAACTTTAAAATATATACGTTTTTATCAAGTCATGATCTTTGGGATAAACTTTCTCGAGATTCAGTCTTTTATAATCCTATTACTGGTGCTATAGGTCAATTTCAATGGACTCGTTCAGAATCCAATCGAGGATATTTGAATGCATTAGGTGTAACCATCAATTATGAAGAGGTAAGGAAAAAAGAAGAATGGGCTGGAAGAGGTATAGCGTGTGTGTCTAAATTATTAATTAATTTTTTTGTTTTTGGGAATTAACCTGTCAATTTCTTATTTAGAAATTAAGTCCTGGAAGTACTCCAAATTCCCCTATAGGAGGCAGTAAACGGCCACAATCTAACTATTTGGATACAAAGACTCGATCGATTACTGGAAGCGCCATGGGTGCATCAACAACGGCAATCGCGGAGGACGGATCAACAACGGACAAACGCACTTCTCCGAATCATCATGTTCGATCGGCATCCTTGTCCGGTGTCGGTATTTCTACGGCCAATGGTCGTGATGGAACGGATAAAAAGCAAGCCGTCGAAGAAGAACCTGAATTAGATATTGATATTGCTAAAGCTTATTGTGAATTAACTGAAGGTAAATAGAAAGAAAGAGAGTTTAATACAATATTTATAATTAAACGTTGTATTTCTGTATATTAATCATAACTCATTTAATCTTTATAAATAGAAACTATTCGAATATTCCCAGACGAAAAATTAAAATCCATGGTAGTAGAATTGACTCGATTACAGCGACAAGCATCCGAATATCTTGGTTATTTATTGGATCAACGTGAGCAACTCATGATGGATGCGGAAACGTATAATGATTTGATCAGCTGTATTGTGGGACATGCTCAACGATTAAGAGAGCAAAATGTAGCCAAGGATGCTAGTCCAGCAATGGTATCCAAGAAAAAGAAAGCTGGTGGCGGTCTCAATATGTTACGTCGTAAACAAAATAGTGCATCACAAGCGGCATTTAGTACATCGATGGGTGGAGGTGTTGTTGGTGTGAAGCAAGGTGGTAATATGGCTACTCCTGCTACTGTTGGACAAAAGAAAAGTGGAGCTACACCAATAGTATCAGCTACAGCTGAGGGTCGTCGATCAATGTAAACGATCAATGTAAAAAAAATACTTTTTTCTCTCACTCTTGCTCCCTCCTTTCTTTCTCTCACACATCTTTTCACCAGATCCATAACCTCCAGAATACCTACTACTACTCTCTTTATTTCTCTCTTTTGTTCATTCTCCTTTTATATATACTCTCCTATACTTAAATAATCTCTTTCTCTTTTTATTTTATTGTTATTAACACAAAAAAAAGCTATACGTACATATTATATTTATATATAAATCAATTATGCTAAATAATCTATTAAAAATGCTATAAATTATGGGGTATCAAAAATTCGTGGATCTAGTTTTTTTTTTTATTTTCTCATCAATATACATATGTAGATCGTAATGTTTTGCTGATGTACACACATGTATAGTAATCATTATCGTATTCCTACAAAAAAAACACGGTCTATTATGATTTCTTGGCTCTTTTTTGATTACACTACTAAAGTTTACTTTTGTAGTAATAGTAAAATTAGGTCTTTTTTATGTACATGAGTTATTACGAAAGAGAGAAAAGAAGAGTATATATAAAGTGAATAGAATGTGTTAATGGCAGGTGGGTGAAGAGAGAAAGGGAGCAATAGGGTATATATATACAGATCAATTTATCTTTTCCTGCTCGAGTGCTAACTTGCGTTGCCTTAACTGAAGAATTTGTTGATTTACTTCACGTTGAGCCTTTTCCAATCGATCCAGTTCTTCTTGTTCCATTTGAACAGAAAATGGTGGAAGAGCATAATCTTTACCCGTATACTTGCGAAGAGGTAATCCAGATGATCCAGCTACATTATTATCAGCCAAGATTTGGTAGAATACTTCTGTTGGTTCATTAAACACCTTTAGATTAAAAGTTAGTAAATTTGTCATGAATACAAATAATGCATAGAATTTAATAAGAAAATGAATCTACGAACCAATTCATCATATAGAAAACATGTTACTGGTTTATCCTTCGGCCAGGGTCCACCAGATGGATCATCTTGATAGGGATGTAATCGAATATGGTGATAGAGTTGTGCAGCCTTTTCGTTCGCGCTTGGATGAAAATAGACTTTAACCAATACTTCAAACTCACCCCAACCCGTTTCGTGTAATTCAAAGGGAGGTTCTTCAATTGCTTTTTTTTGCACATTTAAAAACCCATTTGATTAATTAAAAACGTAATATGTAAAAGTATATATGTATATAATAGGGATTCTCTCCTTCAATAAGACGATGGAACGTCTCTTTTTTTTTCAGGTACTTACTTCTTACGGGATTAGCATAGGTGTCATGGAGTCGAAAAACAACCTTTTTGATGCAAAAACTAAGATCGCCGTGAAAGCCTTTAAATCCAACTGTCCATTTATGTGTATGATCTGAATCGTTGGCTTTTTTCCCAGTTAATGGTGTAGCAAAGTTATACGTATATACTGGAAGGGTAACACTGACACCTTTCATTCGTTTGTTGCTTGCCATTTTTTAAAGGTGGTATTATTTTTGTAAAGTGAGAAAAAGAAAAAAAGTATTAAAGTTCAGCCTATTTCTTTATTTTTTATTTTTTTTTCTTCTTTCCTTTTTACTTTTTTCACAATGGATGCCAATCGTACATTAAAGACATTTGATATTGAACGTGGACGATTATTACGTGAAGCAAGACAAGAACTTACGCAACTTGTTGCCCATCTCAATAATCTCAATCAAAACATACAAACACTTAATTCCATTGCCACCGGATTCCGGGAACCCTCTAATCTTTGGCACGATTTTCATGCTGCTCTAAAACCTGAACCAGAAGAAACGACTGGTGGTAATGGTGATTTAGAACCAATGGATACTCGTTGATGATATACATATATAAAGAACAAGATATCATTTATTGATTTATACATATTTTGCTACGATAATAACACATGGCATAATTTTTTAAAGTCGAGCATCGGCAGGAACCATATCAGCAGGAATTTCAACGTCGACACCACTGATGACAACTTGTGCGAACGATTTTCCTTGTTTATCCATTAACAATGAATTCAAGCCTCCGCCACCTATAGTACAATGTATAATTTTATAGTTAGCATATTAATAATCATTGTAAATATTAATAATAATAATCTTATATTTGCATTAATCTTCATCAATTGATATCTTATCTCTCTTACCAAGTGCATGGGTCAAGACAAAGTTAAATGCAAGCAATCCTGGAAGTTCATAACGTTTTACACTTCCTTGACATAAATGTTGCATATATTTGGCAATAACTTTTTCCGTTACACTACGTTTAATGTACGGCAAGTATTTTGAATCACGAGCAATGATACCGACATTGGATACATCACCCTTATCGCCACTGCGACCAAATGCAACGCTGATCAACTTGGTTTTAACAAGTCCCTTAGTTTCAGTAGCTGTAGGGATAGGTGGTAAAGCAGTAATGTTTTGATATTTGAGAGCATCATCCCAATTATCCCATTCAATCTTTTGTAACGTTGAGCCCAATACGAATTCAGTAGTAGCTTTGGACTTGGGTAAAAGGCATGGGAAGTGGACAATGTTAGGCAATGGGATGGGTGTGCCACCAAAACCTGTTCCTGGGGCCATACATGTTACAGGCTATATGTTATAGTGATATGCATAAAGAAAGCGGGTTCGAGCGGATTAGTTTTATCTTTACATTGATAATAGATATATCTTTTTTTTTTTTTTAGAAAAAGAGAATACTTTACAGCCATGATTTCATTTGCAAGCATTTGAAGGGCCTTGCGTTCATTATGCGTAGCAGAGACTCTGAGAACAACTTCGCGCGTATTAAGAGACTTAGCATTAACACTTTTTATATAGTGGATGATATATAAATACATTGCATATTAATTTCAAAGTTAACGAGATATTTCATCTGACTCTTTTCTTTAATTACTTACCCATAAAGTGCGATCTCGGACCCAAGTGGTTCAATATTAATCTCACGGAAATCATCCATACCGCGTTGCTTGAGAATACGACGTGCTCGTTCAATAATGGCTATACCAACTACTTCAGCCTTATGGTGCATTATTATCGAAAATATATAGCAGATGAGTAAGTTTTTATATTGTTTGCATTGGTGTTTATTTATGCTCAAATATCTATCTCAATAATATATATCTTTTTTTTTTTTTTTTACCTTGCCTCTGGCATCTTCACCACCAATAATGAGTGTACCACTGACAGACCAACCGTCGATAAAAATACCACAGCATTTAAGGTAAGGTGTTGCTTGATGTCCTTTTGCTCCCTTGACATGAACACGATTTTCTCCAACTTGGGTCAGTTGTACTTGTCTCATATCCAAGATAACATCAGCCAAAATATATAATGCTGGATCAAGCGTTTCATAGAGAATTTGTTCTGCAACTGTGCCAACGGTTACTAGACCACCAGTTTTGACAGGCTTAGTAACAACGAATTCACCGTTTTCTTCAAACTCAACAATGGGGTAACCCATATTGGAGTAGCCACCGTAAGGAGAGTAAGCTGCTTTACGCCAATCGGTAAAGTTACCACCGGTAGCATGACATCCACATTCAATGATATGACCTGCTAAAGAGGCAGACGCCAACAAATCATAATATTTATCTTTTTGTTTGGATGGTTCCCAACCATACTCATACATGAGAGGACCAACCACAATAGCAGAATCGACGACACGACCAGTGACAACGATGTCAGCACCAGCTTCCAAAGCGGCGGCAATACCTTTGGCACCCAAATAAGCATTCATTGAAACAATGGGTTCCCCATTGATTGGAAATCGATCAGCATCTAATTCCAAGTTCTTGACAGACAATGGAGAAAATGATATGATATCATTTTTGAATGTATCCAATGTAGTGATATTTTCACCATTCATCATATCGTCGCCAACAACAGCAGCCACTTTCATGCCTTTGATATTGAGTTTGTCGCATAATTTTTCAATAGCTGCTTTACAACCTAATGGATCAAGAGCGCCTGCATTGGTAATAACTTTGGTCTTATTCTTTTGAAGGTCTGGAAGTAAACGATTCAGAACTTGACCCAGGAATTGTTGAATGTAATCAGAACCAAGTTGGCTATTGATTAGATCATTTTTACCGCCAGCCATCATACGAGCGTTCTTTTTGACTGCCAATACACCCATCGTGATTTCTATATAAATTTTTAAATACAATTTTAGTAACTTTATCGATCTATTATTTTACCCAAACACAAAAATCATGCTTTTTGTGGATAACTGGTTTGAAAAATTTATATATTGCTTTTTTTACCTGCAAGATAGTCAGCAACAAGATAATCTAGATTGGCACCTTCTTCATAAACAAGTTGGGCTGCAGCTTCAGGTGAATCGCCTAAGAAGGCGGAATAACAGCCGATACGAACATTAGATTTTCCAGATTTTGGTGGCATTGTTCACTCCTTTATTTTTAATTATATGACAAGAAGAGGTAAAGAAGAGAGAAAAAAAAAAAAAGGGGGAAAAGAAAAAGAAAATGGAAAATAAAATCTTGCATAACGTGAGAGACTCAGATTTATTTTGTGGGGTTGAATGATGGAACTAAGATTCTCCGATTTGCACTGTTGCCCCTTTCGGCTTGTGACAAGGTATACTGCTATTATTTACACATCATCGATGTTATGAAATGACTGCTATTATAAAATGTATATGTGGTTCATGCCTAATGTGTTTTTCATGTAATATATATAAGCGCATAATAGTTTACCAAACTATCAGAATAATGGGTATGGGTATGGGAATGACTAAAGGTATGAAAGATGGCCACCCAATTTTTTTCTTTTAAGAAGTATATAACATTGATTGTTCTATTGTGGGAAAAACGTAAGTCAATTTCCCACTAGTGTGATATTAATTCATGAAACGTAATACTATACCACATTTATAAAGATACTATATAGAATATACACATTTCTCATAAATGCACAGACACACTGCTCGGGGTAAAATGTTGGACACGTTTTAGTAATATTTGTTGTTGATGCGAGTTCTCCCATGAAATCGTTCATAACTTAGTTGCTATATATAAACCAGTAGATATCGATACGCCCAGGACATTTCTATTCTGTTAAGCCTAATTTGATACTA
Source organism: Phascolomyces articulosus (assembly GCA_025677815.1). Classification (NCBI taxonomy): domain Eukaryota; kingdom Fungi; phylum Mucoromycota; class Mucoromycetes; order Mucorales; family Lichtheimiaceae; genus Phascolomyces; species Phascolomyces articulosus. Next base: position 33,296 of record JAIXMP010000021.1, read on the forward strand.
TAGACAGCAAACCCAATCAAAGACATGTAAACTTGTATTTTTTTTAGTAGTAATCTCATCAAGGACAAAAAGATGTACAGGTACAACAAAAAATTATAGCGACATAATATACACAGGCATACACGCAAAACAAATTTGATCATCATAGAACCAAGAAAAAATGAAACATAGAAATAAAGCATTTGATCTAGTAGGTTTTATATGTAACGTTTATTTCATAATAATTCATTCTATATTTTAACACTGCGACACATGTATCAAGAGATACTAATATATTTTTACATGTATTTACATTAGATTATGGACGAATGAAACAAAAAAAAAAAAAAATAAACATTTCGGAGCCGATTATGAAAGGTCGACCTGAAAAATTCGAAGACTATGGGTAACGAGGATCAGCATCGACTTCTAAAGATACAGATGGGCCTGTTTCATTTGCTTAGATTCATATATGTACCAGCACATTCTTTTATATTATACAAAATACAAAAACAATAAAAACAATAAAAACAATAAAAAATATAAAAGAACAAGGTAAATAGGATTAGCGTTTCAGAAAAAAAGATACATTATAATTATATGAAATGGTAGTATATTGACTTGTATGTCATTTTATATTTGTTTCCCTCCAAGTCTTATTTATACATATAACAAACTTTTCCATAATATAATAATATGAAGTTTCTGTATGAAGAAACGGTTCATCTAATTTGTATTTCATTTTGTACGCGTTTTATATAATAGAAACAAATTGTTCATCCTCTAAATCATATTACAAAAAATAGATATAAATTGCTTGGTATTTATTATACTCTTATTTATTTTAACTTTCTAACCAATAAAAAACACCCTCCATTACCCTCCTATATACATAAATGTGGTTTTTTTATTATTTCCCATCATGTCTATTCAATAAATGAATAGTTTCGTGTTATCGATGATTCATTTACCGTACCTAGTTTCTATAAAAAATATTCACAGAGAGAAAATGTGGATAGGAATTAATTGATTGAATATATATATTGTTAAACCTAAACCTTTCCTTCTCAAACGCGTCGTGTTAATGTCTTTTTCATCACCAGGGCAATATGTTAAATAATGATGAAATTCTTACCGTTTCTGTTTTTTTTTTGTTCATGATGCTAAGATGATCATGCTTTATCCAACAAGTTTCTTTTTGCTTCTTATTAACCTCCACAAAAAACTAAATACAAGAGAACACTCTATTTTAATAAATTAGAAGATAACAAAAAGAAAAGCAAAATAAATATCCCAACTCACCTCAAGAAAACACCTAAATAGTTTCCACCTCCCCCCCTTTTTTTTCTCTTCTATGATACTCCTTCCCATAAAAACTTATGTTCTTTCTCTCTTCTTCTTCCCTCCACTTGTACCATTACCATCAATACTTACTCTAGCTTAGCTTTTCCTCCTAAATGAGAGGGTTTTTCAACTGATACCACAAATCTTCATTCATATATAATCTCATCCCAAAGTACTGCAAGGAAGCGACCATATGTCTATAGGCACAGGTCAAGCCAGTCTTCCACATTAATAAATATAAAATTTAACCTAAGCAAGATAAATGCTAAAGCAGATTACCTTACTAAAAGCATAAGCATGCACTTTTTCTTCAAATATTTATATATAGTACATTGAAATACAAGGTCATATTTGTTTTGCGTGATTAGAATATAGATACAGTCTGCTGTATGGTTGTAAGATGCTATTTATAAAAGTTTCCCTGTTGTTACTAAAATAATAGTTATGTAAGAAAGCTACCTTTTTGTAAGTTATATAAATGCAACAGTTCCTTTGGCACACATGATAAGTTTAAGTAAATAAAAAAGATAAAATTGTTACAGAAGGAAAAATAAAAGAAAGTGGAGTCGCACATCGTATGAATTTTTGGAAATTGTGCAATATTTCAATGTGATAGAAAAGGGTTATAATGTATTACTTATTAACAAGAGGAAGCTATTAAACTTTATATATGACTAGCGAAGTGACTATATATTAACTATTTCAAAGTGAAAACTTTTTAATTACAATTACCCTTCAGGGTCAACCAGCAATTCAATGTATGCGGGCAGCTACATTGTTATCGTCATTAGTTCCCCCCCTTTTTTTTCTAATATGCTAATTGTAGCAACGATGATAGTTCAACTATTATGTGATAAATAATAAAGTAAATATACTTTAATATTATAATGCATACAAATACTACGAAAAAAAAAGCTTGTATATTACTAATAGGTGAACCATATTCCAATATTTTATTACCATCATATATTGCAGTGATATGGAAAATAAAGTTTTAAATCAATAAAGTAAATGGACGTTATGCAAGATGATTATATTGAAGAACTCAGCTTTGTTTTTGGTAAATACGTAATTTTTTTTATGCATATTTATTATGCATCCAAAGTAGAATCACATTGACCCATTTTTTGGTTTGGAAAAAGGCCGTTTTGTTTTTTTCATACAATAAAATCACAAGTTATTTTTTATTTATTTATTTGTAAAATCTAGTACAATAGGAAGGGGTTATTTTTACTGTTGTTGCATTTTTGTTGGGTATATATCAGTTGAAATAAAATGGATGTGTTGTGTATACTATATAGGTGTGATAGTGTTGTATTTATCAGTATTTCTGTATAACTTATTGAATAATAATTTATAACGAAATGAAAAAGGGATTGTTGATGTTATTACAATGGTGAATATATATAGTACTAGAAATATAACAAATTTGTGATGTGTGTGTGTGTGTGTGTGTGTTTTAATACCCAACAGCAGTCAATATACCATAACCCAAAGTACATACAAAAATGGTACAGAATATACTAGTTGGGATTCCCGTGATAACAAAATCGCGGGTAGTTAAATATTGTTTACCCTTTGAATCCTCCAACATGACTGCCGACATATTTGGAAAACCTGAGACAGGTAAACCCATACCAGCTGAACATGCGAGACCAGCTCCCATGACAAGCAAATTTGGATGAGGTTCAGGTAACTGTTCACCCACTTGTTGTACAATAGGTATAATAATCAAGGCAGCGACCGTATGAGAGACAAAGGTAGCAAAGACCAATATTAAGGATGAAAAAATAATCAAAATCGTGATGGGTTCAAAGTTTTGAATACCATCTTTGATATGAAGTGCAATGTCTTGTAAGAGACCGGATGAAGTGACAGCATGTCCTAATGCCATGCCACCTTGAGCTAAAATCTAATGATTATACAAGGGGGGAAAAAACAGGAGAACGAGTGAGTGATTTCAATAATATATCAAATCAAATTAAAAACCGTGAAAGAATCATTATTTCGATGTGCTAGATAAAAAAAACTAAAAAAACTTACCACAACACTCCATAAAAATGCATGTAAATCATCTTTTCCAAGAATCCCAGTACCAAAGAATACAAATAATGGAATAGCAGCAATAACACCTGTACTTCCAATGACGTCCTCAATAGAAGTTTCAACACACCATAAAATAATGGTTGTTGCAGCGACTAATAAGACAAAGACTTGTTGAATGGTAATTTTCCCTTTGGTTGGCTTGATAGTATTGAGGTGAGCACAAGCACGATCCGGTCGATAAACCATCAATAGCAGACCCCAGCACACAAAGACTGAGAAGATGGAAATAGGTAAAGCAATAGCAAACCAGATACCCCATCCGGGACTTGGATTCATGTACTGTACAGTGACAATGTTTTGTGGTGATGAAATAGGAGAGGTCATACCACCAATACAGCTAGCCAAGGCAATACCCAAAAGCAAACATGGACCAACGGGTGAATTATCTGGTAATGTTCTCAAGATGGGATCAATCAAGGAAAAACAAAGAACAGGAGTAGCCACATTGGAAATCCACATACTTAAAAAGGCGGCAACCAACATAATGGCAAGAAGCACCCAACGTGGTCGTGTGCCAGCACGAGACAAAACGTGGGATGCAAATGCCTTGGCAATACCATATTTAGATAATGCACCAGCCAATGCAAAACCAGATAAAAGCATCATGATAGTACCATTAAACATAGACGCAAATACTTCTTTGGCTGCATCTGCAGCTGGCATGTGGGTACCGTCTTCATTCCGCATGACGCCAAGCGGGACCGTCAAGAAAGGAATCAATAAAGATGTAGCATACAAGGGAATAGCTTCTGTTGCCCAAAGCATGGCAGAAAACACCAATAATGCAAAACAATGGTTTTCTTCAACATGTCCAAAGATATTGACATTGACAAGAATAATAAAAAATGTAAATGATAATAAAAATAAAAGCACGTTATGGAGTTGTTTGGCAGGGATTTCCAGACGAGTAAAAGGTAGAATTCGATACACGCGTTCAGGTGCTTTAGGTTCATTGATATGAGCGCCATGAATTTGTCGTTCTTGACTCACCATATCTTTCCATACTGTATTACGTTCATAAGACACTTGATCACGTAAATGAGTCTTCATTTGTCGTATGGCTCGTTGTGTATGTCCATTGCAAAACATATCCGCATAGACTCGTTCGACACGTTCAAGAACATAACGTAATTTGCCAGCAGTAACATCTGTAAACGGTTTGGCGACCAGCACCTTGGTATCCATGTATTCTTTGCGTAAATGACCATTCAACACTTTGTCATATTTCTTCAAAATCTTGCTAAAAGCACTTTTGTTCAACTCGACAAATGATTCCAGATCGGATGCCAAGATATAAAGTTGAATTAGTTGTATGCGTAAATCAAGTAAATGTTCAACAAATGATTCAGATGCATGGGTTGTTTGTGTTGAAAGTCGAGATTCAAATGACATTTTATGACTCGGACCTTTTGTATGTGCTGCTGTCGTAGCGATAGTACTTGATGTGGTTGTATTGCTGTTGTTTCGTTTTTCATCATTTAAAACAGTAGTGGTAATAGAAGGTGCGATCTCATCCTCTTCGTCATTTCTTAGAGTGTTAGGTTGCTGACCTAATCTTGATGTAATGGTGTTGTTGCTATTATTATTATTGGTGGGTGAAGGTGGTGGTGGTGGTGCAGCAACTGAAATTTGTAACGAATGGGTTGTACTATTATTATTACGCATTATGATCATGTTTTCCATCATACTATTTCGTGCTTGTGATGTCATGAAACTACCACTGTGCTGAGTATATAATGTCATGTAATTATCAGGATATGGGTCCTCTGGACATGTATCCAATTTTCGGTCAACATTCTCCAAAAGACAGCCAACAGTTACTTCTTTTTGTGTAAAAAATTTGGCGACTTTTTCCAGTTGAGTATCTAATGCCGAAATAAAGGTAGATTCGTCATTGGTGGCAGTACTACAATCACTTTGACCTTTGATCCATCGATGACTCGTTGAACTTTCAACATCTGTTGTTGTTTGATGGTTGATGGCTTCGACACGACGTTTTTCAATATCAAAAATGATGGTCTTTAAATAATCATAACTAGAAAAAATAAATAAATAGATAGATCCATTATTCATGATGAATATTTGTCAATGATGATGTACATATATATATAAAATGTCAATTGGATTCTATATTGAAAGAGAAACTTACGCCACATAATGCTCAGACCAGTCAGGAACAGCATTGAACTTTAGAGTATGTGAGAATTTCATTTATATGTGTTTGTAAAGTGGTGAATATAATAATAATAATAAAATAAAGAAGAAAATATGATGGGTTTAAGGGTTTGAGGGTGTATGAAATAATAATGCTGATACAACTTTTTTTTAATAAAAAAAAAACAGTGCTTTATAAAAGAAAGAAAGAGAAGAAAAAAAAGATGCATCGTTCAAATGTGAATCCGTTGATTTTGTTATATATCCGTTTGAGAATAATAATCAAATTATTTTACTATTTAGCCGCATCATCACTATTATCATCATTAGTTAATCAATGTTTTTATTTCATTCAATCCATAACTCCCCCCCCAATAAGTTGAGTTTCTTGCATGATGATAATAAAGAATAATGAGTACTATTATTACCCTATTACCTATTTATTATTGATGATAATGAAGGAATTATATGATTCACCATACAAAACTTTGTTTATTTTTTCTTCTTGTTCTTGGCTTTTCTTTTCTATTCCTCTCTCCTTTTTTCAAAATATCTAAGGTTTATCTTATATATATATATACATGTGCCGAGACCTAATAAAAAAAAATTAGTGTCTTTTTATTATTATAATTTCATACACGTTGATATTGTATATTTACATGTATTCCATCTGGAGGGAAATAATTGCCGAGAAAGAAACACTATAGAATCAGTGAATTATATTCATCTCCTTGTAATAATAGAGAGAGTCTATTCTCCCCTTAACATTTTCTTTCTTTTTTCATTTGTACGATCCCTTTCCTCAACCCTCCTTCTTGAATAGAAAAAAAAAGTGTCTAGATTGATGTATTGATGGGTCGACTTAGTGATCATATAAATATAAAATATGCATGCAGGAGGTTTTTTTTTTGGATAATTTTGGGTTACTTTAAAGGTAAATTTAAGGGATAAAGTATAAAGAAAGAAAAAAAGCTCCTTAAGTATCAGTTCGTTTACCAATCCACGTCATTCCATCATCCCACCTCATCAATTTTTTATTATTATTATAATCCAGTTACTAACTTTACAATTACTACTTTATATAAAACAATTAATGCAAGTGTATTATGATCCAATTACGATAGAACAAAAAGTGTTGATTAATCTATCCCTCTTTCATTATCGTTATAGATATATATAAGTATATCGAACGATAATTTTCATATCATAACAAATGTATTAACCATTTATTGCAATTACAAGGGAATTATAGTCAGGGGGTGGGGTTATTGTATTTTTTTTATCATTTTCTTAATTAAAAAAAAAAAGTAAAGGCAAATGTGCCAAGACGCTCACATGGAGCAAGTTTGTGCCAACATCAACAAGTGATGCGTGTTCTTGAGCGTAAGCTCAGTCCGTCCTTATCAAGGGGATTGCCAAAGATCTCTCCTTTCTATTATTATTATAAAAAAAATAATCATTGAATATATTAATTTTCATTGTCAATTCAATTCATCTTTTTTATATATATGAAAAAAGAATTAAACTTACCATTAAGCACAAAGAAAAAAAAGAGAGAAATCATTGGCTTTGTTGATATTTAAAGAGATTTTTAAAAATTTGTGGCTTGTTCAATAATTATTAATGTGATTACACTGACATGATAGAATCCCATATATGCATATATATATTTAGATATATCTATTAATTTTATTTATGACAACAATCTATGCTGTCCCCCCTTGCAGTAGATGAAGGGGTTGGGAATGCATAAATTTCCCATTTAACCTGTGAATTCTTCTATTTTTATTTTATGGATAAATAGATTCTCTCACCTATTACTTTACATAAAAACAAAAAAAAAAAAAAGATACATTCAAAAATGGTCAAGTTACTTGGTTAGTTATCGAATAGAACAAAAAGCAAAGAATCAGTCGAATGATGAGTTGTATACAATGATAATCGCGCGCAAAAAAAAAAGACTTAACAAAGATCAACATAGTGCATATTTCATATGATCGCATTACGAAATCTTTTTTTTTTCCCTTCCACATTCAATGAATTATAAGAGCCTTTTTTAGTATTTATAATAAAAGGAAGAAAACCAAACAGCAATATTCAAATTATTCAAATAATAAAAGATTATAATAAAAAGTCTAGAAGAAACAATAGACTCTAGTAGAACTACATATATATTATAAGAACAAATCAAAATTGCATGTTATCATCATGTTTCTTCTTTATTTGACAACGGGTCATTTGGTAATATTCCTGTTTTTCTAATTCACCGGTAGTACATATCTTCATATGTCATTCTTGCGATGCAGATATAATGTTAGTTAACAAAAAGAGAGAGAGAGAGAAAGTGAGCTGGTATTTTATATGTGGTTTCATTTTATACATTTCTTATTATTAAAAAATATTAACTTTACTGCTGCAGTGTAATATTTATTACTTTCTCAGATAACAAAAGATGATCAAAATTATCATTATTTGTTACTTGCAAGAACAAACAAAGCTCGGAGAGAGGATTACAAAAGGGAAAGATGTACAAGAAATAAGAACAAATCATTGATGGTGGTTTTTCCCCCCCTCGATTGATGATTCTTAAATGGATTTTTGTAACCAATGATTTGATATTATTACCAACAAATATATAAAGATAACAATAATATATACTTACTTCTTATCAATCCTTAGTATTATAAATATTATAAATATTAAAAACTAAATACACTCACTGTAATACCACTCCATCCTTTTTTCCACAAACGGAACCTAATACACTCTCCTCTCCCCCCCCAAAAATACACTATTTCCGTTCCGGATTTTGTACCCTTATAAAAATATAAAGTGGTTTTTTTTTTGCGCGCCACACATATCACACACATATCGATATATTATATCTTGATCAAAAGCGCCAAGAAAAAAAAAGAGACAGTGATAAAAAAAATAATAGAATATAGGTTGTTTTTAGTCATGATAATTCTATTGATTATCATTATTTTTTTATAATAAATTATTAGTAATAATATCCAAGGTGAGTTTTGACTAAAGTGAAAAAAAAAAAAACCTAAAAAAAAAAGTGGACGCGCGGCACTTTGGCGAACGGGCCCGCTCAATTTTTTTAATAAGGTGATTAAGGAAGTGGAGCCTAGAATTCACCAAAAGTAAAAAACCCCGAGCAGAGAGAAAGTATCCATTGCAATGGTAAAAATTTCACAGAGGAAAAGAGAACCCACCAAACGGGGTAGGATTTAATGTGTAACCATTGATTTTCATTTGATATTCCCTTTCTTTACTTATTCTTCGTTAATGTGGTTATTATTGTCGTGTTATTAAAAAAAGACTTTATTTACAGGCCTTTAGTTTATTTATTTCATGTAAACTCATCTATTTTTTTTTGCATATATTTATAGTTTAAATAATAAAATTTAGTAGCAGTAAATAATAAATGTTCATGTTTTTTTTAAAAAAAGAAAAAGGATCAGATGAAGGTGCTTGGACCACCTTTCACAAAGAAAAAAAGCACCAGGGTTAAAAAAGAAAAAAACCAATAGGAATTAAATCCTTTAAGGTTTTTTTTTGTTTCACCCTTTTTTTTTTATAATACTACATCAAACGATCATCGTTTCTTCTTTCTTTTAAAGATATTTTTTCTTTCTTCCCCCCCATAAATGATTTCTTCTAAGAATAGAATAAAAAGATACCTCTTATAGTCAAAGATTTCCTTATTTTTCTACTCTTTTTTTTATTTATTTATTACATGTCTATAAGACTACTATTTGATATAGTATTTGTTTGACATGTCAAATAATAATAACAAAAGAAAGTAAGAAAAAAAAATATTATATGCAAGTTGTAGATGAATTTATGCATCTAATATAAAAATATTTATAAATCCCAGCTGTCATTTTTCATCACCTAATAATAAATCATTATAACGGAACGAATTAACCCGAAACTTCAAAAAAAACATTATTGCCCTGTGCTTTTTATTTTTTTTTAAAAAAAATAAAGAAAATCCTCGATATTTATTTTTTTGAGGTTTCCCATAAAAGAACATATATAAAAAAAAACTTTTTTTTTGGGGGTGGGGGTGGTTTGAAGTGAATAAAAAAATCATACAAAGAAGAAAGAATAAGCTGCTATTGTGTGTGTGAGAGTTATGGTTAAAGAGGAAGGGTATGTTTGAGGGAGAGGAATGAGAAAGAAATATCATACAACAAAAGGAATAAATAAATAAAATAAATACTATACAATTACAAAAAAGCATGAAGAAGAAAGGAAATAAATAAGATTACATGGGGTAAAAAAGTTGTTTGCTGGTGTGTTGTGCAAGCACTAACTACTACCTACTTTGACAAAAGAAATATAACATGAAGGGAAGGAAAGGGGAGGGATAATCAAATAAAAAAAATCGAATGACCGTGAGTGAAAAATGAATGATGATGAGTCTGTGCGGGGAGATAGAAAAGTCTGTTTTTTGGGGGGGGGTGGAGAAGGAGGATTTGATGGTGAGGAAGAGGAGTTCAATAGGGAAGGAGAAGAAGACCAAGTTGGTTTAGAAAAAAAAAAAAAACTTGAAGCGGAGCTTCTTTAAGGCGTCATAAGCACTTGTTCATAAAGTTGAATAACCAGTCGATTTGCTAAACCAAGTGCGGTTTCCTTATGATTGCTCAGCTGATCACATTGATCGAAAATGCGACTTGCCTATCATACATTTTTTTTTTGTTAGTGATATATGTCATCTTTTAAATACTTTCACACACACAATGATTTACTACTGTAACTAAGACCCCAATGTTTATTTCAAAATTTACCTCTGATTGAGCTGTGGATTGTAAACAAGCACGAATTTTATCGACTTCATGGAATTGAAGTCGATCAGGTTGATCAAGACTACTAACTCGTTCTTGATTCCATTTACTCCAAGTTTCATAAGCAGCTGCCATTGCTATAGCCTTGTCACTGTGTAACAATGTAATAATAATAATAATAATAATAATTCAGTAACCGACTTTGCATTTTTTCCTATAATCCCCCCTCCGTTGTCCTTTCACTCATTCACAAAACATACCTAAGACGAGGATTCTTTTCAAGATAAACCATTTGATGACATTCACGATAAGCTTCAATGGAAAGTAAAGTGACTGAACTTTGAGATCCTCGTTTCGCAGGACTTAATCCATGAGCAAATAATTCAGCTGAAGAAGATAAATCATGAGCAGTAGAAGTGACAGGTGAACTAGAAGCGGAGGTAGCGGGTGTAGGTGGATGAATCGAGTTATTATTAGATGAGATGATAGAAGAGGTAGAAGAGGATTTAAACATGGTAGTGGAAGTAATAGCACAAGTAGGTTCATTTAATAAATGGCTTGTTGACTCGTCAATAAAAATCCATTGTTGTGTTTCATTATCCATAGTTTGGTAAGGGAATAAAATTAATTTATTGCCGACTTCATCTGTTGGATTACTGACATGTTGAATATCCAATACCCAGTCATCATTGCTCAGCGAGTAAATCAAACTATGGTCAGGCTGAGGTCTACCATATACGTCAAATGCTCCGTCTCGTACACCCCACAACTGATTGTGTGCTTCGCTTTCGGGTTTGGGGGTATATAAGCAAATCTCGGTCTCTTGAATTAATCGAAGTCGACCTATATTTTTTTTTATGTTTATAGTTTAGTATCATGCATCATCATCATCATGCATCATGTCTGTTCTCCTTCTATATATATATATATATATATATATATATATATATAATGATAGAACAAAAAAAATACCTTTTCGAATATCAAGTACTAAATCATTGGATTTATTTCGTAAAAATTGACCATCCCAACGCCACAATTCTTGATCAGTTTGTTTGGGTGGAGATACAATCACTTGTGATCTTAATGCATCTTCTTTATTACTCGTTAAAGCAGTAATGACATTTCCAGTGGATACATTACGAATATACATCCAACCGTTATTGTTGTTGTTGTGAGGAGGTGTTTGAAGTGTAGATACCATCTTTTTTTATATATATATTTTTATATTTATATATATATATGGAATAAATAGTTAAAGTAAAGAAGAAGAAGAAAAAGAAAAAAGGAAAAAGCAAAGAAGCATGATTTTTATATTTTTGGTCAAAAAAAAAAAGCCCTTTTTATATTAGCTGACAGGTTTAAAGGTTAAAGTAACACGGTGAATGGTGGGGGGAGGAGGAAGAAGAGGAAGTTGAATTGGGGAGTGGGTGGGTGGGTGGGTGGGTGGGTATTAGGGTTTATATTTTACTTATCCTCACCCCAAATTAGTCATTTGTGTATCTTTTTCTGGATGCCTGTTCCTCGTTCTTTTTTACTATGCTGACCCCCTTTCTTGTTCTTCATATGTCTTTTGTTTCCCTCTTTGGTCGGAATTAATCGATCTTCTTTTTTTTATCATTTAAAATGACAATTATTGATTATTATTATTATAATCAAATATATCATCATCATCGCCCATCAATCATTAAAAAGAAAAACCTCCTCATCCTATATCCCTTCCTACCTACCTACCCCCCATATTATTATTAAGATATATTGTGTGTGTGAGAGTATAAGTTTTATATTCTCTCCCCCCATCATTATCATAAAAAAAATGGTTAGTAGTCATAGTAATAGTAGTAAATAGTATCACTGTTACCTGATCTTTCCGTTCAAAATGACAAAAATATATCTAACAAGTATATATATATATATATATATATGTGTGTGTGTGTGTATGCGTTTACACCGAGGAATACATAAAGATCCAGAGCTGTCTTACCGCACCGCACCGGGAACTTTTTCTCTCTTTACCAGTTCCCCCATCTCTTCAAACCTACATCTGGCTTAGTACAAATTTTTGTATAAAAAAAAAATAAAGGGTCGGTAAAAAAAAATGGCAACATTTATTTTATTATACAAAAAGGATGAACCTTAAACCGATATACTATTGGGTTTTAGATATATATATAAAATATGTCTCTTAATAGTTAACTATAATCCATTCATTTCAAGCATAATATATATCATAAGGGTGAATAGAGATAGAAGGTATAGGATGAAACTTTAAACTTGACTCCTTCTTTATACTAGCAAAAAGGAAATCATATCCTCTTATGGGTCCCTTTTCTTTTTTTATTTTTATTTTTTTGATCGTATAAATACTTCTTCTTTTACTCCATACAGTAGGAAGGAGATGGTCAGTGTGTTTCTATTTTACACTTTAAAAAAGTTGAGTGTCGTATCTCCGATATATCTACAAGAATACAAGCCCCGGTTCTTCTCTCTTTCCCTTGATCGATTTTCATAAGTGATATCTTTTATAGAAAAAGAACCTTCCTCTTCATCTTAAAAATCCCCTCCTTTATGCATAAAACCTCTAAAACAACCTTATCCTCATACATGTGATAAAAAAGCCTTTCTTCTAATAATAATAATAATAATAATAATAACAGTATATAGTTTGACAATTGACACTCCTAGAAAAAAGGTCCGTTTCTTCCTCCTTGACAATTTCGGGTGGTCCCGCATGAAAAAAGAGTTTTTTTTTTTTTATTATACATGATTACTGTCTCTCTTGTAAAGCATCGACCAAAGGTTTCGTTATATCCACGATTTGATGTCCGAGATTAATGAGTAAACCTATATATATACACGATAGGAATAGGATTCAATTCAGTCAATAGGCTGGGATATGGGGGTTTATAAATAATATACTCTCTCGTTCTTTTGCTATCGATAGCAGTTTCATCTCCTCTAAAAAAAGAAAAAAAAAACTTGCCTGTATTTGCTGTTGCATCTCCCACTAATGTAATAATAAGTGGATGATTATCCAGTTGCACAACCTGATACAGATCAAACATGCTGACGATAAATCGATTTTGTTTCAATCCAAGTTTAGAAGCCTAATAATATATGTTTATGAATTCTATTATTCTATGTCTGTCTATCTGTCCGTACTTAATAAAGAGAGACCTACTTGGTTATTAGCAATAGCAAATGTACTGGGTATAGTTGAATCGGTAACATTCATGGGTGCATCCATAGAAGCACCTAACATTATTAAATTCAATTTATTTATTATTATTTTTTTCCAATTGGATTCATTCATTATTTAAAAAACAAAAATAAAATTACAATTTACTTTTTAAAATAATAACACCATCTTTATCCGTAACAAGACCTGCTTTTAGTCCATCAGGAAAGACTTGACGACATGATTGTTCAAAGGTTTCTTCTAATCCCATTGTTTTTATTTTTTATTTTTATAATAGACTCCCCCTTTTTTTCTTGGTAATATATGATTATTGCATAAAAAAAATGAGAAAAGTTATTCTGGAGGGAACCCCAAGTCAGTCACTTCTATTATTACAAAGCTGTGCGCGGTCAACCAAAAAAGAAAAAAAAAATGTTTTTATGCAAATCTATCTATACTTCTAGGATATACTTCTCCTTTCGTATGGATTAGAATAGTTGAAATTCAAGATGACCCTATAAAATTTCGTGTAAAAAAAACACACATAAATGATATGTTTCTTTATTACCTAGGTTAGCAAAAAAGTCTTTTGTTACTCATTAAAATTTTTTACGCGTAAGCACTCTCTCGTATATAAAAAATGATAAGCGGAAACAAGTTTTTTTTTTTTTTTTTACCTTCCAGATTTTTGTCTTACAAGAGACAGAGATAGAGTTACTTTGATCACGAATTTGGGGGGGGAGAAAGATGAAATAGATACATCCACCCACCATCCAATTCAATTTGTAATAATGATGGCAAAATAGAAAAAGTCAAATCATTTAATAAGTCATAAATTTTACTTGTGATTTTTGTTGTTTTGGGTTAATTATATACTTATGACTAGTCCATAATTATACCTTATTGTTCTGTCTCTATTCTCTCCTTCTTAACTTCTTCTTCCTCCTTTTTCTCTTTCTCTCCTTTGGCGGGGATCATTTATAAACAAGGTACACACCACTTATATTTCGGTCCGCGTAAGCGAGGAAAAAAAGGTGTGTGTGTGTAATAGGATCATCTTGGTATATGAAAAAAAAGTATCTGAGCGTGAGAAATGCCTTGCAAAAAAAAAGAAATGATCACTTTTTTTTTTGACTTCTTCTGAGAGTCGATCCTGTAGAACCAATAAATCTTTGGTTTTGTGCACTCCGCCAAATAGTTTACTGTTGGTCCGAGCATTTTTTTGTATGTGGGAAAAATAATAATAATTTTCAAATAACAGTTTCTTCGATAATAATAAAAAATTATTATTAGTAACTATTTTATTATAATAATAAATTTACCAAGATTGGGAAGTTGACAAAGTTTTTTTTTTTTTTTTTTTTTTTTTTTAATTATGAAACAAATGAGGAGAAGGGGAAGAGAGAATTTTAGATTATATGGATTGATGAAGGATTTTTTGGGTGGGAGAATTTAATAATAAGAACAAAAACTTTCCCGTTTTTGCATGATTTTTCAATACCAAATCAATGAAAAATCTGATGGATTTCCTCCCCCTTCTACGTGTCTTATACTCCCACACAAAAGCTTATAATTATTCTCCTATTAAAGTCTTGTAGTATATCACATGAGCTTGTTTCATTGGTAACAATGTTAAACAAACGGTATAAAAATAATACTATTACTATTACTATTATTATTATTTACTGCATAGAAAAGTTATACACAAATCAAGAACTTTCTTATCTATTATCACCACCATTATGTATTATTTTTAAAAAAAGCATGTGAAATTCTTTTATCTATTTTTCCATAATGACATTCCTATTAATATATATCAAAACATCATCATTTTAATTTTATAAACTTGATAATACGTAAGCAATAATAATGATCTGTGCTTATTTACACATAATAATTTGAAAAGATTTTCCCTTCTTAGAATAAATTAAAACACGATATTTTATGATCTTGGTCTCTCGATGAGATCGACTACTGTTACTAGCTATGTGAAGATGTAAAGGTTGTTGATAGTTTGGGTTCCTGAGAAAAAACCAAGCATAAATTTTCCCGCGCTGATGAAATAATTGTAATACATACACGCAGCATCTACTATCTATTGACATAATTGAATAGATTATTATTATAATAATAATTATTATTAAAATGGATATAGAAATAATAGGTTACAATGACATTCTCCCTTGATTTTATATATAACAATAATGTTTGTTCATTCTATCACAAATACTATCGACTATATTATAGAAATTATAATTATTCGTTATATAAGCAAATATACATAAAAAGTTAGATAATGAATCCGGGTAAACGCTCATCAATTCATAATTTCAAGCATTACAAATTGTATATAATTCAATTGTGTTTTGTTGTACCATTACGTACTCACAATTGATTATCTACCACCTCTTGTCCATTGTTGTTGTTGTTTTCATGATTGTTTTACAAGAAAAACGTGAAATTATAATAATCAAACCCATATGATCCAGTAAAGAATAAACAAAAAAAAAAACGTTTTACTGGTGTAACTATTAGATCACCCCATCCTTCAATATCAAATAAATTTATAATATGCATTTACAATCTCCCATGTGTCAATGTTTTTTTTTTTTTTGAGTGACCCATTCAAAAAAGAACATTTGTTGACATGTTGATATAAATGTAATACAACAATCGAATGATTGTACCCATAGGTTTGGTATATATATATATATATTTCCCTTGTATATATATACTCAGGAACAACAACACAATATATATATATGAACCAGTCGACGGGTAAATAGATCAATAAAGTTAGTTTACTTTTGCCACATTTCTATCAATAATAATAATGATCCGTTTTTTCAAATCGGAAAACCACGATTTTCTTGTTGGGGGAGAATGAAGCGTATTTTTTTTTATAATATGAAAAGTACCTGTATATACTAACTATGATTACTACAATTCCGGAATTGAACCGTTTAAAAAAATATGTAGTGTAAAGAAACACAGCATTCACATATAATTCCTATGCAGAAGATATGTATATAGAAACCTAAAAATGTTTCTATAAAACAAACTGGATAATTCCTTTGGATAATGGAGTTACTGTTAACTATTTCTTTATATTCTACTTGAACCGAGAATATTGTAGAATTCGTTGGGGTCTTTTCATTGTTGGATTCACTTTATGGGATAGTGGCAGGGGTCTCACACATTTTTCGGGGATGAGCGAAAGAAAGCCTATTTCTTGTATAACAATAACTAACCCATATCATCTTTTTTTTTCTGCACCAGGACATGGATAAACAAACCACACAACTTTTTTTTGGTGACTTTAGAATTTATTTATTTTTTAGTTTCAATGGTGAAATATATTACATTTAGGAATAGGTGCCTTATCCAGGTCCCCCTTTTTCGATCATGATCGGGTACAAAAAAATTAGCAGTAACAGTAGTACAAATGCACCATGTTTTTCTTCTAAAGATCAAAAAAAAAAAATTGTTCATCTTGTACATGGTGGACTGCTTGGATGGATAGCATATGCTTTTTGTCTCTTGGAAAATGGGGTAGCCTAAAAAAAAGTTAAGAAGATCTTGGTACCGATCTATCTTGATTTAGATTTAAGATTTATAATATCACCCTATTTAGAATTGACAACCGTTAAATAAAATCATCAGATGTTGTTTGTACATTTGCCGATGCCATATTTTGTGTAACTATTTTTTGTATTTTTTTTTTTTCAGTGGACAAGACAAACAGACAGGTACATGGAAGTAGTAGTATCTACATCTAGGTGTTCATATATCAGATTATAATAATAATAATAATAATAATAATAATAATAATAATAATAATAATAATAATAATAATAATAATAATAATAATAATAATAATAATAAAAAGAAATAGAAATAATGGCTTATTGCCATAAACTTGAAAAATAAAACAAAGAAATGTATAATAAACTATTGTTTATCCATCATAAAAATAAAAAAGATTGTGTCAATCTCGGGTGATTGTTACTTCCGATTGAAAAATACGTTTATCCAAAAAGCTTATTACTATAACCTATTTTACAAACAAACAAACAAAAAAGTGCCTGAGCGCAAATTCTAAACATGTTTCAGTTTCTCTTTTTTTTGAAAAAGGAAACAAAAGGTATGATGGAGATAGATCATGACAGCTCATTACGTATTCATACGCCTATATGTACCTGTTTCGTCTCTTCCCCCCAAGCCCTGAAATAGTAGCAAAACATCATAATCTATTTATATAATCATATAAATATTTTATCATCCAATTTTACCCCATATGATTCTCCACCTTTCTTTACGGGAATTGGCTATAATATATATCGGCCCATCATTTTAAGAAAGAGGCGTTCCATTTCATTATTATTAAAAAAAAGTATCGACTATGATTCATCTGGAAACATGTTGAAGAATAAACACAGTAGTCATCGTTAGCAATTCTTTTTTTTATGCTACTATTTCTTTACATCGTAAGATAGATTATTGCTTATTAAAAAAATGATTGTCTTATACCCAATAAAAAAAGACAATAAATTTCTTACTCTCAATATAATAATAAGTGTAATTTTTCTCCAGGGATTCATAGCATCGATCACGTTCTTGTATAATATAATCTTTCTTTGTCATAAGTACGAATCTATTTTTCCTTTTAAATTATTTAACAAAAAAAGTATATTGTTGATTGAGTGATATATATCAATAAAAAATCAACTGTTCAGTTTTTTAAGATATTCATGATATCTTCCTCTACATATTTTCCAATAAAAACATATGCCTATTAACAGCTACAGTATTTTATTTCATTCAATATATTTCATGGTGTGTTTTTTTTCCGTCAACAAAAAAAAAATAATAATAATACCATGATTTGCTCACTACTCTGCATTGTACGGGTTATCAAAATACCAAGGTAGATTTTCTTGTTCTTTAAAACAATCATTATATCCATTAGAACTCCAGATTATATGTTAAAGTCTGGTTCACTTATATTGGGAAAAAAATGGCAAGGTAAAGCGTATGGTGAACGATAGCGTCATCCACTTTGTTATCAAGTACCAAAAACAAAGAATAAGTGAATTGTTATGAAGGAGATGTTTTCATCCTTCTACAATACTCATCGTGGGTATTGCGATATCCTTTTTTGGGTTCAATGATGATATACATGTCTTGAGGGTCACACCACCTGTTCGTACAGTCCCCCCCACAACCACTATGTCCACGTCAACATCCACAGTGACAGAAATGTCAAGATCAAAACCAATCTGTGGGTAGTGGGGATATATATAGAGGCAGACAAGGTGCTTTTTTTTTGGGAAGGGGGTAGGAGAAGGATTTGTCGTCGTCGAAAATAGTTGTTACATGATCCAAAAAAAAAAAAGATGTTTTTACAACGAACAACTCAATCAATCCATCTCTACTATATAGTTTCTTAGTGATGATATTTTCAAATATTCTTGGATAAGGTTAAACTTGTTCAAAAAATCTTGGATATAAAGTGTTAGTAAATTACTCGTGGCCATTTTTTAGGTGACTTTAGTGATATATACAAATCATCTACCATACGATCATGATGATCGAATACAAAAAGGAGTAGTACAAATGGACCATGCTCAAAACCCGAAAAAAAAATATAGCATTCGTGTTTATTCGGTTTCATATGCTATAAATGAAGATTCTGGAAAAGCTATTTTATAATAGTTGAACTTTTTTTTTATATCATCATTGTACACCTTTCATCCTTTGGAATTTATGTAATAAGCTTTCTTTTTTTTACAAGAAAAAAAAATCAGGTGTTTGTTTTTTTTGTACAACAATAATAATCGTGGATTTGACAGGCATGTTTGTTTTGGTATAACCATGTGCTTTTATATATATATTTTATAATGTAAAGGATTTAGACGCGAAAGAGTAAAATTATATATATAACTATCAAAAGATCATGGATAAAAGAAAATGGTGGTGATGATAATGGTGATAATGGGTTGGTTTTTTTTTTTTATCTTACTCCGTGTGTTTATACTAATAAGATCATTTCTGTTTTAGCTGCTACTTTTTCATATAATTCACGGAATCCAACCACAGGCCCAGTAGGTGTTTCCCTAAGAAAAAAAAAAGAAGATACATGTTTAGAATTCGAATCATATAACTTATCATAGAAAATAATAATAATAATAATTGATAATAATAATGAAAAAAAAAGTTCCATCCATTCAAAATACATACTCTTCTTTCTTCCTTCGTGCAGCTTGTTCTACTGCCCACTTAGTTCTAGCAGAATCCTCTTCCCATTGTTGTGTTGACTTGATTTCTGCCTTTGCCAAAGCTTGACGATGAAATTCTTTACGTCGTTTAAGTTCCAATTCCATTTCTATCTCTCTTGTTTTTTCAATTTCTTTTAATTCATCCAAATCTTGCAAGATCTTTTGTACTAGATCTTCATCATGAATATTTCGCGCATGTTCCAATTTGGCCAACAAGACAGCATGTTCCATGGAAGCATTGACTTTACGACCCGATACGGATTGTTTTTTGGCAATCATATTTGATACTTCATCATCTTTCAATACATAGGATCGTGCTTCTTCAAAATGTTTTGTCTTAGCTTTCACTTCTTCTAAATCAGGAAGAGGTTCATGTTCTGCTTCGCAGGTACTTAATAAACGTGAATATTCTTGCTATAGTATCAATCAGTTTTTTTTAAAGATGTAAAGTTAGTTATATTATGGATATCATGGCAGTTATATACATATAACACTTGACTTTGATCTTTTTTTTTTTTTACCTGTGTTACTGGTTGGTTCGAGATAATGTCCATCGTAAATGCCTTTTCAGCTCTTCCATGTTTGACTTGGAGTGCTTGATTACTCCAAATTTCAGTAGAAATGGAATATTTCTTATGGTATGGAACAACATCTGTATATATAAAAAATGGTTTTCTTGGATTAGATGTTGTACTGAGAGAGAGAGAGAGAGAGAGAGAAAGGTAAGTATCTCCTTTCCTTACGCTTTTAATCACTTACCAACGACTTGACATAATCGGTAGACACTTTTTTTCTGTTCATCCTGACCAATGAATAGTCGTACAAAAGAGCCTATGATCCCGAATATATTTATGAGTACACACACCAATTATCGGCATAATGCTTTTATAAAAAAGAAAAATCCTGATTTCTTTTTCTTCTTACCAATGGCGACATCTTCAAAGTAGGGAGCATATAACCATTTTTCAATTCGATGACGGGTAAGAACAATAGGTTGAATTTCATCCAATGTAGGTGTACGCTAGAATCATAAAAAGATGAATAGAATAAGATTTCATTGATTCAACGTGTAACAAATAAATAAATCATAGTTACTTTGATACGACGATCATTTCTATCTTCATCTTCATCATCTGTATATTCTGCAGCACTTTCATCACTATAAGATGCGCGTGCTTTCTTTCGTCGTTCAGTAGGTGATGGAGAACGTCGATGACGAGTACTTCGTTTCTTCTCTTCACGTCGTCGAGTTAATTCACTCAATGCACCCGAAGTTTTACTTCCTTTGGCACGTGTTGAACCTATATATTACATTCGACATTTATTTTTCTCAAGTTAATCTTTTTTTTTTTCTTTTTTTTAGGATGCCAATAAAAATGGGGTCAATAATTACGTCTTGTGCTATCTTCACGTCGTCCATCGTTCAACAATTTGCGTACTTCGAGTCGTTCTAAATTACGTTGTCGTTCTTCGGATCGTTCACTCAAAATACGTTCACGTTCAACTTCTGGAAGTGCTTGAAGTCTATAAAAAAATATTATATAACATGACAGCGATCAGTCTCGGAAAAAGTTGTTCCATTGAATTTATTACATGTTATGTGCATATAATTATATACCGTCGGCGATCTTCTTCGTCTTTATATAAATCGGGTCCATATTCATCAATTCCTTCGTCTTCATCCGATTGAGCATTATTAGGTTGATCAACAAGTTCGAGAATCAAATCATCAATTTCTTGACTCATTTTTTATGAAAATATGTAGTACGTGATAAGTTTGTGTTAAAAAAAGAGAGACGAAATTTTAGGCGATGTGTCGGACTATAAGTTCTATCTGGACCAATTAGAATAAGCTGCAGACATGCAAAATGGGTTATCTATTATATGGTATGAAAAATTAGGTAGTAATTTTGAGTATATCTTTATAAAAGTTAAGTTACTTGTGGTGGATAATCATTATTGGATGATAGTAATTATATATTCTTTAGTATTAAAGATAGAATGTAGATATGGGAACTAGTAGTTTTGGTAGTAATTTATTAACTTCTGCTGCATATATGCAGTTACTCTGTTCTTATTTTTCACAAGCCAATCTTTTTATGACTTGACAAAGAACAATGCCAAACGCAAACACGTTGATAGCAATAATAATATTTGTACCAAAAACGAAACGTGATCAATTCGACAGTTCATATCTAGACACACTCAACCAAAGTAGGAGCGCAATCGAAAAAGACTTGTCATTGTCGCGTCTGGTTTGAATGGTTTAAAAACAAAGAAAGTAACCCTTCTTGGTATTCGAGCAGGGACTCTCGGGCAAGTCAATGAATGTGAAAAAGGATTAGACGTTGCGAGGAAAATGATAAACATGATACCCAACAGAACCCAGTAGTTATCTTTGCATAGCGTGCTTGTATGCAGCACAATCCAATCCTCGAGGAATTCATGATCGTTACAAGCAAGGTTATGGTAATGCCTCTAATAAAAGATAGTCGGCTACTTTTTGCGCAAGGGTACCAAAAAGTACAACCACAGCTTGCTTATCAGGACGTTAGTTTGTTGGAGCGATTAACTTATGAAATCCTATACAACATCCTCAAACAACTCGATAATGAGGAGCTTATTATAATTATCGGGTATGTCTAGTTCATGAAGAGAAAAGCCTTTTCCGTTGAGTAGTCATCATTGGAATCCATCATTAGTTTCAAACAACTGTGTCTAGATTAATACTGAGCTCATCTGCAGGAATTAAAAAATATCACCCATTTTGTTCGTGTTATTATAGCGCGAAATGTGAGGAACACCAGCAAAATATCTTTATCCAGAATCAAGCAGTTAAATAATCTCAAGGAGCTCTCGTTTATTAGCACTTCTGTCCATGATAATAATACTATTGTAAAAGTACTGAACCATTTTACAACAACGAGAACAACAAGCAATAGCAACATCAGTTAGAGGCATTTATATGGAATGGTAGTTTTTATATAAATGATATTCTTTTGGATGCAATATCACGTATATTTACACTTCTTCGCAAGATCGATTTATCCTATTTACGCAAAATATGCATCACAAAATAAAGGTTTAATAGGTTTGCAAGTATCTAAAAAGAAATCAATCTCTCAAATTTGAAGAAGTAGCATTGGATGGATCTGGCAGCCATATTAAGAATGGAGGTATTAAAGATTTAAAAACTATACGTACTATACATAAAATTACCAGTATATAGACACTAAATTTTGGTGATGTTTTGTCAAGTAGATTTGGTGGTATTGTTGGTATAGTGATGAACTTTTGATTTCATATCCAATTTGTATTAATATAAATTAACCCTCCTTCATTTCACATTTATAAAAGTACCATAGAGAAACTTGGTATGTAAATTTTAATTAAGAAACAATATATATAGGGCAACCTTTTTGAGTATTATGGTATTTACATCATATAAAAAGAAAGGGTAAAATAGAGATGGGTATTATATACTCTTTTTTGTTCCATATTCCTTTTTCTCCTCACTGGTCAATTAATATTTACAATATAGGTAAGTTTTCTCTCCTATATGAATGTATGAATAGTTGCTAGTTGTAGTTGTATTTAAGAATACTTTGTTTGTAATAACAACGCCAGTGCTTTTCTATTATTATTAAAAACGGTATATATATCGGTAGCTAGGATTATAAATATCGCAGCAGTCAGTGCGTGAAATTCATAATATGCAGCAGGTATAATTGGTTATAAATTTATACTTACTATATACCTCTTATTGGACCAAGTTTACTTTGCTACTTACTTTGTACTGTAACACCATTAATGCACTACTATAATTGTATACGTATATTGCCCTGATAGCAAGGAAGTGACCACATGGTTAGAGGTGCAGGTCGGATTAGTCTTTCATAATAAAATATAAATTTTAACCTATATTGCCCTGACAATAAGCATGTATATGCTACCGTGATCAATGTATATATTGGAGTGTAGGAAGGGTAAGATATTCATAGAGTATTATAGTAGCATGATAACTAACAAGCTTCTCTTGGTACTGTTAATTAAAAAAAAAGGAAGAGTGGTTTTCCCGAACTGAACGGAAGAACTGTTGCATTAGCCGGTTTAAGATTGTCATCAATAAAATTTACATTCGGTATATCTCTCCCCGCAAAACACAGCTTGTGGCCGGTACTCCCCACTCTCTTTCCTTTTTTTTCGCTTTTTTTTTACATACTTTGAAATGGCTTCATTTGCTTTACTTGCTCGAAATATAGGTTAATATATAAAATATGTTTCTTTAATATATGAATAGATCTATTGTGATCGTATCATATTTTCCCCGGAAAAAGTACTCTTTTTATTGATTGAGATCGTATGATAATCTTAATTGTTTTTTAAAGGACGTCAGCATCGATCTATGACATGGCATTCTCGCGTCACTTTTCGGTTATTTAGCGACGTGTCTACGAAAAAACCGTAAGCAATATTTTTGTATTTTAAAACGAATAAAAGCATTCAATTTTATATCATATGCTAACCCCCCCAAAAAAACCCTCACGTATTTTATGGGGTGGAAATATAATATATAGACCAACAGCAGTATTATTGACCAATATGGGTGGACCAGAAAAACTCGATGATGTAGAAAGTTTCCTTCATAACTTATTTTCAGATCGTGATATCATGAAACTTCCATTCCAAAAACACATGGCTACATTTATTTCAACGAGAAGAACACCGAGTATTAAAGAGCAATATGCTCAAATTGGTGGTGGATCACCTATTCTTTCTTGGACTCGAAAACAAGGTGAAGCCATGGAAAAGTTATTGGATGAAATTTCTCCAGAGACAGGTTCGTTTCTTTTTCTTTCTTCATCATCTCCTTTTATCATTTCTATTTTTAGACCATTTGTAAACTTAACTAAAGAAGAAATATGATGTAAAATCTAACTCTATTATTTATTTAGCACCTCACAAGCATTACATTGCATTTCGATATGTTGAACCTTTTACAGATACTGCATTACAACAGATGAAAGAGGATAAAGTAGAAAGAGCTGTTGTATTTACACAATATCCACAATACTCTTGTTCTACAACGGGTAGTAGTTTGAATGAACTTCATCGAGGTATTCAACGACACGGAATGGAGGGTTTGAAATGGAGTATTATTGATCGATGGCCGAAACATCCTGGTTTCATTGAGGTGATTATTAAACGTATCCATTTAATTTTGTTGTTTGTCTTTTGCGAAGTGCATTATTGTTTACTCATATCATCATCCAAATAAAAACATATAGGCCGTAGCAGGTAGAATCGAAGCCAAGTTAAAGGAATATTCACCTGAAGAAAGAGATGATGCCATTATTTTATTTTCTGCTCATTCATTGCCAATGTCTGTTGTGAATCGAGGTGATCCATATCCTGGTGAAGTTGCCTATACTGTACATCAAGTGATGGAGCGATTGGGACACAAGTACCCTTTCCGACTTGTCTGGCAATCTCAAGTCGGTCCACAACCTTGGTTGGGTCCTCAAACATCTGATGCAATTAAAGGATACGCAAAGGCTGGAAAGAAGAACTTGTTACTTGTACCTATTGCATTCACATCTGATCATATTGAAACTTTGTTTGAGCTGGATCTCGAGTATGGCAAGGAAGCAGAAGAAGTAAGCTGTTTTTTTTTATTTAAGAGAGGAAGGAATGATATTTCAATGGATTAGAATTTGAAATATTTTATGGGTTGTTCTTGGTTCTCATTTGTATGGTGTTTGGTTTATTATTTTAATATTAGGCTGGTGTCACTGGTTTCAAACGAGCCGAGTCACTTAATGATGACCCAACATTCGTGAGAGCCATGGCAGATATTGTAAAGGAGCATTTGGGCAAGGACCAAATCGCATCCAAGGAATGGTTCCTTCGTTGTCCAAGTTGTGAATTTGACAGCTGTGGAACTACTAGAGATTTCTTTGCCGATAAAGCAAAAGAAGCTTCCAAAGAAAAGTAATTAAATAATAAATGTTCTTTGTTTTTTCTGCCTTATTTTTTATCTATTAGTATTTTCTTTTTTTTAATATACGCAAACATCACTTTAACTTTGAAGAAAAAACAACGACATATTTTATATGTAAAATGGATGAAAATGATGACTTTTTTTAATGATAATTTAAAATATAACGTGATATCTTTCTATATTCTATATGAATTGATTTTTAATACTGTTATTTTGTCAACACCCATCGAGTACCTTCTCGACGTTGTTCTACTTCAATTGCTGGTAAGGGCCAATCCTTGGGTCCAAAGTTGGGAATAACATGAACTATACGGCGATCTTTTTTTTCACCAATTATCCTTAAAAGAAACAATGTATGAGTTTTTTTCTGTACCAAATATATAATCATATCATTTGAACAAAATCTTATAGAAAAACTTACTTTGGTAATGGATAATTGAGTGGTCTACCATATGTACATAATTCCTTCCCCAAATTACAAAGCCATTTTGATTCAACAGCTGTAACACCCTTCATCCATGTATTATTAGGTGTCTGTGTTAGTTCACTATAGGCAACCATGACAGGAGGTTCTTGAATATATAAAACAGATGTTGGATGGATAAATGCATCTTCGTTGCTCCACATAAGTTTATAAGCGACACCACTTGCATTCTTATGACGAGCACCTTTACCACCTCCAGCTTCCAATACATCTGCTCTTACAGCAATACTATCAATAAAACCGGCAGTCAAAATTTGTTGCAAGATCTTCACTTGTTTTTTGTTGGGCGGATTGAGCTTTGGATCGACACAAATATCAACACCAGGGAAATTGGCAGCGACAATATTGGTGAGTTGACGTCGAAGTTGTCGAATTTCTGTCATTGCCTATATAAATAAAATAACAGTGGTCAATTACATGTTAAAAAAGCAAACAAGTGGGTAATAGAATATATCCTAATACTACAAACCTTTTGGCGTAAGCCATGATCACGACAGAATGAATCTGATCCTCCAGCATATTCATAAGCACCCACAGTTGTAATCAATGTTAAAATATCACTTGTTTCAGAAATAAATGTCTAGTAAATACATATAACGCATTTAGTCCTTTTTTTCATATCGTTTTATATTCATAGAAATTTGTTCGAGAGGGAATATTTACCATGATATTCTTTTGACGTTGACCTTCATCGTGATCAAATGGATTACCAACCGACAATGCAGATACCATGATAATAACATAAGGTAAACATCCATGTTGTTGTCCAATAATCAACCTATATACAGAAAACCAAGAAATTAGTGCTATGTTTCAATAATCAATACATATCAAAAACCTGACTTACATTTTTGCAAGACGAGGTGCAATTGGGAAAAGTGACATTGCTTCACCAAATTCGGTAATGTGTTTTGTCATCTTGTCGACACCACCCAAATATTGAAGAAGCTAATATAATTTATCCAAAATAGTCAGCATCAATAAACGTTTTTTTTTTCTTTAGAAAACATCATTTTATACATATGCTACGATGAAATACCTTTTCTGCCTTGTATAAACTTTCCCGAGGAGGTGGTGTGGGGAAAGGAAAGTTGACAACTTGATCAATATTCATTGCCTTCATATTCAATACCACACCTAAATAACATATCATTTTTTATAAGTACGGATCAATCCGCATAATATAATTCATTGTTTTTCTTTACCTTCTAATGGCATACGCTTAATTTCTGGAAGCGAAAACTTTTCAAATTCATGATCAAAGACTGCAGATGAAAATAATCGATAACAATGACCAGCTTGGGTTCTGCCTGCACGACCTGCGCGCTATTTTTTTTTAATATTTAATAAAAAGTTAGTAAAAATGCTATCATAGATACAAACAAGGTATGTTTTTATGTACCTGATCTGCAGATGCTTTGGATGTCCAATCAATTTCAAACGATTGGATGCCCGTTTCAACATTGAATTTACGCTAAAAAAGGGAAGAGACAAAATTAGTTATATGAACCTTATATGTCCCTCTTTCATTCTATATGTTACTTACATCCTTTGCTTTACCGCAATCAACGACATAGCGAATACCAGGAATTGTGACGGATGTTTCTGCTACATTAGTTGCAATAACACAAAGACGTGTACCTTCTGGAGGAGGTTGGAAAACACGAAGCTGTGCTTCTGTTGGAAGCATAGAGTAAAGTGGCAAGACATGTAATGGTGCTAAAATACGTACAGGATCACAAAGATTTATAAATAAATTTTGCAACTCTGAATAGTTTTTTCATATATATATAAAAACATGATCCTAACTTACCATCACGGGCAGATTCTCCAAGTTCTTCGTCATCAAATCCTTCTTCAATATCAGTATCATCCTCATCTGATTCCAAATCAAAATCTTCTTCAATTTCATCATTTTCACCAATATCCACATCTTCATTTTCAATATCAGCTACATAAACAGAAGAGAACAATCATTGAGTGAGTCTCCCTTTTCCTTTTTCTAATAATTAAACGCAAATGTGATATTATTCCCATGTTTACCTTGACCATTTGGAAGATTTTCTGTTTGCGATTCTAGTTTATTTGCTTGATCTTCTGCCTTTTTTTCTTTTTGACTTGCTTTGGGTGGTAATGATGGGTATTTTTGACGTAAAAGTTTGCATAAATGTGTAATTTCATTTTGACCCGTCAAAAAGACAAGAATACCACCTGCAGGTAGTCGTTCATGGATTTTGGATATCTTTTTAAATGATTCACCCACATAATCATCAGGAGTACGTTTGTTGAAATGAACGGAGACAGGGAATTGACGTGCATCTACGTTGATCACGGGAGGAGGTTTATCGAACAGTGTCTTATTTTCGGTAAAATCGGTGACACGTAAAGTCGCGGACATAATAACAACACGAAGAGGCTATAGAACATAAAAAAAACATTATTTTTATTATTCATCATGGTTCACACCCCTCTCACTCCTATCTTCCCCTTTTAATTACCTTGATCTTTTTTCGATCCTCACGACTCAACTCTGCTCTTAGACGAAGAACCCGACTAACAACACCAATAAGAATGTCAGTATTTAAGTTACGTTCGTGAGCTTCATCAATAATAAGAACAGAGTATTTGGTAAGTAATAAATCTTGTGAAAGCTCTCGAAGTAAAACACCATCAGTCATGAATTTAAGTCGGGTTTTGCTCGAGGTGGTTGCATCGTAACGGATCTGAACAACACGTTAGGGAATATATCAATATCTATCAGCCGTTTCATGGGATTGTGAATTTCTCTAAATAGAAATATCCTACCTGATATGAAACTTCATTACCGGGAAGATTTAATTCATGTCCAACACGTTTTGCCATACTGACTGCAGCGACACGACGTGGTTGTGTAATGCCAATAAGTCCGGGATTATCTGCATTATATCATACAAATATTAATATAAGATCTTCACATGTCCTTTTTATTTCTAGGTAATTAGATAGAATAAGAGAATTGTAATATTTACCACTATCTGGATGTGACCAGCCTGCTTCATATAAAAATTGAGGTACCTGGGTTGTTTTACCTATAGTATACATTTATCAGAGATAACGCATATAAATATTAATTTCCCACTAATCCAGAACATTCCCAATATCCTAATCTGTACCTATCGTATAATTTCTTACCTGAACCCGTTTCACCACAAATAATCACAACAGTATTGTTCCGGATGGCTTCCATAATCACTTGTTCTTCACCACATACCGGTAATTTCAATCGTGCTTCTTGAACACTTTCCAATCGATTGACAGGTACATAAAATGGCTATATATATATTTAAACCATCAGTATATCACAAAAGTCATTCTTCCCCAACATCTTTCTCTTTTTCTAATTACACTATTTATACCTTCGCAACATCGTTACTTAAATCACCTTCGTTGAGACTTTTCAAGATTTTGACTTTCACTTCATCAGTTTCTTCTTTACGTAATTCAGGTTTTGGAACATTCTTTGCTGCTTCCACTACCTCTTCCAATGCTGTGGGTTGACCGTCAATATTTTCAGGTTCAAGTAATGCTGCAACAGACTCTCTTGGTTTATCATCATTATCATCACTGTCATTATCGTATTCCGAGTCTGAGCTGTCAAAAGAACTATCCGATTCCATTCCCTTTCGTTGTTTAAATCGTTTACGTGCGGCTGCTGGAATAAGCGACTATAAAATCATTTTATTACTTAGCAAACAACAAAAAATCTTGTCTTCCCACTTAACACATCTATGTCCACACACACATTTTTTTTTTCAATCCAATCTTTGCAAGAGATCCAAAATCTTTACCTTCTTTTTACGTTTTCGTTTGGTTAATGGCATAGCTGGGGTATCTGATTGTTTCAAAGCGCTTCCAACAGCTGCTTCTTTTGCAGCCTTTTCCTCCTCTTCGTTTGCTTTTGCAACTGCTTTAGCTTTTGTTTCCATTTCCTTTTTTAAAGCATCAAGATCAGCTTCTTGATCATTTTTAACATAGAGTCGAATATCGTCATCGTCTCGATTTGTTTCTTTGACACCTGCTTTATCTTCCAAAAATGCTTGACGCACTTTTTCTCGAGCTGTCAACCTTCCACGACCAATTGTTTTTGATGATTGTAATAGTTCTGATGACCATCCGGATGTTCTATTAGAATAATAATTATAATATTTCATTGAGTAACCATATTCTCTTTAATAGTTTCCTTCTCTATTATTTTCCCGATACTTACGATAATTGTTCCATAAGACCAGTGCGAGCGTCTTTTTTCAATTTTTGATCCTGTAAAAAAAAATGGAGGAAGAAGAATCCTTTGATTAGAATATCCATTTTCGCCTGTTTTATATGATAGATAGGAGCGGATTCACTCTAACAAAAGCTATCACGTACAATATATTTCTCCAATTTCTTTCTCTTCTTTTTCGACATGAATGGTGTTGGCTAGAAAAAAAAAATAGAAAAAATATAAGTATATATCCATATTAAGCTATTATTATATTTCGTTGAGTTGCAAGAGCCAAATTAAATATTCATTACTTTAGGCAGAGACTTCTTTTTTTCTTCAGGTTGTTCTGGTTTCTCTTCGCCTGGAATGATCATTAACTGATTCGTGTCGTTGCTATTTATATAAAATGGGGAATATATGGTTTTAATGGATAAATCGCTGAGGTTATTCACGATCGTTTAATTGAAAGAAAAAAAAACTGTCGCTTCTTATTATTACATGTCGTTGGTCAAAGGTTTTGGTGTAGAATTCTTTTCTGAAGGATCTTGTTCTAATTCTTCAGGACGAATATTAAGACCACCGTCTCTAGCTCGAGGGTGAGGTCGTTGATTAGGTTTTCTTGAGGAAGCACGTGCTTTCTCATTATATCTTGGTCGAGATTTGCCCATGAGTTTTTATTTGTATATATGTCAAACAAGAAAAAAAAAAATTCGTTTATGCAAAAAAAAAAAAAAGCCTCCTCATTTTTTTTTTGGGTTCCAAAGTTGAAAATTAATATAGTGTGAGTGGCGAAGCCATATATACTCACTTTATCAGGTACAAGTTGATCTTTGAAGTACAATCATAATCTATAGAAATTCAAATAAATATATTCATCAATAATGAAATATAGAGTCCAATATACATAATTCCATGTTTAGATAAAAGTTTTGTAAGATGATTCTTTGTAAAAACGATTCTTTTTATACGTTTCGACTATTACTGCATGCAATCATCAAAAATACAGGCGTTTTTATTAAAAAAAAAGACCATGCGTACTTTGAATCCAGCATCCGCTGGCTGACAACATGAACTAAAACTAGTTACGTGTCAAAAAGTACTCCGTTGAGGAGGGAGAGAAAGGGGGATAAACTATATAAGCTGGTAAATGGAGCAATGAGTTTATATTAGTTGAGTGATCTTCAGATACTACATCTTCATCTTAAACTGTTTACAAAACTATAACTTACCAAAGCAAATTTAAAAAAAACCATAAAAGAAATGTGCAAAAAGAAAAAGATCTAATAGAAAAGAATTAATCATTAGATTACATAGATAAATATCAATATTCACACATTAACTTGATGATACACCTCTCCAATATAATTTTTTTTTGCTGATGAGCATTGATAACCGATTAAATATTGTAGACACTGTTTCAGGAGGAAGACAAGTAGTAAAACCTACATGTTTTTTTAACAATTTTTTCTCTTCCAAGTATCCCCATACCCAACTAAGCATCATGATAATGAAAACCATACATACCTTGAAATAAGCAAAAAAAAAAAAAAAAAAAGGCGAGTTTAAAGACATCCCAGGTCAAAGCATGACCAAAAATAGACCTCAGTGTAGATACTTCAGTAGGAATGACATGATACGGCAAAGGATTAAGCCAACATATATAATGAAAGATGGACGATATAACATGATGATGAATCGATACAGCATACATGATAAAAGTTTGTTCAGGGTGACTTGATCAACAGGTATTCATGATGCAACATAACATAGAAGAACCAAAGGCCAAAGATCATGTGACACAACAAAGAATTACCAAAGAAGGATGGCTTGACACATGGTAGTAATAAAATAATCCCATAGTACATACGATCAATGGAAACATACAACATAGTGCATAGTATGGATGACCGAAGGAGATTGATACAAGAGAGCAACAACTTGGATGACTAATAAAGAAGATGGATAACACAAAAAAAAAGATTTGTAAGTATAATCAACAGGTAGAAGACACATTATAAATATAATACGATCACGAAAAAAAAAGGTGCCAAAAGAAATTCAATAACATACCATAATATATCGCACCATGTTTGGGAGGAAAACAACAGGAAACAATGTTATATGATCAAAAAGATGAGCGTGACGACAGCCGCAGCAAGGATGGATGGATGAAACGATCAACAAAATGGTGAATCAGAGCAGAAACATCTAGACAAGGATGATCATAAAAAGTTTACCAAGAGAATGAAGGGACAGATGATCCATGGGAGTTTGACCGGATGGATTGGAGCCAGAGAACCATGGATGGATCGAGCAAGACCTTGCTGCATGATGGATTGTGATGAAAAGAAATAATGATGGATGATAAATGATTGGATGATTAAATAAAAAAAGAAAAAAGAAGAAAGAAAAGGTACGGTGATAATTTTTACAATTTTGGGAGGAATATTTTGAACCCTTTTTATACTATTTCAACATTGAAACAATGAACCATTTTTCAATCCTTTATAACTTTATCAATTTTGATCGATATAAGACGAGATGAGTCTTGTTTTAAAGCTAATAACCTAGACTTTTTGATATATGTTTTTCATTATAATGATATTTGATGATATATTTATATATTTATTTAAAAATAATAAAGTAATATTTTGACAAGATGATCGTATGACAACTTCTAAAAACGGAAATTTCAAAATAGCTGTGACATCTAAACGGAATATTTTTTTATTGGATGGGTAATAAAGTGGATAAGAGAGACTTGCTTTTTTTTTAAAAGAGTATACTGGATGATTGATGTATTGATTAATAAGAGGATGGTATCATTTCTATGTACGTAATTAAAGAACAATAAGCATGTTCTTTATGTATGTCGGGCAAAGACGGAGAAGCATTGAACTCAATTGAATTTATTGACATGACCTTACTAGACATTCAATAATAAAACTGACATGATTAGAAAGAGAAAGAGATAGGCTTTCTGCCAATATGTCATTACAGATCTAAAGTGAATGTTTTTGTTGAGTTAAAAAGTATTTAAAATGTCATGATTATGGATTACTCATTAACAAAAGTAGAAAATCATTATTATGAAAACAATGACGAAAATGATTAATGATATCGGATTCAATTTAATAAAGAGATAATGTGATGATATCATCTTGTCAAACGTAATTGTTTTCAAAGAAAAATCATGCATAATAGTGAATCTTATCTTCCAGCCAAAACAGGATGATTGTAGAAGGATGGGAGGATGTTTTTTTTTAAAAAAAAACAAGCCATTGAACAAGATCGTGTTAATCGACGTGATGTTACAAAGTAACCATTAATAAAATTAGAATGATTAGAATGAGAAAAAGATGGATTCTTTGATGATATATATAATACATAAATGTAGATAATGATTTAAA
Organism: Phascolomyces articulosus; assembly: GCA_025677815.1. NCBI lineage: Eukaryota > Fungi > Mucoromycota > Mucoromycetes > Mucorales > Lichtheimiaceae > Phascolomyces > Phascolomyces articulosus. The sequence continues at coordinate 67,269 of JAIXMP010000021.1, forward strand.
ATTAAAGACTTTTTTATGATAGCAGATCATTAATTAACAAAAATAGAAATATAAAAATATCTTATCTAATCATGAAAAAAATGTCAAAAATGGCCATTAAAAACGAAAAGGATTGTGTGCTTTATTCTTTTTTTAATTGGATAACAAATGATAGTAGCAAAGAGATAGAAGACACGTAATAAGGAACAAAATGGAATATAATGGAAATATAATTAATATCTTAGAAAAAGGATCTTTCTCATGCTATTAAAAGGAAAATACATTGGGTTTGGTGTTTAGTGTATTATATAATGAGTCCATTATAATAAAAAAAATCATAGGGTGAGGTGACCCACACTAAAATATGATAGATTCACTCATTCATAAATAATCGGTTAAACATGATACAACCAATGATACACTATATTGCTCTTGATTTGTTGTTCATTATTAATAATCTGGAATACAAAAGAAAGATTGTGAAGAATAGAAAGAAGTAAATTGATTACTAAACAGGACAATAAAAAGATATACCTATCAGTACCATTTTTTATTACATTCCATTTCATCTCATACAGAAATAATAACTTTTTTGATAAGATTCTTTATCGTGACTCTACTATAAAAGAGGACATGATGCTCTTTCTAAATGCTCACTCTTCCACATGTGCTTAATCATTGCATTCAGAGAATTTAGAAACTGTGGTGTCCTAGAAATAAGAATATAGAATATTCGAAAAAATAGGGTTCGTATCCCTGATAATATTGTAAAACACCTGTACGTAGAGCAATAGAAATAATCTTTATCTTTGATTTTATCTTTATTTACAATAAATCATGTTTCAAGAGACCTCTCTTTTTTTTTAACTATCTATTCTACGTACAACACAGAAACTTATAAAAACAAACATTGAGTAGATCAAATCTTTCATTATTAATTATATTATATTTCTTGCTTTCACCATTATGATAATAATTAGAACAGACAGCAAACACATATAGGGTGCACACCTTTTTAGCTTGGTTTATTTCGAAGATCAAGTCTTTTATATGCAAAATGGTGATGAGGTTTTTTTTACTACATTGATTTTATTTCAAATATACACTGTTGGCTGCCAATAAATTTACATCACCATTTCCATAAATGGAAGGCGTTACGTTACAGACAGACAACCAAACTTTTTTAACCAGTCCTTGAGATCCGGCTTTAGCGAGTATGCGATTTGCGAAGCGCTTTTTTGAAGCCTTTATTATTTTGTAAATGATAAATAAAATAGATTAAGTTTGATCCAGACAGGCAACCAAACTAAATCCTAAAGGCGCTTTTCATACTCCATATAAAACGCCTAAAAAGGGGATCGAAAAATCCCGCGATATAAAAAAAAAATTTCCATTGCCGACCTTTTTTTTTCACTTTTTGTTTAACGATCTGACCACATAATGCCAGCTGAACAACGAAAACCAGAAGATCTATTTGGATTAGATCAAGAAGAAGATCGAGACAATGACTCGAGTAATGAAGAACAAGACCATGAAGAACAAGACGATCGATTCTCTAAGCGACGATTACGACAAGCTCAAGATTTATTTAGTAAAAAAGATATTGAATCCGATCAAGACGAAGACGACGACGACGACGAAAGTGAATCAGATTCCGATAATGACGTTGAGAGCGACGGTAATAATGTAGAAGAAGATATTGAATTACCGGACAAAGAGGAAGAAGAAGAAGAAGAGGCATCCAGTGACGAAGAAGAACAGCAACGACTCAATGACGATCATGCAGTAGATAAACATGGCAATGCTATTCTTGACATTGACGAAAATGGCAACGACACTAAAAAGAACAAGAAGAAAAAAGTGAAAAAATTAACACCTGAAGAACTGGAAGCATTTGAAAAACAACAAAAGAATACCGGTGTTTGTTATTTGTCACGTATTCCCATGTTTATGTCACCTACACGTTTGCGAGAATTTTTGAGTCAACATGCTGAATTGGGTCGTATATACCTCGAGAAAGAAGGTAAATAAGTCTGGAAAAAGAGGAAAACAATAAGAATAGTGTATTGAGATGGGTGTCTTTGTTTTCTCTTTTTCAAACGATAGATGCAAAGATTACAGCGAAACGAAGAAAATTCCACAAGAATAAACGTGTCAATTATCGTGAAGGATGGGTTGAATTTAAAGATAAAAAACAAGCCAAACGATTAGCAGAATTCTTGAATGCTCGACAAGTGGGTGGTAAACGTGGTAACGCATTTTATTATGAAACATGGACAATTAAATATTTACCAAAGTTCAAGTGGCGACATTTGACAGAACAAATGGGTAAGTTTATATATACACCAATGTGTGTGAAAGAGGAATGATATTTGTATAACTGACTCTTCATTCTTATTTTATAAAATTAGCCTATGAAAGAAAAGCACGAGAACGACGATTGGAAGCAGAACTTGCACAAGCTACACGAGAAAATAGATTATATCTTGAAAATGTGGAACGTGCCAAGATGCATAAAGGCATGCGTGAAAAGCGACAAAAGAAACGTAAACATGATGAAGCGAATAATGATAATGAAGAAGTGGAAGATATTCGACGAAGCTTTAGACAGAGAGGCAAAGTGGTTTCAGAGGTGGCTTCTCAAAAGGCTGGTGAAGGAAAGGAAGCCATGTCTCGTTTGGATGATAGTGTAAAGAATGTATTATCTCATGTCCTTGGTAAATAAATCCATCATCTTCACTCATCACCACCAATTATCATCATTCTAATAAATCATTCAATTCATCCATCATTAATAAATGAAATGCATATATTTTTTTAACGGCACGTAAATTTTTTTTTTACCACGCTTCCTTCCTTTTTCGTTTAAACTATAAAAAATATGCTGTTACCTCATACACTCTATGTCATTACAGGTGCCAATCGTGGGTTTGGTAAAGCTATAGCTCATGCTATAGCAAGCAAAGTAAACCATACAGCCACTATGGTACTCGTAGGTCGTCAAAGTGATTCACTTGAAAGAGTGGCAAGAAACATTGTTGAAAAGAATCCAAAGATCTCGACACGTCTCATTTCAAACGTTTCTCTCGATTCAGCAATGACAGCACAAGACACGATTCTCAAACCACTGGAAACCATAGTGACAGTAAAGTTGTTGATTCTAAAAAGCCCAACATATCTTTTATTCCCATATATGCATATTTCAAGTGTCTATAGTATTACTCATGTAAATACTAAAATAGGAATTGCAGCATCATGTACCAGCTGTGACACGAGCCATCCTTGTCAATAATGCGGGTTCTACTGGCGACTTAAGCAAAAAAGTAGCAGATTATGAACCACAAGAAATTCAATCCTACATGGATATGAATATTGTTTCTTATATCACTCTGATGTAGGTTTGGGCCGACATAAACTCAAAAGTAAAAATTATTTTTTTTTTTTTTGCGAACGATGAATTCATTTCTATTTATCCTTTTTAGATCAGGATTCATTCGGTTATTTTATCCAAAAGCGGAGGAGGAGGAGGATACTATTCGACCGATTGCACCTCAATTAACCTTAGTGAATATTTCATCACTTTTAGCGGTGGAACCTTTTGCTAATTGGGGTCTTTATGCTACTGGGAAATCAGCAAGAGATATGCTGTTAAGAATTTTAGCAAAAGAAGAAGACAAGGTACATATATATATATCTGTATTCTATTTTATTCATTTCATTTCAATATAGAGTCTGATGGACGGTTCTATAAGTTATGTGACATATATTTATATGAGAAAAGAAAAAGACATCTCATAAATATTATTCTTCTTATGATAATATACTTTTATCACTCCAAAAAAAATTAAAAATGCAGGAATCTGTGCGCACATTGTCGTATGCCCCTGGTCCCCTTGATAATGAGATGCAAAAACATGTTCGGGAAACTTTAGGTGATACGAAACAAAAAAAGCTATATACTGACATGGCTAATGAGGTAAATAAATATTATAAGGAGAAGGAAAGTTTCTATCGGTTGAACGGAATAATAGAATTAACATTTATATATATGATATAAACGATAGAATAAATTGGTGAGCATGGAAGCTTCGGCCGATAAACTAGTGGAATTATTGCATAACAATGCTTTTGAATCAGGCGCTCATATTGATTTCTTTGATCCTTAACTATTGTAAATATAACGGGGTACTTTTATTAGTATATATTTATTAGATATTATCTTTATCATCATCGTCATCACAATGATAATATATATTTCTTTTTGGTTTTTGTTGGTCAATGCAAAATAAGGGGGAGGAGGAGAGAGAGAGTGAAAGAGCGAGAGAGAGGAGAGAGAATCGATGAGTAAATACGTACAATTATTAAGTAGGAGTATCATCATCATTATTGAAGTTAGGGTTACTAGTAAATAATTATTATATATACTTGTCATCTTTCATTATGAATGATTAATGGAATATAAAGTACACTAATAATTATATATGATAATGAATGCTAGAAGTATCTTTCGTAATAATCTTATATAATTCAAAACATTTTTATTGTTTGAAATAACTTAAAAGAGAGGAAGAAAAGAAAAGGAGAAAGGGAACCTTAAATAATATGTGAGCGAGTGAGCGAGTAAGTATCTAAGAAGAAAGAACAAGGAGAAAGCAAATAACATGAAAAAAAAGCTCCTTGGATAACATTTTCACAACGGAAATTTATAAAAATTGAGTTGTGTGTGTGTGCCTTGCCTTTATAATTATTTACTTACACTTCTTCTTTTTCTCTCATCATCTTGTTCCTTCCCTTCTTTTCTTTCTTTTCCTTTTTTTGATCCTTTTTTTTTTTTTTTTTGACAAGTGCATAAATGTGAATTTTCTGTTCCTCGTTTTATATTCGGTTCTTTGTCTTTTTTGATCATAAAAAAAAAGAGAAACAGATGAACACAGCTTCATATCTTTACGACGATATCCATAAGAATAACGATAATAATACTAATAATAATTATAATAATAATAGTAATCTATTACAACAAAATACAACAACAACATCGTCCAATATTGATACATTGAATTCAGAAATAACAGATGAATCCTCCGTTGTACGTTCTATCCATAATGACGAAGATCAATTACGAACACTCGTCGTTGTGTTATCTTTAGCAGGTGGGCTTGTGTTGGCATTAACACTTGGTTTTGGCATATATCTATATTGGCACTGTTGTTCGAGCCGAAAAAAACGACTAGTCAAAGCCAATCATCATTTTCATCATGAGAAAGATAGTTATTTTTCTTCTGACGATGATGTCACAGATGGTTCTTCTTCAATAACGAGCAGTAGTAATAATGATAAACCTCGTGATAAACATAATACGACTGTAGTTACGAATACTACCACTGCGAGTCGGCCCGAACAATCGGCCCCAATACCTGTAGACCAACAAACGATTACGATATCTACACAATCTATTCCATTACCTTCCTTACAACCACCACCATCATCTATACATTCTCCTTTACCTTTATCACATACCAATAATAATTATAATGATAATATTACAATAACAGATAATCATCCTAATGGGGAGCAAGATAGTCAACATCATGAAAATGATGGAATTCTTCCAATCACACCTCCTCCTGTAATGACAAATAACGGTCCGGCACCGTCTGCACCATCAGCAAAAGAACTGGATATAATTGAGCATCAACAACAACATCATCATCATCATTATCATGTTTGCTGTCAACAACATGATGAATCACAAGAGGAAGAAGAAGGTTCAAGTAGTCGCAATAATACAAATAATATGGATTACATGTTAATATATGGTATTCCTCCTATTCGACCTCCTCTTCATCAACAAGCACTACAGCAAGCGCAAAATCCTCATCATCATTTTCATCCTGCAGCTATCGAATTACCAGAACAACCACCACCAGCATATACTTCACTTACTCCTTAAGAAATCTTCTTTTTTTTTTCATATCCGCATTTTTCACATGTATATATATATACATTTATACAAATAATAACTTTTCCCTCCTTTTATTTTTATTTTTAATCCATTCTATCGTCCTTATCATTCATCCAATCCAAAACAAGAAACATATACCTCTTTTTTTTTAACTAAATACCGTATTTTACTTGTTTGTTTTGCAAAGTAAATAGTATAATAATTCTTTTTTTTTTTTTTATAAAATGTTAAAATATATACGTACATACTACACCAGCAATTATTATTATTACTATTCTCATCTATATATATACACACACGCAAACGCATTTTTTTTTGTTGTTGAAAAATATAATAATTTATTATAGATTGTATAAAAAAGAATATCATGATTATCATCATGTCAAAATTATCATCGTCAGCAGACAGTCATGTAGAAATTCTAAACATTTTTCCCAAAGATAATCTCCAAGGGTTGTTGGGTTTATGTCTTGTAGTGCGCTTATAAGAGTCCTATAAAAAACATCATAGTAAAGTAAAAGATATAAATACTTTATGTTTTTTTTCTTCTTCTCCTTTTGATGTATTTTTATATAAAGGAGTATATATATATATATATATATATAGAAGAGATAAAGAAAGAGAAGAAAAAAAAAGATAAATGTATGTATGTATACATCATCCATCGCACTATCCATCATCATCTATTTGATCACGGGAAGGGGAGAAAGAGGGCAAGAAAAGGGGATTTTCTTATAGCTCCTTACCAAATAAGCGATTTGTGGTTTATTGAAAGCACCACGACGTTTACTTCTAATATTTTCAATAGAATCCAAAGGATCCATACCAGCTTCTATCAATGCAATAGCCACTAATACGGGTGCTCTTCCCAGTCCAGCAACACAATGAACTGCAATAGTAGCCTTATTGATAGAAGAAGTAGGATGATTCAATGCATTTTGTTCCACTTTGGCTATCAACAAGTTCCAATCACGAACCAAGGTTGGCGATGGCTAAATATAAAATTATTGATAATTATTAGTACTGGTCCGATAAAACATAAATAAATAAAAAAGTAAAAGAGATGATCTTTCCCTTCATGATCAGCGCTTCATGATAAAAAGAAAATTACTTACCACACCACCATCTTTGAAAGGTAAATCTACGACATCGATATTATGCTCTTCCAAACGACTGGAGTTATAAGTAGGCGGACAACAACGAGCCACGGCTTGAACATTCAAGTTGATAAATTGTTCAATATAATAGCCCAAAGTAGATTCGGTTGGACAATCCAAAATTAAAAATCGTACAGGAGAAGTTGGATCATCAATGATGGATAACATCATTGGACTGATATTATTATGGTGGAAACGAGGAGTTGTTGGTTTCCAAGCAACAGCAGTGGGTTCGTAAGTACGGTTTACCATTGTGTATATATAAAAGTGCTGTTGGGAGGTTGGTATGTTGTGTTATGTGTTATATGGATAAAACAATTAAATAATTATATCAAAAGGTATATTTAGGGTCGAAGAAGGTGAAGAAGATGTCCAACTGGGATAACCAAGTGCCCAGCAGTAATCGTAGTAATAAAGGGAACAAGACCGAAGTGCATAAGTTGGTTAAAAAATAGAAGCAGGAGAGTGGTTGTTATTGCTGTGGTCTGAATCGTTGTTATTCGAATTCGAGTGGGAACAAAAAAAGCAAAGAAATCAAGTGAAAAAAAAGTTGGATTTGCTTTTTTGTAAAATGCACAACAAATGTGAAAAAACAGGGAAAAAAAAAAAGAAAAAAATGATTTTCACGTATTTATATTAGTTGATCACAATAGGTTTTTAGGTGGGTTTCAAATTACCACAGCCCAACTGAACAAAAAGTGGCGCTTTCTTCTCTTGTGTACTTATAATCCATAGTATGTACACACACATATTTACACCACCACTAAATTAAGGAACATGTCCGGATCAAGTAAGATGCTTTTTAGGGGTCACCCAAAAATAAAAATGGCCCGCTTGTGCAGTACTTGTTGATTTGTACTCTAGATGGTAAAATGAGGTTGCTTGGTACATAGAAGGAAACTTTTTATATTCTACTACAACAGTTACTCTTCTTACTTACTTATTAGTAGTAGTAAATAGTGATAATAATCCCTTGAAAAGTAACCCTGGTTTATTTTTATTACTTACAATACATTTCTTATTAACCACTTTAGTAATGGTTTATAATAACTCTCAAAATGACTCATGTCACAAAGTGTTGTACCCAGATGATTTTTTTTTGTCTCGTCTTTCCCCCGTGATCCATTTTTCCACTCAATTTTTTTGCTGTCTGTTGTTACGTAGTAGTTAATAGGATTAAACAAACAAATAATCTTATGTTTTTTCCAATGACACAATAACATCATTATATATCACTCACTTGAGATTGTTTTTATTCATAATAAAATATTAATGTATCATAAATAGTAAAAGCGAATGAGTGAATGAGTATTTTTTTTTGAGGCATAAATACCTCTATCATTGTCGTTTTTTTTTCTCACACAATTAGAACAGTTCTACCTTCCTCCTCCTTTATTGCCACTTCTTTTTTTTTTTCAGATAATCTTTGATCTTATCAACGATGATTGAAGGTTGAAGGATATGGGTGATAATACCCGGAACGAAACGGGTTAAGAGTGGCTCGTGAGAATGAACCATTCACCAATCTCCTTTTTCTTTCCTATTTTCCACATGTGATGAAACTAGCCATCAAAAAAAAAAAGTCTGTGCATCAATAAACAACCTTATTATTGGAATGAACCCATCGAAAATGTAAACAATAACACAAAATGTTAGTAGTAATGAGTAATAATAACTTACTACGGTAAGAGAAGAACTTGGAGGTATTATAAAATGTGGTACTACTTTGTTTTAAATATAGAATGATGTTATCATCGTCATGCTGCGGTTACGGAATCTATGATATGAGAACATGTGTGTAACAGTTGCCTGTTTTAAAGTTTCAACCATTTGGATCACAGGTGCATTAATTAATAAGAAATTCTCTCAGGGTCATCTTCTTTTATTACTTATGAAAATGAAAAAAAAAATATAAAAAATGTCATTTCATCATAAAACACATGGAAATAATAGATACAATGATTTGAAACCAGGAGAAGCGTGGTGTCGATAATCACAATCACCCTCATAGCGATGAGAGAGATAATAAATAATAATGGTAGTAATTGCCAAGACAAAAGTTCCTCCCGTTTTTGCGCCTTTTTTTTTTTTGTGAGTAGCTTTTGTGTTATCAGGCTACATCATTCAAATAGGTGCCATTTTTTGACTACGGCGCCGTTTAGGCATATATGTTGATTGTAACACATTATATAGAATTTGATGGCTGCATTATAAATAATTATAGAAACGGAATGCGGGGAAAATGGAATGAGGTTATGGTGGCAACAAAGTGGCGACATATGTTCCATGATTGGTCCAAATATAAAATAGAATATCACCTTCATCACAGCGGCACCACATCCTATTGTATATGCTGAGCAAATCATATAGACCCGCCACTTTTACTTGAAAAGTCAAATTGCCGAAGAACAAAAATGGAGTTGGTACCACAATACTTATATATCATTTAGGTAGGATAATAATACTGATGGATACAATCTTAATAAGTGTTTACATATGAATATTTTGCTTTTTTTATTATTATTATTGTTGCAAGAATGAGGTATTATTATGTTTATAAAGTTAAAATAACTACAAATAAATATTATTATTGACATGTGATGGATTTAACATGGAAGAATGTTTAAGTATATATATGATGGTAGAGAGGACGTGGAGGAAAATAAGGGTATATTATATATTTATGTGGTGTGAAAGGTGGAGAGTAATGGTTGTTTATTTTGTGGTCATTGTATTCATATCACTTCCTTGTTGTATTGCATAATGCTTAATTTTTAATAAGTCTTCAATACTTGTAATTTCATTTAAAACTATCATAATATTTCATAATTAATCTTTTGAAAAAGTTCCTCATCATGACAATCAATAGTAAAGAGTAGAATAAAATATTTACTTGAAGGATGTCCACCATGTAAAGCAGAAATACAAGCTTTAGCAAATTCTAATCGCGTTTTGGTTGTTTTACATTCTTCATAGCTGAACCTTTCAATCGTACCATGTTGTTTCAAAACGGAATGGATAAGCTCCAGACTATTGTGAATCAATGTTTCACTACACATGAAAAGTATATTAGTTTTCTTTTCATTGTTATTTTTACAGCATTATGGAATTCTCATTGTTTCGATTTCTTATACCTCATATCAAACGTGATGGCTGGGAAGGGTGGTTCGTTAATATGCTTGAGTCGAGCACATTCATCATACATCATTTGTTGTACAGGTGTTGAAATCTATTGTATAGGGTATATAAGATAAATAAGCCAGGTATCCATAAGAATAATAATCATAGCAACAATCATTTTTTTTACGTACCTCGTTACATGCTTCTCGTAATAGAGATTCAAGAATAGATGTAGATTCAACAATTAACTTTAAGACATCAATGGTTTTTGTTCGTAATAGATACCACTAGAAGGTAAAATAAGTGTATTAGATAAGTCAATATACTTTCTCTTTCCCCTTTTCATCCCTATCTCACTCTTAAAACATCAACAGGAATAATTCGTACGAGTTTGATATCTTCAGGTGCTTGTGAGGGTTGACGCATCGGCAATAAACTGACCAATGCAGATACAATTGATATAGGGTTCTCTTGATTCAAGTCAATTTTCATCATCATCTTGGTAACATCATCTATGATTATTCATGATTCGTAAGGATGCGTCACCGTTTTTTTTTTATAAAAAAAAAAGAATGGGGAAAAAACCGTCTATCTATTTACCACATAGAGCCAGCTCTGTTAAAAGATTCAATGCTTTGATCGTCATCATCATTGGTGCATTGACCGAAAGAAGCTTGAAGAAGAATGGTTGTCGTAATAAGAAATATAAACTAATCCATATAGAAAGAAGGAATGAGGGGGGAGGGAGGAGAAATAATGGGATGAGGGGTAAATTAATTTTCTACGTGCGAATACACATAAACAACCAGTGAGGATGACAAATAAAAAGGCATACCTTTGTGGTGCAGATAAATCTACAATGGAGAGTCGCATAAAAATATCCAATATGTGATGGATAGAAGAATGACTGAACTTGCAAGAGGCTTCATATTTGATCAACATATCTAGTTTTGTTGCTGTAATTTGATACATTTTGCAAAATTCATCCAATTCTTTAATGGTCATGCTTGATATGTCTGTGGGTATATGTTGCGCCAATTGAGACTCATTCTCGGGTATAAGAATATCAAATAAATCAAAACAAGTAGAAAGATTCCAAAGGATCGAATCATTTTCAACTACAATAAGAAAAGGTATTAATGGCTGTAGCGTTGTATATGCCCAATAACCACCCATCTACAAGAAAAAAATCCTTCCCCAGAAAAACTATTTATTACCTCGTTTAAATTCACGTAAAAGGTACTCTACTGCTTCATTAGAAAATGTCAATAAATGAATCATTTCAACCGTCTTGCTAATCACATCAAACTATATATCCAATTTAATAATAACGTATAGATAAACACATAAATATCGAGAGTCATAGAAATTCAATTGAGACATAGGTTACCATTTCATCTTTAATACATATGGCAAGAATGTGGCCGAAAATACTCATTAATTGTTGAATAGTAATATCAAGATCCACATTTTTCGATCGAGTTATACAATTATAAATATCACCAGCCAACAAGGCTAATTTTTGATCATTATACCGAGGTGGATTAAAATGGGATATAAAACGCTTACAGAGATCGTTAATTAATCCAGTAGACCACATATTTGGAAATTTACATATGCATCCATGCTGTTCCATTTGAAGCTGGTTATACTCGGATCCTAATAATCGTCGTACAAACTTTTTTTTGGATTGACAGATATTAGTTACAATAATAATAAATGAGATTACTTCAAAAATGTAATAAAGTATTTCAGTACCTCGTTGTATTCTGTAGTTTTATGATCAGATTGTGTTACTGTGGGTACAAGGGGTGCTACTGGGACAGAAGGTTTTGCTTCCTTTTTCGTTGTTGTTTGTGCCGTTGTTATTGTTGCTGTGGAAGAGGAGGATGATAACAATGGTGATGGTGGTGATGCTATTGATGCTTTTTCCATCACCATGGTTTCAGCCGTTCGTTTTCGTTCGAGTCGCTGTGACATGGATGGAGCAGGTGATGGTGTAGTTGCTCTTGATCGTGTATTGCGTTTACTATATATTGGATCCGAGAAACCTGGCTCACTAGGGAAAATGGATTCTGCGTATGTTCAAAAAGGCATTAATTTATGTATCTATGTATATGCGACAAAAAATATAATGTAATAGATTTAAACTAGCACAACAGCACACTTACTTTTACCACCACTAGGAGACGTTATAGTGGAAGATCCTACTCCTCCACCTGCACTACTACTCATACCATCATTTTTAGTTTTTTTTAACGATTGTACATGGAACCGTAAACCTTCCAATACAGCTTCCATGGAACGTAATTCGGATCGTGCCTGTTCAAGATCGCGATGCATAGCTTCACGTGCATTTTCTTCTTGGGCCAGTTTTAATCGTAATCGATCTTCCGTGAATCTCAAATTGTCAATGAGCTGTTCGGTCTATTTCATAACTATATATGAGTCGTCTTATTTTTCTCCTTAAACGACGATTAAGGTATTGTTCGTTTCTCTAGTATATATATTTTTTACCTGATCGTATTGTTGGTATTGACGATTGGATTGTCCATTGGTCACGATGAGCACGGGTCTATTTGTTGCTGCAGTAGTAACAGGCGGCTGAGGATAAGCTTGTGTTGATATGGTAATAGGTTGAGGTACTTGTTGTGTATTGACAAACTGCGTTTCCTGTTGGTCGATAGCGTCCAAGATATCACTTGTAATCCAATTGTCATCAAACTCGTCGTCCATGTTTGAAAATATACAAGTATTAAAAGGGAAACAGTTGAATTAGTGGTAAAACAATAGAACGCGTCGGTTTGGAACACGACGGGGCGCCAATCATTTAAAAGTTAAGAAATGGCTTTTGGCCAATAAAAAGATGATTTAACGTCGATACCAAGCTGGAAAAACAAAGCTAAAAGTGATCCTCATCCTTCCGTTCAAATATCTATAACGGATGGTTAAGACAAACCATTCGATTTTGTCTCAAATGTACAATAAAGCAAAATTGAACCGAGCTATGGCAGAGGATAACAATGTTTTTTAAAAAGACATATTACATTCGTAATAATATGTTAAAACTGTTAAAAGATTTCTTTATATCATTGTGGTTTATCATTGCTATAATACATGTAACATAATCGAAACTTGCTCTCAACTGACTGCGTTAATTTATCTATTAAATTGATGACTTTGCTTAGAGTTTGTAAACAATTGACGCATGTCCGCTGTTCTCTCGAATTATTCATAGAGTATATTATATATAAGATGCAACCATATGAACCTCTCATGTTCCGTCTCTCATATTAATCTCTTATATATCATCATAAAAAATATAGTTTTTCTATATTCGCAGCAGTATTCCTTTCCATGTTGAACCACAATAATTGCTGATTTTTAATAATATGTTGTTTGTGGTGAGAATATGAACAAATCAAACATAATATAAAATATCATAAGAGAAGGTTTTCTTTTTTCCTTTCTTCTTCTTTTTCTTTGGCCCTCATAATAATAGGTCTGCTTTAGTAAGTAAGTTATGAAAGTATTACAAAAGGAAGTGGGGTATTCTAATGGTTGTGAATAAAGTTATACTTTACTAATAAGCAAAAAAATATATTACGATAAAGGGAGCGTCCATGGGTTTAGTCTCTAAATCGAGTGCGGCCGCTTCGGCGGGATGCGTTGTTGGCGTTTGGCCACCATCATGTATAGTAAGTTTTATTTTTCTCATTTTGAATTGAATAAAAAGTAGGAACAGGTGGTGTCTTTTACCATTTAACACAACTGATATTCATCTGTTTATCTTTAGTCGCGTCGTGCCAGTGTGGGTGATTCATGCAAGTGAAGTACTCATAAACAACGTATTTGCAACAACGTTTACAGGCATGAGAATTTTTTTTTACTCCAGGCATGTTTTATAGGCCTTGGAACACGAGTTTTTTTTTAAAAAAAATCAATCTCTCTGCTTTGCGATACACTTAACTCGTAGTAGTTGTATGAATGGCTTCCTTTCTTTTATAAATAAAGATGTCAATCTCTCACTAATTACTCAAAAGTAACACTATTATTTACTTGTTACTATGCATTGTGTCATTGTATGACAATATATAAGATATAAAGATACTTGAACATAGATACAATGTTGATATTGTTCACCACTTGGTAACCACATAAATTCATAAGTGACATCTGATTGGTATTATATCTTATTTTTTTTATTACTAGTCCACTACGAGGGGAGTATAATAGTGGTAGCTTTTGAGCATGGATGCTACAGAATATATGTATATATTCTCTGATGGGACCAAGTAAAGTAATGAATTCATTTACTGTAACGTTTTATTAAATTATTTTTACAAATCAAGATATTTCTAATCTAAAGCCATATCCAAACAAAATGCTTATATCTAAATGAAGAAACAACAATGATAGGAGTAAGTTAGTAAACGATAATAAAGTAACCACAATGACACTCCTCTTTGATCCGATTCTCAATAAATTATTAAATGTATAATAACTTACCATATAAGCAAATTGTAAGGTCCTGGCTAGAAGAAATATCTTGACATGTAAAAAAAATGATTTCGTATTAGTATTATTGTTTGGTAATTGATGTATATAATAAACAAAGATTTAATGTTTACCACGTAAGTATAGAGGATGCTTCCTGCCGATGGCCACATCCCCCATAATTCATCAACATGTGACCATACTTGTACTGAGCAACTACAAGGCTTTTTTTACAATAGAAAACCTTGCAGGAACTCCAAGCAAATGGTCGTTGATGAAAAATGAAAGGAACCATCCCAGGGCACTCGGAAGACCGTTGTCGAAAACAACGGAACTATAAAATAAAGAAACAGTTCGTCATAACATATTAGATATATATACATTAAAGTTTAGCATTGAATTCCAACGCTACCCACAAAAGAGGAATAGTAGTAATTACACTTCATGCGTGTGTGCTTGTGCTTGTGTGTGTGTGTGTGTGTGTGCTTGTATGTAAAAGATTTGATGGAGAAAAAAAAAGAAAAAATATTCACTCCTTTTATAGTTTTTTTTTGGACCCAATCTTATTGCTGGTTCTTTGTTGTCTATAAACATGATATCAATTCTTTCTGTAACCGACTACTTTTTATTTTTTTCCAATAACAACTTCCTCAAAACAAGAAATGATTCTTTGTTTTCCTGTATTAAATTTAATTTTAGCACCATAAGAAAAATTAACCCGAATAGTCCGATGAATACATAAAAAAAAAAAAAAAACTTGAAAAAATGCAAGTTCATCAGGAATGACTTCATTTTAATAGAATACCTCTTTATGCTATTTACAATTCTTTGTGCGTATACGGACAATCATGACAATGATATGATAGCTGCTATTTTTATTATATTTTACTATGCTAATGGGATAATATAGTGATCTTTCTTTTTCTTTCTTTCATATACAAAATCACAAGAAAGAGACTGCGTAAAAAAAAAGTATTTCATTTAACAAAATCATAATCTAGGTATACGTGTTATTATTTATTTTACCAGAAAAAAACCTGATTTAACCTATGTTGTCAGGAGTATTATATTTTTTGATGAAAGAAAAAAAAAACTAAATTTACCTGTCCCTATTATCCCTAATTTTTTTTTAAAAAAATAGTTGACTACTTTTCATTTTTGTGGTTTAAGTTCTGGAGAGGATTAATCGAGTTCATAGTCACTAATGATATGTAGTTTAGATCTTCAATACATACACTAATTCTTCAGTGGGGGGGGGTGTTCATGTCAATGTCTTTATTATGTACTATATATAGTATCTGACCATTCTGTTTCATTGTTCTTATTTATATTGATATCAGCAACAAAACAAGAATCAGCTACTTTATTAAATAAATGGTTTTTCTGGACAACCAAAGTATTGAATGTTTGCACCCAGGAAGGGAACATGTTAAATATTGTTCATTCTGATTTCAATACAATTGGTCCAAACAGGTATTTTACCACGTACCCCCATAACAAGTTACAAATACATGAACTAGATTTAACAAGTTTCTTTTCCGTAGTATTATGTTTGTTCATCATTCTTTTATACGTACAGACCAAAGCATCATAACTTTTTAAATAGTAGCATCATTCCATAATTATATATTACTTACTAGTATGACGATATGCACTTTGATAAATATATATATATCGTTTTGCATCTATTATTACTACTTCTTTTTTTATATTTACTGCAATCACGCATTGTATGTTATTTTAATATGATCAGCTGGTACACCCAACAAATCTGTGTGATCACTATTGTTTATATATTTTAAATGTACCATCATCATGGATAATATGAATTCGATTAAGTGGCGTGCGTGTGTGTGACCGTGTCTCCCAGAAGTCTCCAAAAAATTCTCACATCAAAAATGGTGTCTTAAGAATAAACCTTTTCACCAGGTGTCAAATATCAACAGTACAGGAATTTAATGCTAGATCATCACCATATTATATATATATATATATATATCACCCAATTGAAAATAACTTAGCTTATTATTATATATAATAATGATCTATCATGGTTTGGATGATCAGTGTATATTACTGGTATATTCTATTATTTTATTGTCGTAATAAATTAATTATTATTGGCACACAAACTTTCGTTGCTATTGTTATAGAAAGAAACAACAGGTAAATATTACTATTATCTATCATCCTCTATTAAGAATTCTGATTCGTTTGAATCCATCCTATACAATAATACCGGCAAATTCATGTAGATCAGTTTTTTTCCCCTGGAAGGAAAAGCTCCATCATCCCAGACCCGCTTAAATCATCCTTTTTAAACTTGACATTATTATAAACTAAATCTATTGGTATTTTTATACATAATCAAAAATAGAATATACAAGTTGATGAATGTATAATAAGGAAGTTATACTTTTGGAAGATCAAAGAAACATGTCGAAAGGGTCGTCGGTAAAATTAAATTGCGACCTCTCCACCACTGAGTTGGATGGTCCACACATTTCCCTTATTTTTATTTTTCTCGAAACTTAAACACACGCTTTCTTCTTTGGGTTCTTTTTATATTTTTTTTGGTCTTTTCCTTCCCACAATCAGGTAAATTCAATCAACATTCTTTTTTTTTTTAATAAAAAGCATGTTCTTCATTTATTTAATATAGTTATTAAGAAATGCCACTTATTTTCTTATATATTTATATAATATTTATACAAACACGTTCTTTTTTTCGTTTCTTTTTGTTTAACTGTGTTGTGTTTCTCATTATTTAGGATTGTCAAAATTCATTCCCCCCTCCCTTCCCTCACTCATTCTTTCTCCTTCTATTCCATTCAAGCCAGTTCAATTGTCGGAACAGAAAAGATTACTTTGTTTTATATATCCCCAACAAGAAGACTAAAAGGTATGAAAAAAAATAAAAGTTTATTGGTTGAAGAAGGAGAGAGTGAAGATAGTCAAGATACGAAAGAGAAAAGAAAAGCTTTCATGTTTTTTTTTTTACAAAACTGTTTTATATGTATATAAATATAGATGGAGCTTACACAAGACATCAAAATCACTTGTCAGAATAGTATCATAAAAGGCGTGGGGGCACAGACATTTGAAGGTCATCCATTACGTAACTGGAAGATCAAACTTGTTGCCGTAGATAATGGAAAAGAAAAAAAGGGTCGACTTTCTGAACTTCTTGATCACGTTGAATACATTTTACATCCAACATTTAAAGATCCACGAAGAGGTAATGGAGGATAAAACGAAAAAAAAAAAACGAGAGGAAAAATGTATCTGTATAAAAGTTGACAACGTTGGTTGATTTATCGTTTGTATCTGTTTTATCATTAGTTGTCACCAAAGAACCGTATCTATTAACAGAAAAAGGATGGGGTGAATTCGACATGCGAATCGTATTGTATTTTGTCAACAATATAGCAAATACTGAGCTGCTATCCTTTGATCTTAATTTCATGCAAACACAGTATTCAGTTGTAAAAACAGTGGTACATATTATATCCAAACTTTATATTTTAAAACATGCATATCTGTATATTAGACCAATTAATGGGTTCCACCTTTTTTTTCTTTCTGTAATTTAGGTGTTTCAAAATCCATCATCAGAATTAACGGCCATTCTGAGTCGCGATCCTGCACCCTTACCGCCTGCAAAGAAACGACGTAGTAATTCAACAGAAAAAACACGAAAGTCAACTACAAGATCACCTATATCACCAAAAATGACCATGGATTCCTTATCAGGTACATCCTTATCGCCTTCAACACCTCATTTACAGCAACAACAAGCAATTAGTGGAGGTAGAGGTACATATTCTGCATCACCTCAACCTAATTCATTTACATCACCTTCCAATGGTGTTCTTAATAGCCCTTATGATTATACCCAAAACATCAAAACTCCACAAGCGGCTGGAACAACAAACGCTGAATATGAAAGTTTGAATAGTTACATGTCGGATATAAGTGATGATACACGTAGCAGGCCGGCCTTGCAACAACAACAACCAACAGCGACGGGAGGAGGAGGACGGCATTCATCAGGATCGAGTTATGAAGATGGGGAGGATCGTTATAATCGACGACGGAAGTCTAATAATAATAATAATAATAATAACAGCAGCAACAACAATAGTAATAATAAGAAACTGAATGGACATCGAGGACATTCTTCTTCTTCTTCAGATACCAATGGTGACGATAAAAATGACGACGATGAACATCGAATTGTGGATGATGTGTATAGTGAAAGTGATTTGGATCATATTAATCCAATCCATGGAGAACCTTTAAGTTCTGATTTACGACGTGCATGGGGGATTCCAGAGGTAAAAAGAAAAGGAAAGAGAAGGACCATTTTATTTCTATTGGATACTTATATAACGGATTGGGATATATATGTCATTTCTATTAGAACGTCAACATGTTGGAACTCGCAAAGAAAATCAGTAGTTTGGATAATGAAAAATTGGCCGAAATTCGAAGTATAGTGGATCGATACAAGACAGATGGAATGGGAGTTAGTGTAGAAGATAGTAAGTGATTATTTATTTATTTGCTCGTTTTGATAAGGATAAAAAAAAAAGGAAAGAATATTATGATATTAACGAGAATTATTATTTTTTACGCCATCTGATAAACCAAAAAATATTATCATTAATATTATTATTAGATGAAGTTGTAGTAGATCTTTATTCA
This sequence comes from Phascolomyces articulosus, assembly GCA_025677815.1. Classification (NCBI taxonomy): domain Eukaryota; kingdom Fungi; phylum Mucoromycota; class Mucoromycetes; order Mucorales; family Lichtheimiaceae; genus Phascolomyces; species Phascolomyces articulosus. Next base: position 86,691 of record JAIXMP010000021.1, read on the forward strand.
TTAGGACCAGATTTATTAACACGACTTTGGAATTTTACACATTATTGAAACAAAACATGATGGTTTAAAATGATTTTTGAAGGGTAATAAAGGTAGTTCCTTTCACCTTGAGTCTTTCTTGATCATGAAATTCAATCCTTTCCCCGGTTTCTGCAAATCCCATTTTTTTATACCAATTGAGTAATACCGTACGGGCCTCAAAGACCCGCATGACACAGGCTGTGTAGCCTAATTCTTGCATATGTGTCAATGCAAATCGTACCAATCTTCCGCCAACACCGCGAGATTGATAAGCAGGTGCAATAGAAAATAATCGGATTTCACCATGTCCCTTTTCTCCCGAAATCACCGGATCGACCCGTAAAGTACCAATTAATTTCTCTTTTTCGTCAATCACATCAAATGCGAATAATAATCGACATGATACACCGTTTTCACGAATGGATTTTTCTAATTCTTCATCGCCTGCACGATCACCTTTATAAAATTCCTCTTCTGATGTCCAACCCTCTATATAGAAAATATGCTTGTTCCACTGAGTCTATCATTCCATACCGTGTCATATGGATGATCCATTCTGTACTTAATAAATTGATACAAACCGTTGGTGCTATATGCACTGTTGACAACTGCCACGGCTTCTTTGACATATTTAAGATCATCAATTGTGACTTCACGGATGATAATATTGTCTTGAGCTGTCATTCTTTCTAATAATTTAATAATAATGATATAATAATAGTGTAATAAAGGGGTAAAATAAAAATGTACAATGAAATAAAAAGAAAAACGAAGAATTTTTTCTTCCAACTGGAAAAAATACCGCTCTTTATATGTTTAACATTTGAAGTAAAGCGTACCTTCGCAACGTAATACTCAGGTCGGTTCTCTCCGATATAAAATAACTAAACCAATAATATTAGTTCAAATGACTCACTCTACATAAGTGCTATGTGATGTTTTGGACTATCGTATTTTTATATAGTATATACATATACATATTTATTTAGGTAAATCTAAATATTACTAAATTCTATAAAGGAAAAATGAAAAAGATAAACAAAAATAGAACTGAATCAAAAGGGGAATTAATGATTCTTAAATTCAGGTCAGTAACAAAACTTCCTCAACGAAGGAACCAAAAGGATGGCAATTTTTTCAATCAAGATCCTTTTTCAACGTAATAAAACAAACATCCTTGACTTTAAGCATTTCTGGCCAAACAAAAGGAATTCTTTCGCCTGTTTCTTTAAATCCTAATTTTCGATACCAGTTCAAAATTTCTACTCTTGTTTCCAATACATGGATCATAGCTACTTTGAAGCCTAATTCCTTCATACGTTCAAATCCACTACGGACAAGACGACCTCCTACACCACGTGATTGCATTGTTGGGGAGACAGCAAAAAGTCCCAATTCAGCTTCTTGACCATCGGCTGAAGGTTGGAGTTGGATTGTACCAACGACAGTTTCTTCGCCCGAGGCTCCGGAGGTATCAAATGCATATAATAATGTATTGGGTTTACCGTTTTCACGGACAAATTTTTCAACATCGTCAATATTTACTCGTTCACCACTTACTAAATCTTTTTCAGTGGTCCAGCCACCTATCATATATCATTTGATTTTATATGTAAAAATATAGATAAATCAGATAATGCTTATCAATTTTTCTTCTATTGGTAAAAGAGGGCAATGGAATGACTTGAAATGACATATGCGAAAAAAAGAGAGAGATTTTACCTTCAGAACGGTAAGCACCATTGATGACAGCATGAACAGTTTCGTTATGCTTCAAATCGTCTAATATAACTTCACGTACAAAAATTGTAGATTCTGACACCATGACTGACCGAGTAAAGAACAGGAACTACAGAAACAAAAAAATAAAGGGAAGTTTAAATTGAAATTGTTGTCCCAATTAAATGACTAGAAATGGTGTAATCATGATTTGGTTTATCCGTGATTTCCCCGCCTTTGGGTGGTGCGGTGGTTCACCTACGACAATCATTTCCCCGTTTTTACCTAAACCCGGGAAACTGTTATACTACGATGGAAGTAAGTATTCTCATTGGACAAGATGTTTTTAAAGGTGTATAAGGATGTTTTTTGTATTTTTATTGTAATGGGTAAAAAAATAACGAAGCAAAGAAGAAAATATGGTACATAAACATTGTTGGATAATGAAAATAAAAAAGAAACATGAATTACAAAATGCGATAAAAAGTAAGAAGAGGAAATAAAACATAGAAACTAGTGTAATAATTAGAAAAGTTTTTTTTTTTTTTTTTGATGTATGGATGGAGTAGGTCGATTCTTTTTTTCTGTTTTTGGGATTTAAATAGTAACAATAATAATAAATCATGCCGATCAGATTAGATATCATCAACTTCTTCAATCATAGCATTATCGGGTATGCCACTATGATAAATTTTATATGCAGGTAACCCATATACACTATAGCCAACAGCTACAGCAGCTTTTGCAAATCCTTCGGTGTCAATTTGATGTTTAAATGGGAATGCAGGATAATTGATACCTTCACGATGAACATTGGCCTTCGTCAATATACATGTCGATCCAATACCATCCAATGGTACTTTTTGTAATGGCTGCATATCTGCTGTTATCATATCGATCATCAAGAAACGATGTGTAGTAAACTCAACCCATCCTATATGATAATTTCACTATTTTTAGAAACATTATTCAATCCTTATTTTTTGGTTACGCTAAATTCTTTCACTTGTTTACCTTCCATAAATACAAAATCTTCAGGCACATCCTTTGATAATGAAATGGATAATTCAGTTTCTTGCCAATTTCTTTTATCATGACCCCATTCATTTCCGTCCCTTTCAATCATTGTATTTGGCACCACAATATCTTCATTGACTTGTATTAAATCTTGTACCAAAGTTGGAGGAACCGATGTTAATAAAGGGTCCAACCAAAGTGTATAGTCATGATCGGGTGTTAATGCGGATTGTAATAAAAAGGTTCTTGCGCGTGCAATAGCGGCTCGTCGCAAAGGCTGTAATTCGTAGACGGTCTCTTTTCCAGGTGTGACCACAAACGACATGACTTCATCGTCATAGGTTTTGATGTAAATATTGACTGGTAAGGAGAATCGAGCATGTTCAACATGTTGTCGCACCGCATGAACAGTGGTAGGTCCTGGATTCAGAACCAAGATGGCTAATGATATATTGGGGTATGAAAGTTGGCGAATCAATTTGAAGAAATCGGATAAATGGCGTACTGTAGCAGGTTTAATCATGCTAAGAAGAAGCACATTGGGTTGTTGAGGGGGAATCATGTTAAGGTTTTGAAATGAAACACCTGGAACCCGATGGTCTGCTTGTGCTGCCAAGGCATCAGGAAGGCCATCGAGATGCTGTGATGTGGTATTATTGTTGCTATAATAATCATCGTTGCACGGTGAAGGCCGGTAAAGAATTTGTAGTAAACATGTAGTGGTAATTAAAAATCCAATAATACTATATAATACAATACGTCGTTTCGTACGTGGTAACATAAACGTCGTTCGTTTTACTTTGTCGCTCATGTCAAAAAAGAGAGAATGGGAAAAGGAAAGGGAGAAAGGGATCCAAAGAATCGTTATTATTCTTATTATTGTTCTCGGTCAAAGGAAGGTCCGCAGGAGATACATAGAATGAAAGCAATAAAAATAGAAATCAAGGTTCAATGGAAAAATAACCTCTCTCTCTCACTCCCAAAAAAAAAAAAAGAACCGCTGATATTTTGACACCCATAAGAAGATTTATATCCCTTCAAATTCTACAAGTCATTAGGTTTATGTTTGTATTGATATTTAATGCATAAGTATCGACTTTTATTCATAATACGAAAAGCCAAGACAGTATAAGAAATTGTGCTATGCGATTTTCATATGGTTCTGTTGTTGTCCTACTTTAACAGGTAGATGTATGCATAGAAATACAAGATTTGACAACTTGATATATATAGCATTTTATAATTTACTCCAAGCTTAATGATGCGGAAAAACGGGAGAATGAATCGATTTTATAACTACTAAAATTAGTGCGATGAATTATTTTTATTGCCTTCGTGCTAGATTCCTCGTTTAATATGACACGCTAATCATACGCTACACTTCCTCATCATACAATAGAAAGGAGCTGTAGTATATAGCTGTACATATGAGATGGCTTCTATTATATTAACCAAAGCCTGTGGTAAGCTTCAAAACGTGAATTACTGCTGTGTAATACTAATTAAAGTATAAGATGCTGTTTATAATATAAAAGTTTCACAATTTTTTTGGTAACTAATGCAAAAAGAACCATTGCCAGCTATTACTAAAATAACTGGCACTAATCTATTATGCTTCTTATATAACAATAACTATGATGCAAAAGAAGGAAAATGTGAAATTAATTGCTCGACGTGTTGTTGCAGTCGATATAACTCTCGTGTGTTGTAGAGAATACACGAAGAAGAACATATGTATCAATTCATAATCAATGTATATCATTTGGGTGATATAATAGTTGATTGACAACACCCATTCAAATCATATAGATAACTGGTAATTTCCAGAAGATTCTAATCACCAATCACATACAGAAAACGATCCCTCTATAAAAAAGCAAAAAGCTCCTGTTATCACATTTTGCTTCTCTTTCTAAAACCGTACAAAAAGAAATGTCTTTTAGTACCTCAAACGCCTGGGATTCCTTTGGTCGCAGCATTGAACGTAGTATGAACAAATTTGCAATTCGTTTGGAACGAGATTTTGCAAGTGTTATGCCAATTGACGAGAATCATCTTTTCTGGGGCTCACCACGAGGAAACCGTGCAGCTTTTGCCTCTGATGACAATCATGGCGTATTCTTTTCAGTATATAGTCCAACATTGTCTTCAACTGCTGAATCATCTTCAGGGTGGATGACACCTACCATCAATGTTTATGAAAACGACAAACATTGGACAATTTATGTTGAGATTCCTGGAGTGAAAAAGGAAGATATCAAGGTGGATGTCAAGAAGGACTTGATTACAATATCAGGTGAAGCCAAATTTGACAAAGAATATACCAATAGTGGAAATGTGCGCTATCTTCATGAATGTTATCAAGGCACTTTTAAACGATCATTGACACTTCCAGACGACATTGATCATGACAAGATTTCTGCCAAGTTTGAAAATGGTATCTTACATGTGAATTTGCCAAAGGCACCCGAAACAAAACCTTCTCGCAAAGTCTCTATTGAATAATTATCAAGTATTCATTGTACTGATAATATTCTACTCAACTGTATACTTTATTCCTCACACACACATATTCTCTTTTTGTATTTTTTTTACCCTTCATTTGTATATGTCATTTCATCAACCACAGATAGTATTAGTCAACACTTCTTATAGCATCTTCCTTAAGCTTTACGTGTCTTATGTTCAATTTATTATGGCAGTAAGATTATGATGATACGTAGCAGTAGTAGTCGCCATAATATCTTCAACATTCAAACCTTTGCTATACCTCTAACTTTGTTTTAAATGCAAAAAATAAAAAAGCCCTAAATTGAAGCAAACTGATGATCAACAAAATAATATGTTGATGGATAGTATGCCAAAAAATTGGCCTGTTAAATAGTTTCTGGTACTGTGTATTATTTTTATTTAGAGCGGGATGTTTTCCATTATCTTCGAATAATCAGTAATCCTCATTCATTTGAGTGATATTATTTGGTATGGTTGCTATTTTTTTTCTTACTACACTAGAAGAAGCCAATTTGAAATTTTATATATAAATATGGAATGTCGCTTATCAAGTCTACCAGTATCTTTATTACTGCGATTAGTTTTTTAATTAAAAGTAAATCAATAATAAAAAGGATAATATGAAAGGCTGGGAGAAAGACAACAGTATAAATGTACTTTGTATATAACATCATTGTTGTCCAGTGTTTGATTAAAAAGAGTCACTCTACCATTTGCTTTTTATGTTATAATAGCATCGGCAATAAACCAGTATGGAATTTCCAACTAAATAGAAAGTGCTGCGTGTTGTTACTTCAGGTAATAAATAAAGCCATTAGCTATCCATGGTAATATCTTGATTGCTCCTTTGTACTTTGAACAATTGTTTTTTTTATCTAATCTTGTGTATCGCTTGAATAGCCTTTTCCGCTGATATTTGTGAGACACGTATATGAGTTCAGTTGTTATTATTATGCATTTTGTTGTGAATTGACACACCATTATGAAAAATATTCTATACATATAACAAGATTATCCCAAGATATTAAGGCCTGTGGTATTCAAGAAAGAAACCTCCTCCCGCTTTAGTAAGCACATTCATGCATTTAGAAATTTTCAAAAACTGCTCTGATTGTGAAAATATTTGCGTAACGTGGTTTGTGCTCTAGGAATAATCTCAACAACAGAAGCAGGTCCTAGAGCGAATCATCAGTCAACATCGCATCAACTGAAATGTATAGCACTGTCCCTGCTAATGTAACGAATGAAGAGCTTGAAAGCGCTTTGCTTAGTTAGAATATTTTTTCTTTTCTTTCTTCCTTTTTTTACTCATTCCTCTTTTCCCCCTTATTATCTTTTTTTTTTATTATATGTTTTCCGCCCCTCTATTTGTTTACGTTAAATCAAAACGAAAATTGCAGTAAATAAATATATCAACTATTATTAAATTTTGTGCATGAATATGGAGAGATTATTTATATATGAGTAAATATATTATTATACGTAGGTACATCTCTATTGCCTTTTTCTGAGCCCATCAGATGATTCTCCATTTCCTGATGATTGTGCAGATTTCTCAGTATCCGTACTATTTTCTGGACCATTATTTTTATCGGTTGCCACGGTAGCCGCATCCTAATATATAACAAGAACATTAATCTATATATCATGAATCGCTACAACATGTAAACCAATATAAACAGGGCTTGGTAGTTTACCACAACGTCTTCTAATTGGTTTCTTTCTTCCTGTAATGTTACTAATTCAACTGTCAAGTTATACGTATGCCGAAGAATCCTACGTCAAGTCAGGAGGCGAAGAAAGGGAAAACAGTCAATATTATTACTTTGTCATTCTTACTATGTTTAAAACAATAGAGTGCCATTATTCTTACAGAGTCAGAAATAGGGTTGAACCTGTTAAGTACATATTTCGTTGTGCATAAAACTTTCGTGCTGAATAATTCGCGTCAGTCTGTGCATCCATTACTGGTGCTCCAGCTGCACTATTTATATTGTCATCGCGACCCAATTGAAATAGTGTTTCATCTATAGTTTTCAATCGATTGACAGAATCTAATAAATATAACATTTTATCAATATCGATTATTGAAGTCGAACATATTTATGTTCTCAAATTAATTTTGCATCATGATTATTGTCAGCCTACCGATAAAGAGGACCAAGATAAACCTATAAATGCAACCAACAACCAACAATTTAATATTAATGCCTTATTATAATCCATCAATTCGATATTTCAATGAACTTACGCAAATACAATTTTGAGCGTGTATTTTACATGAGCCATCTAATAAAGCACAGAGCATGATATATTGACATAACACAACTTTTGATGAGTGGAAGTTTCTTTCTTTTATGTTATATATTCTTAATATTCTCGAATTTAAATTATCAAACAGTAGAAGAAAAATTTACGATAGGCGACCGTGACATGAATCGAAAGAAGCTTTTTCTCCATTCTGTTGGTAACGGGAGCATCAACAGGAAAAAAAAGAGAATCTATTATTTACACATTTTCCAAGAAGGTAGTTGTAGTGTGGGTAAATTTAGAAATTGTATATGGAACTTTAGGACAAATAGTTATTGTAATTATTATATGGAATTCAACTTTTATATACTACCTCAAGCAACAGTATTAGAAACACCAATGTGTAATAAAGTGTCATTGTACAATAATAAAAAAGAAAGAGATGAGTATATACCCATGGTGCAATAAAAATGCTTGGGTATTATATACAGCTGAAATCATGGACCTTCTTTTTATTTTCTTCAGGGGATAATGAAGATCCAATCATTTCTTCATTTTAAGGTAAAACTATCAAGCACATGTATTACCACATTATTTCATTATTGACCCCATGTCAAAGCAAGCAAAAAAAAAAAAAAAAAAAAAAAAACTGCTAAGAAAGATGAAAGGTAATGATTGAATTCTACACTAGATGATAACTCAAGGAAAAAACTTCAGATATATTGTTGGTTATTCTATTTCAGTAGCTTATGGTCTTTTTCAGAAATGTTAATGCATGGAATTATGTCCTTAGGCTACTTGAACATGACTGACAGTTGTTTATTAATTAAACCCGTCATTAATCAAGTATATTAGGGACTGATATTGATGGAGTATATGGGAAAATAGAGCAAATTGACATAAGAATTAGCAAGGATGTGTTTATTTTAGTCTATATACAGTGCAGTCTAATACATGGCATCAAGTAGTTATTTACGGGAGATAGCTATAGTGAAATGAAGATAAAATTAAAAGGCAGCAAGCAATAAAATGAAAACAAAAAAAGGTATAGTAATTCCCTACCCCTGGTCGGTTTATAAGAAAATAATGAAACTGTTGCATCATTTTTTTATAGGTGATAAGAAGGAATAAAATCTCAACTATTTTTTAGTTTTTATTATAGCCGAGCACTTAAAAAATAACCCTCTTATTGAATATGCTTATTATGCAGCACCGTATCCAGCATCATCTCAACTTCTGAAATTATAGAGGAGTATATACAACCATATGAAAGCAAAGCAAACATCGTTGTTATTATAGATAATTTCTCATTATTTTTTACGTTCCTTGTATTTAAGCATTACAAAAAAAAATATAGAATTGTTAATCAATTCAGGGTTTTCTACTGCAACCATATGTGATCCATCTACAGCTTGTACTGTAATCATGGGTGATGCAGCCTCTATACCCTTTGGTTGTGCTAGAGGAAATGCGGTATTATTTTTATTATAATATTATTAAAGTGTTATCTATTGCTACATTTCTCATCCATAAAATAAGTATGTTTAATTTTTTAGTATAAATGCATTGCATTTTATTTGGTGACTGATTAGATAATACACCACACGGGTTAGTATAGAAAGCAATATAAGATAATTGAAGATTATAATAAGAATCTGCCACCTCTATTGGCTAATTAATAGTAAATATATACCAGGCGATCTGTGCAGGTCAGATAAGCTATCCATGCACATATAAGCCAGGATCGGTTTATATAGGGTGTGTGTTTTTTTATGTAAAGTTCGGTCTTAATCTTCAATCTCAGTAATTTTTGTAAAGGAAAAGCAGTCTGCCTATAATCTTGATCTTACAATGTATCCATATTAAATTGGTAGTAGTTACTTAAAAGATAATGCAGCAGATAGAGTTACGTTCCCAATGATATTTCCCAGTTATGCAAATCTCATTTCAAAGAACCAACTCCCTTCTTCGTGGTTAAGTTTGTACCAATCTAGATGCCAAACAAATTAACTTGCTAGACACCATCTTTTTTCTTTTTCCCTATATAATGTAGTAGAATGGATAGATTTATAGTTATCAATTTTTACTCATGAAAACGCATAAAAAATATGATTTCAGTGAATATACAAAATTATGGCGCTTAATAGGAAGTATGGCAAGTAATACTTTTGGTTTTGGTAAGTCAATCCTAGTTTAGTTGTTTTTTATGTAAAGAGACATGAAGAGCAAAAAAGAATTGTTGAGTGTAGCCATAGTACATTTTTTCAGCATAGCCATGGATAAAACTAAGTGGGCATTACCTATTTTTTACTTAAAAACTCGTAAATCAATAAAAGTACATAAAAAATAATTGTGATGTTGCATAAAAAAAACTGCATAACCAATGTACATAAAAAAAAGTACGTAAAAAAAGCGCCGAGAAATATTTTATAATACAAATATACAAGCGGAGTCTGTGGTTAAATAAATTTATGGCTTGATGCATAAAAAATATGGGAAAGTACATAAAAAATCGCCAATTATACATAAAAAAAAAACTACACCCTTAACATTGTATTTTGCAAAATCTAAATCATAAAACTGAAGGATTTATAGTTAGAATTATACTTTATTATATTTAGCTTTGTAAGTACGGATTTAAAAGTATATGTTATATTTTATATATCAGTTTATCACACATTTTCGCCTTTCTTCTTGGGGTTGGATGGATTGGATGTCGATCAAATTTTTTATACATTATAAATCATAAATACTTCTAGTGATCGTATCAAGATTGATGATGGAACGGTTAGTACATTGAATATTGATTAGATAACATAATATAGCAATAAAAGCTATATAGTACCTGTTTTAACCACTATACAGATTGATTTATAATCTGTCGAATTATTTCATGACAAATACATTTCAAACACCATGAATGTATATGAATCATAAATAGGAAGAAAATTGCTATCAAGTTTTATTTATTGTGGTTTAAAGAACATGAGGATTGAGATAAATGAAGTGTTAGCAGAACAAGGTATTTGTCCCTTATTGAAGCGTTGAACATACAATACCATGTCTACAGGCCATTGTAATCCCACAAGGGCCGATCTCCACCCCCCAACTCATAAAAAAAAAAGAAAAGTAGTAGTAGGATGTCAAAGAAAAATATGGTACTACATATCCCACTAATAATTGTAATTGAAAAAATACTGAGAAGTGAACAATGCAAAGAAAGTTATTTTTCATTTTTTTACATGCATATATTAATGATCATCTGGGGTATTATAATGCCACATTTTAACCAGTATTCATAAAATAGACTCACTATTTGCATCATGAGAAGTATATAAATATTAAAGGAATAGATTAAGTTAGCTAATTAAAAAAAGATTGAATTACATGGTAAAACATTTTATTATATCTCTATTAGAAGTTATTGATATAGCTAATAATATAACAATATATACCCCCCAAAAAGCCTGCTTCAATTGGCCAAAATATAAAAATAAAAGAAAAAAGATTTCCTGAAAAAATAAATATACAGGCAAGTAATATATGAAACAATGGATGTAATAAGAGGAACTACCATATAACACACTTCTTTTCAGGATTCATAGGACTACCCTGAGGACATTTAAAAACTTTTGCAAAATCAACGGAATTTTGTACTGTGCCAATAACACGGTAACGCTCTGGGGAATGAACATCAGTATACACCTATGTTTAAGGAATTAACAACGATAGTTAATATGTATTCATACGTGTTTTAGTTAAAAGGCAACATTTCTATCGTTGTAACAAAAAGCTTATACGTACTGCTTCTACTAAAGCTTCTGGTCGTGTTGCAGAACACCATGTCCTTGCAAAACTTGTAAAAAACAACTCCTCGGGAGAGAGGTCGATACCAGGTAGCTTGGCGTGCTGTTGACCCGATAATTGTGGTTCGCTCCAAATCTTTTGGAATGCCTGATAAGATGCTGCAATACCGCCATTATCAGCCAAATTCTCAGCAAGTGTAAGCTATTCAGTTGGAATTATGGCAGTGTCATGAATTGAAAATAATAATAATAATAATAATAATAATAATGGAAATTGGTGCGTTCCCCTTCAAAATAATTACCTGACCATTAACATTGACAAACCTACCATTTGGTCCTTCAACAATAAAATCGTTATATTGCTTTACAAAACAGTCTGATTGCCCTTCGAAATGTTTCGCAGTTTCAGGGCTCCACCAATTTTCTAATTTACCAGTGCCATCGTACATCCTTCCAGCGCTATCAAACGCATGCTAAAAAAGTAACAAATGATAAAATGAATCGATGTTAACGATACAGTTGTAGAAACAACAAATATCTTATTTCTGGAGCATGAAGATACGTACAGTTAATTCATGGCCAATGATTGCACCAATACTACCATAGTTTAGATACCAAGGTGCTTCATAGTTATAAAATGGTTTTTGCAAAATACCAGCGGGCACAGCAATCTAGTGAATAATGATAGTGTTATATCAGTGTAAATAAAAAGGATATACTATTCTTTACAGCATTCTTGGTCATAAATATCATATCATACCTCATTACTGCTTCTACTGTAATAAGCGTTGACATCCGAAGGACTCATAGCCCATTCCTCTTTATCGACAGGTTTACCAACTTTAGACCATGCCCTTTTAGTTGACCACTTCATAAAAGATATTTCGTTGGCAAAAAAGGATTTCTTTATAATCTTGATTGGTTTATAGTGATCACGCAATGATGCAGGAGAGCGTACATCAGGGGAAGCAATGCTATACGCAATCTTATGCTTGATTTTTCCAACTTTTTCTATAGCTGCCTGTCGTGTTTCTGGGTCAAGCCAATCAACATCATCTAGACGATCCAACCAAACGTTATGTATTTTAGTCACAAAATCATCAACTTGTTTTCGTTCTTCTTCTTCACCAGCAAAGCGACGCATAGCAAAATAATGACCAATCATGTCTCCAAATGAGCCAACCACATTATTAATACAGGTACGTTTACGCGGTGATAGCTCAAAAGTTCCACTTGAGATCTTTGCCCATGTATGTCGCCACTGTTGTCGTGTGTCAGTATCCAGCGCATACAACCACGTTTTCAAGATTTTGATCATAAAATACTCTTTCATTGTCTGTAATGAAACTCCAGATTGCTGCCCATCATTGTCGATTGATAAAAACCAATGGGTCAGATCAGTAAAATAAGACGGGGTAGTAACGATCAAGGTATTAGGTATAAGGGTCTCATCGGTAATAAATGCTTCAAGGAGTTTCTTCCAATTGATGAATGAATAGTTTTCTTGTATTTCTGCCAATGAAGTTGGATTGTATAATTTTACCGGATCCTGCATTTGTTCTCTACAAATATCATATACATTAAAAGATAAATGGTGTATGTAGAAAAACCAATAATATTTAGAAAATATTTTATTTTAACTTACTCTTTCAAGGTAATAGATGCCAATTTTGCTTCGAATTTAACTGCGCGATCTACCATATCTTGAATTTGCTCTTTTGAAAGTAGTTGGATATTTGATTCTTTGGCTTTTTGTTGTTGCAGTTGTTTCACAGGGACATCCAACGTATCATCATTTTTACCAATCATGGAAATCAATATTTCGACAAGACCTGTACGATAAGTCTCCAAAGTATCCTTTTGCTCGTAGTATTCTTTTGATGGAAGGATAAGTGACGGCTGACTAATTTGAATTGAATTTTCATCGGGATGTTTACCATCAGCATCGATAACAATGGAGATGACAGATTCAATTCCGTGGTGATATAATTCTATTAATGCATCGGTAAGCAAATCGGTATGCTTTGTACCAAATTTTGTTTCTGTATTATCACTGTCTGAATATGTCGCAAAGGTTTTAAGTAATTTGGCGACCATAGGATAAACTGGTGTAGCACCGAGTGCATCAATATTTACTGTATCCATACACGAGTTGTAATAATCCTGCAGTTCATGGAAATTTTGTTTGTCAATATCTGATTGATCATTATTTTCGTCATTGCCACCAATATCATGAAAGTTTTCTTTGCTCTTTTTGGAGTTCGTGATTAGATCATCATAAGTTCCTTGTAAAATATCACCAATGATATCTATATTCTCATCATTGACAGTATCAAATGTTCCTACGTCTTATTAAAAAAGAAGGAATTTGGTTTTGTTAGTTGGAGGAGTTTGGTGAAAAAAAAAAGAAGTAGTTGTTTATAAAAAAAAAAGGGAGGGGGTTACTGGCAATTAGCACGGGGTGGTCATTCAAAAAAAATGTTTATTTTTCTTTCGTTATAGAAAATAACATACTTGCTTTATGGTTTGGAATACTGGCACTTTTTATCCAATTACCGCCTATTATCAGCATTTGATGTTAGTGGGATTCTTCTAAGTGATAAGAAACACCAAAAGACGGTTTTATTTTCATAAATGGGTGAAATCTTACACGCATATTGGTAAAAGTCTGTACATGGATCAGCATTAAAATCAATATAGTCTTTCACTGCTTTTGCAGCATCAACGCATGCTTGTGTCTGACATTCTGTTACATTGTTATTGATATTAATTGATATTGTTGCTGGAACTGGACTCGCATTTACGAACAATCCTAGCATGATATTATAATAAATAACAAAATATATAAAGAAACGGGTTAAGTATTAGAAATAAATAAAGGAAGAAGAAAGGAAGAAGAAAGAGAAAGAGAGTACTAAATTCAATAAATAATTTGACCCCTTCTTTATGAACTTAACTATCTTTTGAAATTAATAAACTATCAATCCATAATCAGCAAGCATTTCCGTGTGTGTAAATTAGCACTTTAACCCCTTATTTTTTGTTTGCTATTTTTATACAGAAACGTCTTTACCAGAGCTTTTTATGGATTATAATTCTAACAATGATAGCAACAGCCGTTGCTTCTTTTATCAGCAGTGATCTGAACCTGTTTGTTTATTTGCGTACAAGATGATTTTGTGGCACCAAATAGAAAACACCTCTGATTGAGACGCCATATTTGAATGCTGGGATAAGCTCATTTGAATGACCGAATCATGATTACAGCCTCGCGCAATCTGGTTTGCAATCCTCCGTGGGATGCGCCGTGATGCACCGCCGGTTTTTATACGATATGCCTAGTCCCCCCTTTCATTTTTCTTCCTCTTTTTAACTTATATTTTTTTTATATGTTTTTAAATCATCAATTGTTTTTTTTTTCAATGAATTCTCAATCTACTACTCAAAATCAAAAGCCTAATGGTGTTAGAAAGATATCACGTTGGAACGCGTTAATTACATTGGTGTTTAAAGGAACACCTAAAGAGAAAACTTGAGTGTATAGAATATTTAATATGATACCTTATATTATTATGAAAGAGCAAAACTTTCATTATATAATATTATATTGTAATGGGTTGAAATGGAAAAACTGATATAGCGGATTATTCCAACAATTGGTAAACTTGAAATAGATCATGAGTGTATAGCAACTGTTCCTAACGGCGTCGACTTTCTGAGCATAGCAAGGTTTCCATTCGTGTTGCTATGAATAAACTGGTATAGGAAGAATGTTTTGAAGCTAAACACTATGATGCAAGTTGAA
The DNA here is from genome assembly GCA_025677815.1 of Phascolomyces articulosus. Classification (NCBI taxonomy): domain Eukaryota; kingdom Fungi; phylum Mucoromycota; class Mucoromycetes; order Mucorales; family Lichtheimiaceae; genus Phascolomyces; species Phascolomyces articulosus. The sequence goes on from JAIXMP010000021.1 coordinate 101,820, forward strand.
TTTAAATGCAAACAATGCAGATATATATTGTATTAGCCAACGTTCCTGTGACGAAATATAAAGTTAATTAGCAGTAATTAGAAATAACTGAATAGTAAAGACTTTCACTCTAATATACCAGTATAAATGAAATGATGGAGTACAAACATTATTAGTATTGATCGACTATATAGTATAGGATATTAGTTGCTAAGCAAGTAACTTTTCTTGATGTATACAAATGTCTGTCGTAGAAACAATTGGTTGTATTATTATTATAAGTATTACTTCATTTAAGTATTATATTAGATTGATGAAAATAAGCAAGAAGATTTCTTGTTGAAAGAATCAACATCACGTCTCCTTCCAATAAAAAATCTCATCAATTATTGCGACAATGAAAGCTTTCTTTATTTCGGGACCAACAAATAACATAAAAATGAAAGGTTGGTTTTTTTTATATACTATAGTTCTACAATGACATCATTTATAAGAATTACTATGTTTCTTCTTTTTTTCTTTTCATTTCTCCAAATGACATGACCATTAATTCAGGCAAGATCATACAATTCTATATTATTGAATCGTTTCAAAGATATTCATGATTCATCCTATAGCCAATACCATTGCTTCTTTTTCTCTCTTTGATGATCTATTTGTATACTGCTGTTGATAATAGCACATGCTTTTCACTGGTAAGCAATAATTTCTGTTGCTTTATCTTGTTCTGATCACTATAAATTCTTCTCACAAATGACAACGTCAATCTGCTCAGCTTGATTCTGGTTTCTTCTCCTTCAAATAAAAAAGCACACGCTTTGGGTAATTTTGTACATCCCTTTGTTGCAATATTTTCTTCTTTCCCTTTAATAATAAATACTTTTCATTGTATTCAACAAATTCACTGGTCAATAAATGATTATTAAATATATAGTTGTGGATCTTCTGAATATGAATTTTCTTGATGATGCTTATGGTTGATGTCTTTTGGCCTTTGGTTTGTATAATATTGTTTGGGTGTGACGATTCTATAATTATACTATAAAAATGTACACACTCTGTTTTGTTTTTGCTTATCAATATGCTACACTGGATCATTCTCTCTTTGTTTTGTTTTATATATAAACTATATATATAGATTTTATTTGCGCGATGGATTAAGGATTAAAAGTAGAATAGAATAAATAATTGTAAATGTATCTTTGTGATAACTATTTGTAAATATTTGACGGAATTCAAGGATTATCGGCAGGCAATTTCAATGTATAAGGGCCATTTTTCCTACTGGGTTTTTTCCTTAAATGTTACGCTAGTGGATGTCGCTTCACTATTTTCATTTTTTTTTTTTTTTGGAAATAGTAGACACACCTGGTCTTTTTTCCTATTAGTTTCGATTGATAGGTTTTTTTCTTTGACCCAGGTGCAGATCAATAAAGGTACTTTCATTGTTGATTTGGTTTGGTTGAACAAGTGAGAGGGAGCTTTTTTGATATGCTTCATTAAATTATCTTTTAAATAGTAGAAAGAGAAAATGAATCTGGTAAGGACCTGTCGTATTTCTATTTGGGATGTGAATAAATAAATGGATGAGGAATCTATCAGACATATTGCACATGTTTTTTATTTATATATTTTTATTAATCTTCTTGGGATGTTCTTTTTTTTTTGTCTGGTACATTGAAACTGAAATGTCGCTTCTTGCTTTGGTTCATTTTATTTCCTTTTTATGTTTTTACAACAGTTCATCTGCATATCATGTCTTTGTGCATGATATCACCGCCCAGTTCCTTTCTCGCGTTGGGTAAAGCCGTCACGTATCGATGGCTACACTTCCAATGTGGGTTCTGTTGAATAGTGTGCCATCTCGCGTATGCCATCTTTTGTCCATAATGTTGGTCTATTATTTAGCTTAGTCATGGAATGAAGTACTCTATTGCTTTTTGCGTGTTCCCATTTCTTTTTCTCTGTTTCTTCGTGTAAGTTGATGGTTTTAAATTATTTGTTTTTTACTCTTCTTATTATTTTCCAGTAGTCTTATACAATATTATTTTTTCTATTTGCTTTTGATTGGATACAAGAGTAATCTTAGTATGTGGAAAGTATATTTGTTTAAGAATGGCCACTTGGGAGGGTACTATGACTTGCATCCTGATACTATTGTTGTTCAAGAAACATTTCCCCCGTACTAAAAACGGGTTGAGGATTCCTGGTAAGCAAAACGAGATACACTGGCAACAACCTCCAATCTTTTAATTGATTAGCTAACTAAATATTATTTTAAATTGCCGCTCAGGTGCATAACCTGTACGACGCGTGCCGACGCACCTTTCTAACAAGAATTTAAATATCAACTATTTACTCATATACCAACAATATATAAAGCAATGCTCAATATTTATTTCACAAAAGTATATCACGTTCCTTATTGTTGTTACTGAAAACCAACACTTCCACTACCGGAAAAAATGATTGCGGAAAAGACGCTCATTATGAGCATGGTGGATCGTCTTGAAGCAGAAGTATGAAATGAGGGAAGAAAAAGAGATTATGGATTGAATTCATGGAATAAATGAATACTACCAATTGACACTAAGCAAAATATTATGCAGCTTCCTTGTAACAAAACAAACACTAGTATGAAATTTGAACAAGTGAAATATATCGACCCTTTTATGCTTCGAACGTATGTAGACAACAATAGTAAAGCTTTGTGGTACCACCTGCTATTATTGACATGTTATTTTATTCAATTCTTAGCGGCATTGGGTCTATCCTCACACCAGCCATATTGCCCTGTAAGAAAGAACATTCGCTAGGTGAAATAGTAGAGACATTAGTCAGACTTTCAATTTATCGGTTATCGACGGTAACTGAGGCGGTTGTAGGAGCATTGGAAAGAATCCCTATTAGCAAGGTAAAAAAAGTCATTTATGATATATTCTACTTTATATCCACTATATTTTTAACATATATGTAAACTTAATCTGCATACTTGTAGAATCACCCGGCTCTAGCATTTAATGATGAAACTACACCAACTGGAATGTTGAACTCACAATACTTTCTTTTATGCCTACTCTCTGCATGTCTTCAACAATGGCGAGAAAAAAATCCGAGCGATTTGATGGATCATCCAGAGTTATCCACTCAATGTAGGCGAACAAATGGACACTGTCTGACCAATCCTTCTATTGTCCAACGACCTAGTGCTGCATTGGACGATAAGGTGGCACATCGTATATTAGCCATCATTTCACCTTTTTTAAGACAGCCGCCGCGTACCGCGACTGCTATTAATAGGGAAATTGACCACCGTTTGCTTTTGCTGGGTTTGCGCATGAATGAAGGGGAATCCATATTCACGGAAACATATAATTGCATGCGAATCAGTGAACATTATACAGCAGACACTTTACTATTAACAAGGCTTTATGTTATTGCTGGTCGGGTAGCATTCTTTATCAGTATTGATAATTGGTGTGTTACATATAACCGAATCAAATCCAGATTGGAGGCATTAGCTTATAATCCTAGTACTGCAGAAGAAATACCTCAAATAGGCGAGGTACAACTTATGGAATGTGCAGCATTGAATAAGGAACGATTGGGCAAGCTACTGGACGGTAATAATTGATACTACTTGAAGTAGAAAGGATGAAGTGATCGATGTCGATGTGAAATGATGGGATTTATATTAAGGGAAATATTGATTATTGACCTGATTTTTTTTGTATCGGTTTATTATAGCGTTATATCATACATTCAAAACAATGAAACAGCCAATGCAGCATTATGTTAGTTTTATTGCATATAGGGCAATATGGGGATGGATTGAAGCTTTTGACCAAGAATTCATTCAGCTCTATAAAGAGAAAGGTCGAATTTTTGAAAGTCTCGATATTCTATTTACACTCTGTCAAAGCAACCCAGTGAAGAAAGGAAAGGAGTTACTATGGCCGTTTCAAACAGCATTATTACTTATCAGCCCAGGTATTTTAGAAGAGGCTGTAGAATTTGATGAAAATAAGCAAATAAATAGCTCACCTCATCCTTCAATAGTGAGTAGATTAATATAAGGGATAAGAAAGAATGGGTTTTTATTTAGTGATAGTCCTATATGGTTATTATCTGGCTGATGTTTTATATTATTTACATATTTTTAAATATATAGCTCGAGTTTGTTCGTAATATAAAGAAGATGGCAATTGAAGGCGACAAACGTGACGAAGAAATAGCTTCTATGTGTGTTCTTGATATCTGTCGAGCTGCATCTTATCTGGACAAGGAAAAAGGATTATCTGTAATACACAGGCTTGTTGTAACAGCTAAGAATGATCTTCAAGATCGGCTCTTTAATATACATCGACCTTTGGTTGTTGATAAGGTGTTTATATCATCCAATGAGCAGCCCAATGTCTCAGTAGGACAAGAGCAACGTGGCGGTACATTGATTGATAATCATTGTCTTCTAATGACAGCATTAGCAACACTATATCGTCTTAATCCAAGAAATGCTATATTTGGTGTCTTTCCTATGTGTTTGGACGATGAATCGCCAATACTTTACAAATCTGCTTTGGCCAGGGCGCTTCGTTCTCTGATTACCTTTTTCAAGAATGGAGTACATGAAGACCCAACATCACCGTGGCAATTAGGGTCCGATCCTTTTTATGATGCTTTATGTGGACCACTTCGACAAATTTTTATTAAATATGTAAATAATGTGGCTGGGTACAACGACTGTTCTACTATGAAAAACCATTCCAGAAACTGGAGCAGTAACACGATGACATCTACAGACAAAACAAAATACGATGCAAAGTCAATAACAAGTCAAACTGCGGGTCTAGATATCAATGAGAAATTTCATGCAATATGGGAAATCTTGAGCCTTTATGTTGCTGACCCTAAACTGGTTATTATGGTAAGAGCCATTCATTAATATTGTTACCATTTCACCAACCGGAAAGATAGTTTTGTTATTTAAATGGATGTTCATATATCTTTATTACATACATTAGGGACGAAAGACTCTAGCAGTCGAAGAACGAGTGCATATTCTTGAAGCTTTAATTCAGTGTTTGCGATTATCCAGTAATTCTATAGTTTTTCTTGCTACAGAATGTGTGCGAAAACTACACACTTCGACATATATTCCATATTGGGGATATCCTAAACACTCAATGGCTTTCTTTTGGAAAATGTCGTCAACTATGATTATGTATTTTTCCAAAGAGTTACTTGTTCTTCGGAGCATCCAAACCACTGAAACGCTGAGTTGTATGCGAACGATTCATCAAATATTAATAGAGAGAGTAAAATATCTCAAAAGTGTAAACAAGGTATAACCATTATGTTCTTATTTTCTATATCATGCTTGTTTGTAATATGTGCTTTGTATATAAATACAAAACGGCAAATGATAAAAGATAGTAGATGATAGAATTACAAATTAAACTTGTTAAATATATGGGGAACTGGGTTTAAATATATTTCTTTTTGTATAGAAAACCGTATTAGAAGGATGGGAAGCGACAGATTATTTACAAGGAGCAATTACTTTACATGTGGCTGGTCTTATCTGGTTAAATGCATCTGATGATGACGTATTGCTGGCAAATCTTGTTATTATCAGGGAATTTTGTAAGGAGATTGAGTATCTCTTTGTGAACAACCAATATACAGATGCAATTGGATTTCAAGCACTCCGGGCTCTTCTTGAAAACTATCCTGTTTACCGAGAATTGTCAAAGTTGAATAGAGAACAAACGCAGGGTCGTAAAAGAGCACAAAAACAAATCTGGCGACTGTTACGCATGCTTCCTCATGATTCTCCCGCATCGTTGGTTGCTTGGAGAGAAATTTGGAAGCGATGGAAGGTATTAACCGAAGTACTGATAGGAATCCCTGTACAAAACTTAGCTTCAAGTAGTGAGCCACCTCGTAGCCCAAGTAGTAGTCGAAGCTTTGGTAGCGGTAGCAGCAGTATATCGCCATCTTCATCAGCAACTGGTGTTTCATCGGGTGGAGGGGGAACTGGAGGGGGGCATCTTCAAACTGGGGCAAGTTTTGAAGCTCAAGATCACAATAATGAACGAGGAGTTAACAAAAAGCGATTATTCCGAGCCACATGGAACTATAATGAACAGTATATCCTTTGGAACAATTGTACTGGATTCCTTGCTTCTCTTGCTGGTGTTTGTCTTGGGAGGAAATCGAAGAATGGGCTAGGAGATGAGGATGACACAGTTGATGACTATGACGACAACGATGACTACAATGCAATGCTTGCGAGTGAAGATACTGAACAACAAGCAACAGATTTCATTCGAGTACTCGTTCAACTGTTATCCTGCAATGACGTCTTTATACGTGAAAAAATTACAGACATTCTCAGTAAGGAACTCTCACCTGCCGTGCAGACATTATTACTTGAACAGTTGGAACATGCTTTGTCAACTTATGGAGTCCCTGCCTCGATGAAGTTCAATTGCTTCATGCTTGTTGAACAGACCAGTATAATCCTCTCGAGTTATTTGGAAAATTTGGCGAATGAACCTACTACAAGTGCAGCAGTATCATCCCAAATATTTACCAATCTTGTCGATCAGTGTGCTACATATCTATTATGTAAACCTGCAGATGCTAATAAGAGTACCTTGGGAACTGACATTATAAGAATAAGGTTACGCTTTGCGCATCTTTGTGAATCGCTGATGACTTCCAAAAACACAACTTCGTGGATTATGATACAGAAGGAATTTGTACTACGTACCAAATTACTTGGCACAATTATTGAATGGACAAGTGGATTCCAACTTACCCAGGTAATATTTTCGTTTTCTTACCTTCCTTTTAAAAACCTATTTGAAGGATAAAAAATTGTAGCCTTTTTTGTTTACTAAAAATGAATCTACTTAATAGCCACCTCATCAACAAGTTGAACAAACTGAAAGTCCAGCCATCGAGAGAAACAAGAATGCTCCGTTAACGGGATCTACCCCAGCTACTGCAGCTCCAGATAATACAGTTCATTCGCCCTCTACAACACCAACACCAGCACCGATGACACTGAAGGACTCTAATATTCATCGTGATCTTGAAGTAACCTGTATACGTGCAATGACATTACTTCTTGATGGCCTACCACTCCAACCAAATACTTTTGGAAGTTTTATGGGCACAGAAGAGAACTATATTCATGTAAAATGTCATATGTTCAATCGATATTTTACTTATTTTAATCAAGTTCTTCAAGAGTGTGTTGCATTACTCAATGATCCTGTGAAGGCATTTTCAAAACAACAAGCTACCCCGAGTGTTGGTGATTTAAGTAATACTCGTCAAACAACATTTACCAATACAGCATCACCACATTCTGGATATTCAATGAACTCGGCGCATTCTCCTCGGTATCTTATGGTTTGTGTTTTATTAATATGTCATATATATATACTTGTAAATGATATTATTAAATTATTAGAGTATGTTTCTAAATACCAAATAATTAAATATATAGAGTTCAAGTGAAGAAGGATCCATTCAACGTGCATTTGATATCAGATCTTGTGCGATTGAAGCAATCTCGAATTTGGTCCATGCTAACTTAGATGTTGGTTTGAGTCAAACATTGAATATGTCCTATGACAATAATATGAGCATTCGATGTGCCTATACCCAAATAATTACTAGCGTTCTGGAAAAAGGCGCTCAATTTGAAAATCTTTCGGCAACAATCAATATTGATAGATATCGACGATTAGTTGATGTAAGAAATTCTGACGATATACTCCGGAAACTTTATAAATAAATATTCATATATGGAAAGGATAATCATATTTTAAGCTAATATATCATTATATCATTATCATTAATTTTATTAGATCCTCACGGACGAATCAAATAATTTCGGTTTTGCTCAATTCTTATGCCAATGCTGTCAAGCATCTAAGGCTGACATAACGGCTCGTTGCTTATTGAAATGCTTTGCTTCAAAGAAAAAGACAGTGAAGTTTCTGATTACGATGATTGAAAGGGAAATCTGTAGCACTGGTATGTATATTGTATAGTACATTAAAAGAAACAGTGCTAATGACAGAATAATTTATGACAATAGATGATGAAGCAGAAATTTTACGCAGAACTACTATTACTACTCGATTATTATCTTACCTGGCAGAGATTATCGGGACTACATATATTCAACAAACACTACATCCTGTATTCAACAAGCTCTCAAAAAAAGTTTTGCCAGAAGGAACATCCTATGAAGTAAATCCATTAAGAGTCGATGATGAAAATATATGCCAAAACATTGAAAATGTGTCAGAAGCTGCAGATATGATATTAACTTCTATTTGTAATTCTTCTGATAAAGCTCCTCGGTAGGTTATATAAACTTCAAATACTTGATTATATACTATCCTCAATGTATATATACTGATATATTTTATCCAGAGCTATTTTACAATTATGTCATTGTATATCCATATGTGCAGAATCTCGTTTTCCAGAAGCCAAATATAAAGCTGTTGGTGCATTCATATTTTTACGCTTTTTTTGTCCAGCGATTGTATCCCCTGAATCAACCAGCTTCCGTGGTAAAATCAGCCCAACTCTTTACCGTGGTTTATTACTTGCAGGGAAAATTGCACAAAATCTAGCCAACAATGTATTGTTCGGTGACAAAGAAGCGTATATGATTCCCTTGAACGATTTTTTAACGCGTAATATATATCGAGTGACTCGGTTTCTTCGTGAGATTTCCAAAGATCCAAGGAATAATAATTACGTAGAAGATCTAGAAGGAGAATTTGAAAGCATTTCTATGAGCAGCAGTGATTACAGCTTACTTCATCATGTATTAATTGATAACATCCAGGCTATGGCTCAACAACTATATAAAAAAAACGTTCCATACGCATACCAGGATGGTGGGAAAACAGTAGATCGTGCTATCTTGTCCGAAATGATACTGCGTGGTCAATATGAATGCGTTTCAAACTTACTTGCGCATCTTGGCAGCCCTCCCGATGACATGGCTCGTAAAAAAGCATCCGACTTTTGTCTGCGCGGTCGACCGCTTAATTTTGCAAATCAATCATACATCGATTTTATGCGGCGAAACAGTGAACGTTATATTGATGATATATTGGCCAAGAAAATTGTCTATGAAGCAGGAAGGTCCCGAGCTGGTAGACCTGTTCTTTATTTTATTTTTCGACGAATTCAAATACATGAAACTGACTTCGAATCTTTGATGTATATGGCTCTCAGGGTAAGTCATCAATGATAATTTGATTCAATTATGCTACTGTATTCATGATTCATCATATCCAGATGAATAGGAGCATTAACAACAATGATATAATAAATTAAGAAATTAAAAAATGGATATTTTCATTATCTAGACTATGGAAGTGTTATCGGCTGAGCCATTTGAAGTATTAATCGATTTTACAATGTACTGCACAGAATTAAACAGCTCCCCAGATCAAAAATGGTTTTACCGATTAGTTCGACTGACCCCACGCGAAATTTATGATAATATTGCTGCTGTTCATGCACTCAATGCAAATTTTGACTTATGTCGTTTTCTTAAACGAGATATGCCCAAATCTGTCAAGGAATTTGTCAGTAAATTCCAATTTTTTTCTTCAGAAACAGATATTCATCGATATATTCATCCAAAAGAATTACATTTACCTGAATCAGATGGTAAGTAGCGACAATCATATTATTTTCTATAGTATAAATTTTGGATTTCTAATATTTACATTTTATTATATTTTGCATAACTAGCCGAGTTAATGATAGAACCTCTTGTGACTGTGACGGGTCATCGTCAACTGACACAAAATAGCGATAGAATGATCCCAGTGACAATTAAGTTGACACATCGCTATATCCAGTCTATTACTATGAAACGTCAAAAATTATTCTCTGGTTGTTCTGCTATACTTAACGATGTATTTGCGATTGCCGATATTGAAGATGTTACACTTGGGCTTGCAAATTCAGAGTCGACACATGAAATTCGCTTCAAAAATCAAAAAACTCAAGGAACAGTCATATTTCATGCATCATCAAGTCATGATGCGGCGCAATTTGTGTTTGTATGCAAGAAAACTAGAGAAAATAAGTAAAATATCTCATTTAACCCATTATTAATTATATGAATGGTATTTATTACACATACAATTAAATGTAAAATACAGGTCCTGAAGAATTTAATGAGTCGTGTGGAAGCCCAGCCTGTTTCTCCAATTAATAGAAAATTGATACCGCCAATTTCTTCAATCCGACCAGAGAACGTCCCTGGTATTCTTCTCAATATGGCACTTATCAACATGGGGAATCAAAATGAAGAATTACGGCATACTTCGTATACTATGCTAAGTGCTTTAAGTGAATCATTTCACTTTGTATTAGCGAGCCAATTTATGGAGTCTAAAGGTAAATTTTAAAATATGCATATCCAGTTTGAATTATAGACAAATAAATAGGATTCATAGAAAAATATTAAATTGAAAAAAAAACAAGGGATTAATACATTATTCTTCATCACTAATTTATAGGTGTTTGTATTCCAAAGAATGATACATTTTGGATTACAGGTGTAAGCACCAAGTTAGCATTTACACAACCAGAGTTGACTCTGGAATTGTTTCGTGAGTGGTTTAGTGGCTACAATATATCAGATGAATCCAATAAGCGCTTATGCGTCGAATACATTGTCCCATGGTTGTCCAATATTGGGAAAATATATTCAGTATCAACCGGTGACGATCAAGTGGTAACCAAAACAAAGGAAATTCTACATATGTTGATAGATGTGACGGTGAAAGCAAATGAAACAGTACGTCTATAAATATATATAACCGATGTGGAACAAAGAAATGAGTATGAATCCTATATAACAAAATTACATATTTTTCATTCGTCCATATCATTATGTAATATATAGATCCGCCATATTCTTTTATGTAAAATATGGAAAACAATTGGAAATAACAGTCTGGACGGCAGCATGTTTATCGACCTAGTTTTGAATACAGTGACTGAATATGCTAATGAACACGGAGGAGTTGGATCTATTCAAACCGAGATAATGACCGACATTGTTGTTTCTATGTTCAATATGGTAGTATGCACCAAAATCCTAGCAAAATTACATCATATATTTCTACGGACGGCTTTCAACTGGACCCAATCTCTTGTCAATCATCCAGCATGGCGAAAAAGCATTACAATTTTAATTCGCTTTGTGCTTATGGGATCATTTTACTACCGTGGACCTGTCAGAAACTGTACACCAGAGGTATTACATGTGATTTCCATTACCGCTGGTATTGGTACAACACTGGAGCGTGAGACGTTGCACAGCATGATGGTCAATTTCAAACAAGCACTCTGCATCATCGAACCAGTCGGCTCCAAGAAAGTAACACTGATGCTTGAAAAATTGGGAAAAGTTGCATCCGTACGAACACGACTTTTATTTGGACTCACCAAACAATACACAACCCCTTATACTGCAACACCAGAAGCCACTACGGATATAGTAGAATCAGTAGATCTATATACTGTAGAAACAATTATTGAACATTTGATAGACGGTGTCGAAACTGTGGCACCCAATACCGATACACTTAATGCATGGAAATCCAGATGGCTTGGTCTAGCAAGTAGCCTAGCATTCCAATTCAACCCAGCAATCCAACCACGTGCATTCATTGTAATTGGATGTCTTGCGCGCGAAGGTGTCGATGATGAGTTACTGTATCAAATGCTAAATTCACTCAAAAATGCGTTAGCAAATGCTCATTTTGAACTAGTCCAAGGAATTATCATGTGTTTGCGACGAATTGTTTGCAGTGTTCCACCAGATTCATGCTATATACTCCCACTGTTTTGGATTTCTCTTCTCCTTGTTCAAGTTGACCATAGGCCTTTATTTTCAGCAACACTAGAATTACTTTCTGGTGTATTTCATGCTTTGCAAGAATGTGGCATGATTGGTGGAGGGGAAAAGAATCCAGCCAATTTATTACTTGGTATACGTCAAGGTAATAGTCTTATGCAAGAGTACGACCAGGAACTAGGCGTCAGTTTTGAAAAATATTTTTCATTTGGAGTAGCTACAGTCCTGTTAAAATCAGCAATACACGATTTGGAAATGCTTAATGCTTTGAAACCGACATTGATGGATTTTTTGACAGTTGAAGTAAACCAATATGATGACATAAACGGGAAAAAGATAAGAAAGAAAAATGGGAATGAAGACGGGGGTACTGGTATTGTCCCAGTATCTGCATTAGGTTATATGGCGGCCCTTTTACCTTGTATTGCTTCGGACGAAAATGTACAAAGAGAGTTGGGCTTCAAACAAACAACAGATATAATCAAGAAACTTTGTATACCAGATAAGACATCTGAATTATTATTTATCACACTCTTGACAATCCAATTATCATCCCATGATAACCAGCGTAAATTACGAGTATATGAATTTTTAGCCGAGGCTGCGACTCTCATGCCAGATACATTTTCTATGGTGTAAGATGATAATGAAGTATATGGTAGTAAGGAAAATGGAGTAAAAAAAACAGCACTGATCATCTTGATTAATGACTTTAATTATTATGTATAGTTACGAAACTATTGTATCAAAAATGAACAAAATATTAAGCAATTCAACCGATTTGGAATTTACAGAACGGGTAAATTCGATCCTTTTGACTATCTGCTCAAGTAGTTCTTTCGATACTGGTGATCGTTCAAAACGCAAGCTCAAGTCAGCCCTTGAACATGCCGGCTTTTCTGCACTGATCGATTTACATAGTCCCCGAAAAAGGGATGTGATCGCTAATGCAACACTAGCAAGTAGACTTGTAAAACATATTATTGACACAAGTAGTTAAAAGATACATAGCACAAGTGTATTTATTATCAAAGAAAACATTAGCAGAAGTTTTTCATTTATTTAAAACGTTCTTTTTATATATTACGTACAAATGCAAATGAAAAAAAGAATGTAACCTCCGTTTAGTACCATGTATACACGGGAGAAAAGATGCTTTTTTTTTGGTGGAGGGATATACAGAAATGAAAATGGTGAGACGATAAAAGCAGTTACAAAAAGCTGCATGTATGTACATGTTGGAATAAGTAAACAATAACAAATAAATTCACCAAAAAAAAACTTTTCCCGATTACAGAATAGTAATCGAACGATAAGAGGGTTTCGTTTCTGGTATCTTGGGTAATTCAACATCTAAAACACCATCTTCAAACTTGGCAGATATTCTTTAACAGTCAAGGTTGTCGGGAAGTGTCACCAATCGTTTAAAAGTGCCTTGATGACTTGGTAATGAACATTTTCTTTATTGTGGATGCCAAACTAATAAGCAAAAACCTGTAACGAAGTTGTTACTATTTATTTCAGTATATGTAGAATTCCTGATTAAAAATTTTATATTACAATCATACAACCCACATGTCAGTTGATAAAGTACTTTGTAGACTTCTTGTATACGATGTATGGATGAAACTCACTCTAAGTGTAACACAATACTATAATGAATTCATAACCCGGATAAATGAATGGTATTCCCTATCTTTCTTCTCCCACTTATTTTTTTCCCAAATCCCAAAAATTGATTACAAATAATTAAGACACGTGAAAGAAAAGAAAATGTATATTATAACATAACAGTAATACAAGTACAAACCATTTCTTTTTGGGAAAAAAAAAACAAAAAAAACAAAATGAATGTAGCTTATGAGAAAAGGAAAAAAAAAGAACTAATTACAATAGGTTTCCAAGGACAGACTCTATAATAAGATCCACCTGTTGTTCACCAACATCTTGTGTTGTGGAATCAGCAATAATAGTAGACGTGGTAGGATCAATTACTCCTCCTGCTGACATTGCTGATGATGGTAACGGTGTTTGTAAGGCAGATAAATCAAATGAATCCGTTATTAATGCATTATTGGTTGTTGTGGATGCTGATGACGTATGTTCAAAGGTTATGACAGTATTGTTATTCGGATGAGGTTCATTATTGTTATGAATACTATCTGTAATATTATGTAATGGTTGCTGTTGTGAGGAAAATGCAGTAGCACCGCCAGGAGTATTGGTATTTAAGTGATTAGACTCTTCAAATAAAAAAGATATAGGAGCAGGTGAAACACTTGATTCTAAAGTCTCATTCGTTGATAGATTATCCAAGACTTCTGGCGCTGCCTCACTAGATGATGATGAATAAGTATCTGTGGTATAAAGATTATTATTAATGTTACTAATACTATTGAGGATGCTATCGGTTCCACCTGAAGGAGGAGCTGGGTATTTTTGGAAAAACTCCTTGAGTTGTTTTTCAATGATAAGCATCGATGTCCAACTTGCCCAACGATGATTTGTCGTTAATGTGTGTGCTGCTTCTAAATGATTCCAGGACTGTATATCCCATGGATCCCGTCGATATTTAAGTATTAGAATCTTCGCACTTGTTTCCAATGCAGATGCAACCAGACCATGTGGAAGTCGTTCTGCTTGGTTATTGTAATTAAGAGGGGATCCCAAAAAGGAGTGTGTTTTTTCTAGTAAATCGATCGCCATTGGAACAACCAAATGCATTCGTATTACGACTTCAATATCATCCAAATCAATGGGTGTCTCCATATCCGGAGTAGTAGTGGGTATTGGTACTGGGATTCGACCATGCCGTCGACTACCTGAATGTGGCCGACTTTCGTAAATTCCATCCAACTTGGCAGCTACAACGAATAGTTTTAAAAAGGAAAAATGGATCTTGTATAAAACGCAGGTTGCTTCGATTGTGTATTGTTGTTGGGGCGTCCATCGATGTCGATTGTGCTCAATGAATACGCTGAATGAATCCAAAATATTATTTAATGCTTCTTCAATGTCCACTTGTGCTAAAGATATCGCAGTACTGGTTGATAAAGCTGTCGGTATGAAAGATGGACGTCTTCGAAAAATATTATCCTTGCTTTCTGGAAAATACCCAAAAAGCCTGCTGCTAAATTGCGAAATAACAGATTCACAGTAAAAGCTTTCAACTAGATAATGGTATGATTTGAACATGCGTGAATTGTTGTTCTCTTGATCAAATTGATATGAACTAGATTCATCGAGGGTTGCTGGAGGGAATGGTCGGCTATATTTATTTAGTACTTCTCGAGGTACTTGATCCACTGTTTTGAAGTAAAAATACCAAAACACCAAGAAAAGAGGTTACACGAATAAATCAGTAATCCCGGTCAAATGTTATGAGTCAAATGAAAAAGGATATCCATTCTTTTCTTTAGTTATCACTATTTAGAAAAGGACAAAAAAAATTACATACTTTCGATACAACCCCGCATTGTACAATTATACGCCGACCAAAATGTCATTAAACATGCTTCTTCTTCGATATCTGACATTCTAGGTCTATTCTTGAAAAATAATCCAACACGCGTTGCAATCATGTGACCCAGGGCAAAGAGAGACATGCCTCGTTTGGCAAATCCAAATGTCACTTCAAACAACGCCAAAAGTATAATTGCTTGATATCTGCTCAGGCTCGCTTCAGCAGATGCCTTGTTGATAAGAACATAGGCGTAATTAAGAAATGGATTTCGATGATTTTCTGATGTTACAGTTTCCCATAAAGCAACCGGTTTTCCTTCCAAAAGTTGTGAAATATAAACAGTCGTTCCATATATGACAGTCATTAAGAGCGGATCGGCCGAATCAGTCCAATAGCTTTGTAAAATCATTGTCTTGTTGAACATGAGTGAATATGGATGTATACAAAAGAAACATTCAATGAATCGCATAGCTTGTTGAGGTGGCAAAGAATTTAGTGGATTTACGGTGGCGCTCGCAGCATCACCTCCAGTAGCGGAGTCATCAAAGAAATCTTTGCTTTGGTCGATTTGTAAGCTATACAGAGTAAAATCAGGCTCAATGTAATTGTCAAGCGACAATCGACTAAACCGTCGTAAAATAATGTTGATCACATCCGATGTCATCCATGTAAAGTACTGAAGCATATCGTACATTTTGACACTACTGACCAGTTTCAGGAGTTCTGCTGATTTTGTTGCTTGTCCTCCCACAATCAGTTCGTTCGAAGCACTATTCTCGGGACCAAAGAAAGATGAATAAATGTCTTTAATATAATATTGTAAGCCGGTGTCTTTCCCACTAAACAAGTAGGATGTATTATTGGGTGTTGTTTTGGTATATGATACGTTTTCAAATATAAATTCTTTACACAGAGACGATGAAAGGGATCGTGTTGGTGCTTCGTTTCGTGCTAATATCAGTTTGTTGACAACAGCATTTTTGGGTGGTCGACCTACAGGTGCCGGCTTGGCATAGTGACATTCTGTATCTTTTGCTTGGCATCGTTGACATGGTTTGTTTCCGTCACATTTCACTTTTTTTAATCGGCATGGTAGACAGCTTACTTTACGTTTAGCGCTACTACTAGATTGTTCTTGCTGGGTTTTCGATTTCCCCATTGTTTTTAGGATTTGAAAGAGAAAGGGAAGGAAGAAAAAAAGCGATTGCTATTGATTCGTAAGATTATTATGGAAATAAAAAAAAAAAGTGAAAGAAATGGACAAAAAAAGAAAACAGTTTGTTACTGCTCAGCGGCAATAAGTGTGGAAACAATCCCTTTATAGATCCAGTGACCATATGGTTGGTTAAGTTGCATTATGAAATCATTTGGTCAGCAATAATTCTAAAAATCCAGCCATTTCCAGCCAAGTGACTAAATTTTTAATTAAGTTCAAGCAAACAGTTTATAGCAACCCTCTAATTAACCCTGTTATTGCGCTTTACGTTTAAAAATTTGGTTTTATTAAAAGTCTCTGTTGAACACATCGTCCTTGTCGGACTTTTTTGTTCGAGACAGATATTAAGAGAAAAGAGTGGATGAAAACCCTGGGCTCGTAAGCATGGAAAAAGTTAAGAAGGAAAGGTTAAAGGGTATGTCATAAAATATGAAGGGGTTACAGTGAGTCTGTTTATAGAAAGTAAGTGACATAAAGTAGTAACTGTATCTAACTAATGAGAGTACACTAGGGAAAAAGGAAATTATTGCGCTTTACAGGTTTTTTCCAAATTATTTGCGCTAAGTAATATAATTTTTGCGCTGTTTTTCATCAAAACCATTGATTTAAGGAGGGAAACGCAAAATTTAGAAACGCAAAATGATTTTTTCTTGACGCAAATAATTTGGAAAAAACCTATATTATCATGTATGTATATATATATATATAATAGTACAAGAATTTATAATAATAATATATAAAATAGCAACAATAAGTATCAGTGTTAGTACTACGTATTCACTCACTCATCCACTCTGAATATCATATAGAAACAATATTCCCTTTTCTTCCACTCCATCTTTCAATACACTTCCTTTTTTTTTTTGGCGAAAAATGAGATGTGCAAAGAAGAAAAAAGGAAATGAGCAACGATAGAATAAAGAAAGCAAAAATCTTTCTTTTAAAATGTCCAATGTTCTAAGTGGTAGCACCATGTAGTAAAATGAGAAATAATAAAATTCCATATATACCTGTTAATTTGAGTAATGTTTGGCTGAAATCATTTCCCTCTACATTAATATCACTCTCTTACACTCTATAACCATTGGTCAGTTGCATGTTGGTCGTGCCATCAAGACACCACCACAACAGCACTTATCATGATGATTTTAAAAATTGAAGGATAAAAGCGTTACTCACTGACCTTTTGTTATATATATCAAATAGAGAATGTATTATTTTAATTAAATTACATCATAGTATGTAAATAATGATGATCTTTAGAATAACGTGAATAATGTCTTTGCTTTTATATTATGATGGTATAGATAAAATGCGATAAATCATAAACAGAAATAATAATAAAACTCATTGCTAATAACAAGGTATACGATTGCTAATATGTCCGGCTGATATTTTGGCCGCTCATACAAGTACAAATTACTGCTGTGATTATTCATACAAGGGTTGATTCAGATGGTTTAATAGAAGATGATGTGTAATGCATCAATCCAATACGTGGATTGATGAAACATATGGAGATCAGCTATATCGATACGGTTCATATAAAGTATCTACCTTATTATATAAACCTGTAACCAATTATTCACTTATTGACGCACAATTTGGATGAGGCATAACAACAGGATTATTTGATATTGGCCAAAAAACGTAATCCTGCACTTTAGGGTGTTTCATAGATACCGTAGCCACGCCTTTCATAAGATAAGTGTATATAAAGAAACCTTCTATCAACGTGATATTCTACTAATAATTTTTTTTATGAAACCATTATCTACACAATAGACAAAGCAAAGGAAAAAAAACATTTTCCTACGCCGAATGAAAGCATAACCGTCAATTTTTTTGTTTACTGTTATAAACACCACAAGATCCTTTGTTATTAATAACGTTCTACGTACTGAGCAAATATTGAAGCGACAGGGGGAATTTGAATTACTTTATAGTTCATCTTTCATCTAATATTAAGTATTTAAACAAGAATCTCATTGTGGAATAGTCCTAAATGAGCGGAACCTTCCTAACCACTGATGGCATAGTTCAAGCAAAGAGCTGTCAGTGATAGTAATTGTTAACCATTATACTGTCATTTGAGGATTTTACTTGGTATCATTAGATCGACAAAAACAAGGTTTTATAACTTTAAATACCACAGTCTTTTCTTATAACTACTGTATCCTTGATATCAAAGAGATAGCAGATACGTAAAAACATTTGTAATAGTTATACTCGCGCTTCCTTATTACCAGATAATAGTGATGGCTATAATGAATCATTTAAAGCATATGATAAAATAATCCACAGCTACAGGCATCACAAGTAATATATAAGTTATTGTAAAATTCTTTTGAAGGGACAAAGAAATCGCCATGAGAGATACATTTATCATATAAGCTAAACGATTCTACGAAATATGTCGATATTATTAATAACTCAATCCACCAATATTGTCACTTCGATTCCCTACATATCACAGTACTCTGCATCCTTAGTGTAGTATTACGAATAACCTATACATATGTATGCTATAGCATTAATGCCTGCCATGTAATATTATTGTTACAGATGAAATTACCTCTTTTTTGTTTTTAACTCTTACTTCAATCATAATGAATGAGAAAAGTCAGTGGTTCTCATCATCATTTCCTTATCAATATGTCGTTTCTCAAGCGATACTGGTCTACGGATGCGAATTTATCCACTTATAACGTTACATTTGTTGTGAAACATCAAATATAATGCATAAAATATGACCACCAAAACTATGTCCAAGCTTGAACTGACAATAAAAAATACGTAATACATAAAAACTCAAACGTTTATTTCTACTACTCTTGAACCTCTGTATAGGCGTTTTTTATTGGGGAGATTATATAGGGAAGGAAAAATATTAATGCGATACCTGGGGTCCAATCAAGAATTAACCGTCGGTATTGAAGTGAAAACAAGTAAACTTGTAATTTTTGGCTCGGATTATCGGCAATGTCAATTTTATGCACGTACAACTTCGCTTGATGAATTTTTTTCCATCTCTTCCCTCCTTTTTTTCAAACAACATAAAAACCATGCAACAATATTCAAAGGAGGGTGGTGAACAAAACTCGGCTTTTTATCCACCTCCACCTCCTCCACAGCCCCATCAAAACTACCCTACCGCACCCACCTATAACTATAACAATTATGCTACTCCTCCTCCACAGCCAGATCAGCAACCTTATTATCATGGCGAAGAAACTGAAAAGGCGGTCCGTCCTTCAAGTGGATGGAAAGATATATGGGCACTTATACTGTGGCTTTTAAACTTGGGAGCGTTTATAGGAGTTTCCGTTTTGGCTTTGCGAACATATAATAGCAACAGTTCAACATTTGGAAGTGTCAATTCTTCCACTCAGTATTCTGGTGCTGTATTTGGTACAGGTGCCTTTCAAATCTTTGGATTGGCTGCAGTGGTAGGCTTTGGCATAAGTTTCCTTTATCTACTTCTTGCGAATGCGTAAGTATTACAATATATGAATATTTTGTTTGTCTGTTTTTTCCAGTTTTCTTGGCTATTCTGGATCTGATTTCGGAAGGAAAAACTTACCGTTTTGCCTATTAAACATCTTATGACTCAATAATAGATTTCCTCGATTCATGATTATTGCTACGTTCATTGGCAGTATCATCGTTTATTTTGGAGTTACTATATATTATTTTACACAACATTATTATTCAGCAGCTATCGTATTTTTGATCTTTTCGTGTTTATATTTACTCGCATTTTGGTGGTGGAGAAGTAGAATACCCTTTGCTACAGGTATGTTTGTTGTAATTATTATCAGTATCATGATGCATATATGAAAAAGTCCGACACAAACCCCTTTTAGAGCATCCCGTTTGTTTTGTTTGCAGCTGACCACTTGCATAATACATGATAGTGATGTTGGAAACGGTTTGTTCAATTTGTCGTAGACATCCAAGTTCAATAGTAGCAGGTCTTATTTCTCTTATTATCCAGACTGCATTTTCTATTTGGTTCTCATTGGTTGTTGTTGGAGCATATCAAACTTGGTTCAGTACAACAAGTAATAATGCTCGAATCAACCTTGCTATGGTTTTCATAGTGTTTTCTTATTATTGGACGTCTCAGGTAAGATAGCTAAAGGGAATGGAAGGAGGAGCCATCGCATCAACCAGAAATCATGATATATAACATTTGTAAATATGTAGGTTATTTCGTATGTTACGCATGTTACATTATCCGGACTTTACGCAACAGTCTACTTTTTAAACGATCAAGTACGACATCCAATCTTGGGCAGCTTTAAACGAGCCGTGACAACAAGTTTTGGGTCAATTTGCTTCGGTAGTCTTTTAATTGCTATTGTGAATATGATTCGCTATTTCTTGCAGATTCTTCAAAACAACACAGATAACCCTATATTGAGCTTCCTGGTTTGTATTGTCCAATGTATTGTTGGATGTTTCCAAGGAATTTTTGTAAGTATTATACCTCTCCATTTAAATTACATTTGTGCATAAATATATTATTTGAACCAACAAACATCCTGTCTTATTCGATTGATAATCACATAGGAATGGTTTACCCATTATGCATTCAGTGGTGTGGCAATATTTGGTGAAGCTTTCATTCCAAGTGCACGACGTACATGGAACCTTATGAAAGATCGTGGTATTGATGCAATGGTTAATGATTCCCTTATTGGAAATGTACTTTTCATGGGTAAAGTGATCGACCGATTTCCCGCAAGACATTCTGAATGTTATTTTAGTACTAAACTACCAAAAATGTCTCATAATATTATTGTAGGCGGTTTATTGGTGGGTGTCCTTTCATCATTATTAGGTTTTATATATTTGAAAGCGGCACAACCAGCATACAATCAAACAGGTGGTATGACACCTATTGTTGTCATGGTGTGCTTCTTGATCGGCTCTTCTATGTTCTCCAGTATTGCTACAGTGATCTCAAGTGGTGTTGCCACGACATTTGTTTGTTTGGCTGAAGATCCAGATGCTTTACGAAGGTAAAAAAGCAATTCACTTTTATTTGTTATACAAACTGAGATATACTAATTATTTTTTTTATTAATTATATGATCAGAACTCGACCTGAACTCTTTGAAAAGGTAAAGTTAAACAAGGATTATATTTCCTAACAATGAAAATACTAATAACAGAAAAAAATGAACCATTCTTGTAGATTCGTGAAACATATCCCAGAGTTGTTCAAGGCGTTTAAATAGTTTTTAATAACTGTTTAATTCATATATCGCATGTATAACGAACATATTTAGTAGTACTTTTAATAATAATAAATTAGTGTTAAATCTCATGGCTCTAAGTTGTGGGCTTAAATAGTGTAGAGTCTCAAAGGGAAAAGCTAAATATTTAAAGCTCAATGAAATTTACAGATAATTTTTGTTTCACTGATCTCTTTTTTCTTTCTTTTTACATTCATTAATAAAGATATACAAAAATGCAATCGAATCGATTATCAAAGGAAGAATATCGTAAGCAAAAGGATTTAGATGCTGCTCGTAAAGCAGGCACAGCCCCAGCAGAAGTTGACGATGAAGGCAATGAAATCAATCCCCATACCCCACAATTCATGTTGAAAGCACCATGGTACGTTGATACTGGCAAAGTCTCCTTGAAGCATCAAAGAGCTCCGGAAAAGCGAAAAGGTTCCAAATTTGATGCAGGTGATAATTATTGGTATGCAAGAGGTCAAAGAGCAGTAAGTAATGAAGCAAATTCTTTTTGATTATTATTAATTCTTTTGAAGAAACGGCAATATTGATGATTTCAACTTTCATTCTAATATTGTTGCTGTATAATAGGGACCAGCAGCAACTAAATATCGAAAAGGAGCATGCGAAAATTGTGGTGCATTGAGTCATAAGACAAGAGATTGCGTTGAACGACCACGTAAAAAAGGAGCCAAATGGACTGGAAAAAATATTCAAGCAGACGAAATTATCCAGAATCCCGATTTAGATTGGGACGAAAAACGAGATCGATGGAATGGTTATGATTCAAGAGAACATGACAAGGTTATTGAAGAGTATGAAAAGGTAGAGGAGGCTCGACGAGCAAATAAAGCGACCGAATTAGATAAACAAGGTCCTACAACTACATCAGAAGCAAAAAAACTTGCTCGTGTATCAGATGATGAAGATGATGATGAAGATAAATACGCAGACCAAGCAGATATGCCTGGTCAACATGTTAATACAAAAACCAGAACTACTATTCGTAACCTGAGGTATGAGTCATTATTTTTATTATTAAGGGATGTTGTATACCTAAAGGACATATTTAGAGAAAATGAATAAATGCTGATTAGCTATATTAAACATATAGAATCCGTGAAGATACCGCCAAATATTTGTTGAATTTGGATACAGAATCAGCATATTATGATCCAAAGACACGTTCCATGCGTGACAATCCACTCAAAGACAAGCCATCCGAAGATGCACCCTTCCCTGGTGATAACTTTGTTCGATACAGCGGTGATACTCCTGATATGGCTAAAGTTCAATTATTTGCCTGGCAAGCCGCTGAGAGAGGCACTGATGTTCATTTGCAAGCTAATCCAACACAGGTAGCCATCTTGCACAAAGAATACGAAGGAAAGAAGGATAAGGTCCGCGATACAACACACAAAAATATTCTCGAGAAATATGGTGGCGAGGAACATTTGGATGCACCGCCTAAGGAATTGCTGCTGGCACAGACAGAAAACTACGTCGAATATTCACGCACTGGTCGAGTCATCAAAGGTCAAGAGCGAGCAAAGGCACGATCAAAATACGAGGAGGATGGTATGTTTATATTTAACTATATCAAAGGATGATGTACATATATATGATAATATCTGTATGAAAGAGTGTCATTCATTAACAGCATTGTTTTTTTTTTTTTGCTATAGTATTTATAAATAACCATACAAGCATATGGGGTTCATATTGGCTGGATGGAAAGTGGGGCTATCGTTGTTGCCGATCATTTGTACACAATTCTTATTGTACCGGTGCTGCTGGTATTGAAGCACACAAAGCGTCTGAAGAGTTTTCACGAGGAAAAGTGACGGTGTAGTGATGTCCATCTGTTTTTCTATTCTTCTTTTTTTTTTCACCAAAATAAAACATGACAAAAGAAAAAAAAATAAAATGATTGAATTCAATCTTACGACACTTCTACCATCGTTGAGATTCTTTGATTTTCAATATACTTTGTAAAAGGATACCTACTGCAAAGAATCACCGGTATTTATATTTGTACAATATCTTCATTGAGAGCTTTTGATAATGCACGATGGTATCCGTTCCTTAAATTCAACTCTCTCAAGCTTTCTTGTATTCTATCTGGATGTCATATAACGGTATTTTTCGGTTCATAACTTTCCCTCTCTTATTTCAAGGTCTCAATGAAAGATATAGCAGGAGATTTAAAGGGAACCGCTGTATGAGTTGTAAGCCTTTGTTAGGTATCCAGAAGGAGGTTTCAGATTCATTTATTTGCAATCCTGGAAAAGAAAGTAATCATACGCGGTAAAGTACGATAAACGAAAAGATCAATCGCTTGATGGATTGTTTTGTGAGGCTGACCACTAGATAATGGTGGCACTAAGATACGCACAAAGACTTGGCTCAATTCAAGTGTTACACTCCGCTTTCTTTCCAGGTATTAGCCAAGTATTAGTACGACTATTCTTTGTTCTATTTTCTACTATAAAACGAAAACCAATAATGAGTTTGCATGTAAATTTTTCAACACACGGTCAAGACTTAAAGAATGCCTATAATGCTGTTTTGAGCGATAGCGATCCAACCGACTGGCTTATTTACTCTTATGACAAGGGCACAAATGACCTTCGCGTACAGGACACCGGCGGTACTTATTACATAAAAAGTATATAACATACACTAAAAAAAGGCTCGATCCTCATCAATTATATATTATAATAGATGGTGGTCTCGAAGAACTTAATGATGAATTTAGTGACGGAAAAATTCAATTTGCCTATGCTCGAGTTATTGACCCGAATACAGAGTTACCAAAATACGTCTTCATCGCCTGGGTAACGTTTATTCGCTTGTTTTACAATTGCATAAATTTATAACAAACATGGAAGCAACTAAATCTTTTATTGTAAAAATAGTGCGGTAGTGGTGTACCAGAAACACGTAAAGGTTTCTTTAACTCTCACTTGATAGAAGTCGAAAAGTTTTTCAAAGTAAGAGGAATACACTTATACACAGCTTTAGTTGGGAAAAACGAATGTAGAGAGGGCTAACGCACATATATACATTATCTACATTCTAGAGCTTCCATGTTCAAATCAATGCTCGCGATGAGGTATAGTGATAAATAAGGACAGAAAAAATTGGATGATCGATAAAACGTTAGTACATTTACTCAAAAAATACTATTATGAATTCAGGCGGATGTCGAGCCTGAGCTTATTATGAAGCGTGTCTCCGAATCATCTGGTGCTAAATATAGCGTGCATAAAGAGCAGCGTAGAGCACAGCCAGCTGTTACGCCAGTGGTAAATAAATACATGATGAGGAAAATGAGAAGGAAAACTGAAGGATAGATATCAGTTGTTGAGGAAAGACGGGAAAAGAAATCACTGAGAGACAATACTTTATGTAGGGTTCAGTGTACAAAAAGACCGAAGTTCCGGATATTGCTGCTATGCAACGTCAATCCATGAAGAAAGAAGGTCCACCTGCTCCCGTTGTAAGTTTTTCTTCTTTTAACAACCAACAGCGAAATAATTGAGGACAAGGATTTAATATATTGAGATGGAAATTCGATTTCAGGGTACAAACTACAAGCCTGTTCAAACTGCACCTAAACCATTGGCAAGCCGATGGAACGCCGCTACTCAACAACAAGATTCTGGCGCAGCTGCTGTTCGTGCCGAACGTGAAAAGGCTGAACGAGAAGCCCGTGAACGAGAAGAACAATTAGCACGTGAGCAACTTGAAAGAAATCGGGCCGTTGAAGAACAGGAACGTCAACGTGCAGCTCAAGAAGAAGAAGAAGCATTAAAACATGCTGCCGCTGCAAGAGAAATTGCTGCACAAAGAGAAAGAGAAGCTGCAGCTGAAGCTGCACAACGTGAACAGGAAGAGGCACAGCGTCTTCAGCAACAACGTGAAGCTGAAGAATCTAGATTACGGCATGAACAAGAACAACGTGATGCTGAAGCTGCTGAACAAAGACGTCGTGAACAAGAAGCTGCTGAAGCTGAACGTCAAAGAGCAGAACAGATACGAGCAGAAAGTGATAGATTGGAACAAGAAAGATTGCTGGTATAATGTTTGAGATTTATTATTGGGATGGATTTAGTTTTTTTTTTTATGTTTATATAATAATTATAAATTTATATATAGCAAGAAACTGCTGCAGCTGAAGCCGCACGTCAAGCAGAAGCAGAAGCAGAAGCAACAGCTGCTGCTGCTGCTCAACAACAAGTGGATCAAGTAAGTGATATAAATGTTCGATACACTTTTCTTACTGTTATAGAATGGCACTGATTTCATCCATTTTATAGACATCCGCTGCAGCTACCCAAGGTCATGCTACACAAGGTGCTTCCGCTGTGGTGCTCTTTGGTTATACCGCAGGTAACATATCGATAACTTTGATAATAACCAAAAAAAAACACATTCTAACAACTGGAGAAATTTGTAGGGGAAGCCAATGAAATGACACTCGTTGAAGGTGAAGTTGTTGTACAAATCGATCAAGTGGATGAGGGATGGTGGTACGGTGTCAGTGAGGATGGCAAGAAACAAGGTCTTTTCCCTGGTAAGTTTAAAAGGAAGGTGCGTTTTATTTTTGTAAAGGTCATCTTCTTATAGGTCATCTCTTGTTTATTATTTAGCCAACTATGTTCAACTTATGGAAGAGGAACAACAGGTAAGAAAATCAGTTGCTTTTTTTTATATAAAAATAGATGTTGATAATTTTCTAAAACGATTATATTACATTTATATAGCCACAATCACAACCAGTGGCACCTGCCCCAGCAGCTGCAGCTCCAATTAGATCACCTTCCCCCGTTCAGCAAGATCAAGGCCATACAGCCATTGCTCTTTATGATTATACCGCTGGTGAAGAAAATGAAATTTCTTTCAAGGAAAACCAAACTATTACTCATATTGAATTTGTCAGCGAGGATTGGTGGCAAGGTGTTGCTGCCGATGGAAAGTCGGTCGGTTTATTCCCAGGTACATATAAATAAAAGTGATAAGCTAAAAGCAAAGTAACATTTGTGAGCTAACCTATAAATATTTCATACATTAGCCAATTATGTAGAGCTTCAACAACATTAAGTAAAAAAAAAAACGAAACTATTAATTTTTTAACATGTACATCAATCTATCAATGCTTCTATCCGTCGTTATCTCTTTAGTATGTATACTCACATATACAATGGAATATATAAACATTATTACTGCCAAATATAAAATAAAATGTATAACATCATATATGACATTAAGTATTTTACGCTGAAACCTATGGATATGATGAGATGATAAAAAATATACATTAGTATAGATAACATCTGTCATAAAGTATGTCGGTAAAAATGGAAACAGTAATTTTGTCAGTAATAATTTGCACGTACTGGCGCCAGTGCCTAAAAGGGTATTTGTTGGATAGCAAAGTAATGAATTATCAGACATAGATATAATTAAACCAATCGATCATTTTAATAAATTTGTGCATGATACCAAATTCACTTTATTTTTTTTATATATAAACGTGGCAATTGATAATGCAACTTATTGCTCCTTATGCAGTATACGCAAGTACAAGAGCAGAAGATGGAACCAGATCTAAAAAAAACACAATATTCTATTATGAGAAAACTATCATATATTCCTATTTCAATTATAAAAATTCAGTGATTTCAACTTACTCAGTTCTTTAAGTGTTTTATTCAAATCGCCTTCACCGAAAGTTTTTCTATAAATAAAACACATATAGGCACATTCAGTTTCATTGACAATTCATAACCTCAAAATCAAACCCATGTACCCTTATTCTATCCTAGAATATACCTAGGAAATGTCATTGAAAGTGTAAATGGTCTATCACAACCGTTGGATTGTAAATATTCATTGACTTGTTGGAGAGTTGCATCAGCTGGGAAAGTATGAGTTAAAGGAGCAACACCTGGGACTCGGAATTGTAATCTCGCTTCGTTATATTCCTTCTTTACACCAGATGATGCTGCAGCAGCTGAAGGTGGAGCTGGTGTAGTCAAGACTTGAGCTTCTTGTGCTGCTCGTTTTGCTGCTTCCCGCTAAGTATTGAATTACCATATTAATACCTTGTATTAACATACAACCCCAGTTCTTCTATACGCGTCGTATGTTACCATTAAAAGAATAGACAAAAACTCCATTACCTTTGCAGCTCGTTCTTTTTTATCAGCTTCAATCTGTGCCTTTACTTTTGCTTTTGCAATCTTGTCCTGTTCTTTTTCACGTTTCTTTTGTTCAAAAGCCTTTTTAATTTCCTTTTCTTCCATATTTTGTTTGACAGCAGACATATCTTGACCAGCCTTTCTTCGGATTTTTTCTTGCTGTTTACGTTCAGCAATTTCTTCTTGTGCTTTCGCAGCTCTTTTCTCAGCAAGACGTGCTTTCAATTCAGCTAACTTTGCCTTTTTCTCTTCTTCTGTCAATGGTGCAATAACCTGAGTACTTTCAGAGAAATTTTGATGTGAGGTTTTGATAGCATGTCGTTCAGCACTAGCAGCTAAAAATTATATCAATAACATAAAGCAATAAGTTTATGAAGCTTCACACACAGCCATGTTTCCTTTTCATTATTTTCCTTTCGTCCTTGTCATACTTACCATCTCGGAAAAGCTTTGAACAATCGTTACAGATCAAACTTTGGGCGGTTTGTTCACCATCTTGGATTTCACCTAATTAAATCCTAGAAATTAGCTCCTGTTCATTCTTTGAAATAAAAGTCCAGACAAATATGTATATACCTTCTTCACTTCCTCCTGCTGTCTGTTGTTCACTGTCCCCACCACTTGTCGCTACGCCAAGTGCTTGTTCGGCTGGCTCTTCAGGTTCATCGGATACATTGGGATTAGCAAGCAGCCTTTTGTTGTTTTTGAAGGACAAAAATGAGTTATGTGAGTAGAATATTCAAGAAGTAAAATAGAATACTGTTTTTTCTTACCAATCCATAGCAGGCTGAAGTCCTGCACCATTAGTAGCTTTCCATGCTTTCTGGCTATAAATTCAAATTGTTCACAATCAGTTTTCAGGACAAGGGATCGAAGTATTAAATCAAAATGTTTCTTACACTTTGCCACGAGAGAAGCCCATTTCCACTAAAGTATCAATATCGTTTGCCATTTTGTTATACAATTATATGACGCGTCAAAAAGGAAATAGCATACTCATCCATATATAAAGACCTAAGTTTTTAATCACAGCCTGACAGATCATTATGCGAATTAGGCTAATAATTGTGAACGATTATTTATAGTATCAATGATGGCTTGTCCTGATTTAAAAAGAGAAGAAGTAATAAATATATAAGTGACTATATGTAGATAGGTGTTTGAGTTGATAGAGTGTTAGCTAGCCATATTTTAATAGAAAATGGAAGATAATATCAAGGAACAAAGGTATTGGCTCATATGCATACAGCGAATTCATCAGATATGCTATCTGAGTAAATAATAATAATAATAATAGTAAGTACAGAATACTAAATAGCAGACATTATATTATTATTTTCAAAGTATAAAATAGGAGAGATGGCTGAGGAAGGGTTATCGTCAATAAGGTGAAGAAAAAAAGCTAATTCCAACGAGAAGGTATAGAACAGTATTGCTATGTGGTTCATTTAGAACTCTATCTTGTGTCAAAAGACAATATATAGCTAGTTGTCAATGCATATTATTATCCCATAGTATATTTTATTTTTGTCATTTTATTATTCTTACACTCTTAAAGACCTTTGTAACGAATAGCACTATATATTCACTTATATATATTATATTACTTGGTTGGTTTTACAGCCAGTGTCATAAGGAAATCATCGCATGGATACATGGGTCAAACTTTTTTTTTCCAATTAAACGGACTGATTGTTTTGGGGTCACATCATTTAGTGGGGTGCGCCACCTTTTTTTTTTTAAGGATGAACTGGCGCATCCATTTTTTTTCTCGAGTTAAATTGCAATTTACCCGGAAATGGAAGCGCAAAACGGAATACATTTTATCCAACAATCTGTTCATCCATCTAAGAAAATAATACTGTAACACAAATAAAGTAATAAAGATCTGTTGCCGTTGTAGGCCCCATCAATATGTTTCCATTGTTTATACTTGGAGAAATAGATACTTGCTCAAACCATTGTCCCGACTACGTAGAAGCGGCCAACTACACAGATAGGAATCATGAACTTCGATTAAAACCTGGATAACACCATACAAACCCCGGCACATGGAATGAATAATTATA
The DNA here is from genome assembly GCA_025677815.1 of Phascolomyces articulosus. Taxonomy (NCBI): domain Eukaryota; kingdom Fungi; phylum Mucoromycota; class Mucoromycetes; order Mucorales; family Lichtheimiaceae; genus Phascolomyces; species Phascolomyces articulosus. The sequence goes on from JAIXMP010000021.1 coordinate 131,928, forward strand.
TACCACAATAACATGAGAAGACCAACTGGTGACATACACAACAATAAATACAATCAACTAGTTGGTAGATGGCACGATAGGCCAAAGGAACATATTCCACAATAAGAGCAACTAAAAAGAAAGGATGAAATATAACGTGGAACAACAGGGAGGAGCTTTTGATACTTACAGCAACAAATGGAAAATATTACTTGCATTTTTTTATATGGTGAACTCATTTATGTTACAGAAAACGGTGCTATTTATTAAGCATAAAGTAGCGAATGATGATAATCACGTACCATAATGATACTACATCTCTTGAAGTAACAATAAGGAATAGTAGCAAGATATAGTTTATTATGATGTACTAGTAGTTAATATTCTATAATAACCAATTGATAAAGAAATAGACTATTTTAACATGTTCCATAAATACAAAATAGTGGGAGAAAATCGATAGCGTTGGATAGAAAATAATGAAGCAGGCTTTGACAACACAACCGGAGGATCGAAATATATTCCCAAACACAGGGCACCCGTTTCGGCACAATTTCCATTTTACTCCTGCCTTTTTATTTTTCCTTCTTTTCTTTAACATTCATTCACCTCAACAGCCGACCACCAATCACACCACCAAAAAAAGCATGACATCTTGTACGATCTGCGTTACAGCTATTGAAGAAGATATAGCAGCACTTCCTTGCCGTCATGTATTTCATACTGAATGGTAAGTCAGGCTATCAAAAAGATATTTTGAATTATATTAAATATTCTTTACATTCTTTATGCTAAATATTTTTTATTTTTTTGAATTCATTAATATCAATCCCTATATATATTTAATAATATTAGTATTAAACAATGGTTTAGTCAAAAAACAAGTTGCCCCAATTGTAATAAAAGGTTTCAACGAAATAGCGTGATTGGTCCTTTATACCTTGAAGATCCAAAAGCTTTAAAAGCAACGTCAGCGACAAACAATCGGAACAATGAAACTGATCAGACTGAGCTCACATTACTTCGAGGACAACTAGCAATATTTCAACGAAGCACCCGAGAGTTACAACAAAAAGTTACTTATTTAAAATCTATTCGAAGGTATTTTCCATAAATATTTATGCGCATACCTGTTTTATGAAAAGGAATATAAAAGAGAGATCCTTAATCAATGAGTGTACGTGTCAACCTATCCATTATGAATAATATATATTGATACACATATGGCTTTCTTTTTATAATCACAGTGTCGATCAACTAGATTCTGCTACGCAAACTCCTGAAGCACAAGGACGTATACGGCATTGGCAACATTTAGATAACGAACATTTAGCAACCTTGGTTGAAGTCACATCAAACAAACAAAGGTGAGTTTATAAGGAATTAAAAAAAATATATGTTGAGTGGATGATTAAACTCTACTTATGTACTTATCGTTATAGAGAAACTGAACGCAAGTTACAGAAAGCCAACACTGAATTTACAACTATTCAAGAAAGACTAGCCCAATGTCAGGACGAAAAAAAATTCTTTGAGAAGAAATTTAACAAATTGCGAGTACGTGTGAATAAAAAGAAAGGAGAAGAGGGGAACATGTAAATGTCATGTTATACAAGATCCATTTTTTAATATGATCTTACTTGTAGGATAAACTTCAATCTGTACAGAAATCAAAATCATCGCGTTCGAATCATATTGCAAGAATGTATAATGAAGCGGGCCCATCATCATCGAATGTATTAGGTAGCAATAAAGGTAGTAGTTCACGAATATATACAACAAATGCGCAGGCAGATAAAAGCAGTAATATACATCGATCTTCCTCAGTCGATTCGGATGATTCTACGAGTGATGAACTATCAGTTGGGTAATGATATCTTTTCTTATTGATTGATACAAGAAAGGAATAGTCAAGTATGTTTTATATCCATCTTTTTAACTAATCATTTCTATTTTCAATATGAATAGCCCGCAAACAGTACCTAAAAAACGAGCCCGTACCGGTTCATCAAATCGCAACCACAGCGGGCATGGGCCTTATACTACATTCAGTTTTAATCGCTCAACCACGCAAACCGACCAACGCAAAGATACAAATGGTGTACCTCCAAGGTGTTTTTCGTATTCAATCGATTGGAATGAAAAGAGTGCCACTTTATACATACTGACCCACCTCTTTTTGTTTTCACATATAGAAATCAAGAACCAAAAGAAATCAAATGTCCTCAAAGTGAAATAGATGATCTGGAACTCTCTGATACCAATGATTACAATGAAAATGAGAGTAGCCTTGTTGTTCTACAATCAAGAGTAATAAATGGAGATAGTGATAGTGACACAGATGATGGGTAATGTCTATTATTTCTATTATTCCAGTAGCGTAAAAATACACATGTAACATAATGTGAACATGAGGGCTTACTGTATACATTTGTATAACGATTTAGAGGTCAAGCCAGTTTCGACGAAGGATTTTCGATTAGTACCAACCGCTCTAGAAGGTAAAGTAAAAAACACTTCCTTATTGGCTCGCCCCAAATCATTTTAGTAACATGTCTTTACTTTTGAATAGACATCATCATGCACAATTCCGATCACCTTCACCACCTGTCATTGGTAAGTCAACATTTAAATATATACCACTTGGCTATTAATGAAAGCATCATATTGACTTTATATTATTATGTTGATTGTTATCAGAAATAAGCGACGATGATGATTAACTTTAATTTGGAGAGAAGAACACTATTAATGTAACATAAAAGTATAAAAAACGAGCAGTTTTTAAAAACCAAGTGTACCAAGTATACCAAAGTAAGCAAACTTGGTTGTAACCAAATCACATTGTATATATAAAAATTAAAATATCTAATCAACATCCATCATCCCTATCTTTCTTTAGAGGTAGCATATTTTTCAACGACACCTTTCATCCAGTTTATTCCCTTCCAATAAGAACTCAAATGCCGTGCCTAAATACTCTTGTATATATAAAAATAAACAATTATAATATTCCATTTATACTCTTAACTACCATCAACATAACACATCATATCACACAACATTTACACAACATTTACACACACTACATATTAACCCATCATACTCCTCTTTTATTCCGTACCTTCTTTTTAAAACAAACATATAATAATTCAAAATCAATTTATGACAGTTTGGCATTTTGCAATAACAAATGTTTCTGTTTTTTATTTTTTTTTCTTTTATGTAACAAAATTTTTCTACAAAAAAGTTCAGCCAAAAACTGGGGGGGGTAAAAAAAGAAGAGAACAAGTCAAAATATATATTGTGTAACAACGTATATAAATAAGAAAAAGAAGAAAAGCGATCTAGAGAGGAAATATATGTTTTTTAGAGGTAAAGTAAGGTGAAAAGGAGGAGATTTGATTTATAAATGTGTGTAAATATGTTTTTTTCGTGACAATGGAATGCTTGGAGGATGTTTTTATGTGAATGTTAGAGAGTATTGTGTGTATATATGTAAATGATTAAATAATTTAGTTGTAGGTGTCATTCTTGAGAGAACTATTGAATAGAAAAGATTTGTAAGTAAAGTTTTCATTTATAACAACAACAGACAATATTCACCACCCAAATTCCCAATCGTTCAACTTACCCTTCAATATCGGCAACAACCATTTCAGTTACAAGTTCATCATAAGAGACCTTACGCTTCCAACCAAGTTGTTCGTTAGCCTTGGCAGGGTCACCCAACAACAATTCAACTTCAGCAGGACGGAAGTACTTGGGATCAATGCGTACACGCACCTTACCAGTTTCTGCATCCTTACCAATTTCATTGACACCTTCACCTTCCCAAACAATCTTGCGACCAGTGACAGCAAAGGCTTTTTCAACGTAACTACGGACAGTATGGGTTTCACCAGTAGCCAAGACGAAATCTTCGGGCTTATCTTGTTGCAACATCAACCACATGCCTTCAACGTAATCACGGGCATGACCCCAATCACGCTTAGCATCAATGTTACCGAGGTACAAGCAATCTTGACGACCCAAGTGGATATCTGCAACAGCACGGGAAATCTTGCGAGTGACAAAAGTACGGCCACGACGAGGAGATTCGTGGTTGAACAAGATACCGTTACAGGCATACATGTCATAGGATTCACGGTAGTTGACAGTAATCCAGTAACCGTACAATTTGGCAACACCATAAGGCGAACGGGGGTAGAAGGGAGTAGTTTCCTTTTGTGGGGTTTCAACGACCTTACCGTATAATTCAGAGGTAGAGGCTTGGTAGAAACGGACACGGTCGGTCAAACCACAAGTGCGGATAGCATCCAAAAGACGCAAGGTACCCAAAGCATCAACATCACCAGTATATTCAGACATGTCGAAAGAGACCTTGACGTGAGATTGAGCAGCTAAGTTGTATACTTCAGTAGGTTGGATTTGAGCAATGATGTGAACAAGGCAAGTGGAATCGGTCAAATCACCATAATGAAGGAAGAACTTGACATCTAAAATAGACCAAAAGAATGGAAAATTGGAAGTTAGAAAAAAAAAAGAATGATCGACGGCACAAGAAAACCAGCACAAAAATAATAAAAATATAAACGCGGAAATTTAAAAATAAATAGCAATCAAACTACTTGTTTTATATTGGGTAAAAGAAGAAAAAAAAGAGCCCAAAATAAAGAACGCGAAAATATCCAGCCAGAATAGAAAAAAAGCCCATCATCATCAACCAAATCCACCCTATCCCTCACATGATATATACAAAAAAGATAAAAATACACTCTAATATCTATTTATACATACCTTGATCATGTCTATCCTTGTAGATATGTTCAATACGACCAGTGTTGAAAGAAGAAGAACGACGAATGATACCGTGAACTTCATAACCCTTGTCAAGCAAGAATTCAGTCAGGTACGAACCATCTTGACCAGTAACACCTATTGAAATAATAACAAATAAGTTAGATTGTACATGATAAAACCATCATCTCGGGTGGATTGACCGAGATCTATGTTTTTCTTGTTCTCATTTATAACTTTTCAAGTCGTCATCTCGAACCAGAAACACGCAAAACGCCAAAATAGAAAGAAAAAAAATAACTTACCGGTAATAAGAGCAACCTTACGGCTACGGTATTCTTCAAGAGAAAGAGTAGAGTTTGTGGAAATCTTGACAGATGCAATACGTGCTTCAGACATGATGATGTGTTATTTTGGGGGAATGAATAAAAAAAAGATGAAAGGAGAAAAAGAAAAAGGTATTCAAAAAAAGAGAGCTTTTTTATGTGCAAAACCAGAAACTTATTTAAAGAAATAAGAGCGGCGAATAGGTTACACAACCTAGCCAATAACATCTCGTTGATAAAGAAATACATCCTCTAATACTCTATATATATATATACTCTCAGCAACACTAGTGGTCAAGGGTAAAAATAAGGGAAAGGGTGGAAAATCAACTATAAATTATTATTTTATTCTAGGTTCTTTTTTTTCTGTATTTTATTGTTTCTTGGCAACTAACCATCCTTCCTCACCATCATTATCAAGAAGATATTATGATGGAAATTAATTTATATGTTATAGTAAAGATGACCCTATCTGGAGAGCAATATACTATTAGCCAGCTTACTTTTTAAGCTATTTTAAATAGATCATGTATTTTTAATAGATCAAAAATCTTATAAAAATGTGGTGATACATACACAAGTATACGTAATGGAGTTGTATTTGTTGAGTCGGTGCGTAAAAAAAACGTGCAAGCTTCAAAGAGGATCGACACCCCCCAAATAGGGTCTAGCCACTACTATTGATCATATCGGCCTTTCTATGTTTTTTATTAGAGTCCGGTGAGTGTTAAATGAGAGAGGAGGTTCTTGACTTCTTAATTATATAAAATAATGATTATATTTATATATAATACCACGCACTTCTAGATCTTGTTATATATAATTAATTTTTTTAATAACCTCTCTTTTTTTTATAAAAAAAAAAAAGACTTAGAATGATATACTTCATTCTATAATTTACCTATTTATCAAAATATAAATAATCTTACAATTTTATTGTATTTAAACGGAAGAAAGAACATATAAAAAACGGAGTAAGACTGTACTCTAAACCATATACGGATTGGGATCGTCGTGGACCTAAAACATGCAGACTCGCCATTTTTATTTTATTAATGAGATGAAAAAAAAAAGACTAAAGTCTTTGTCACACTCATCATTTTATAAAGAACCGTAGTGTGTCTTGGTTTTTCTCGACTTTAAATGTCACATAACAACGTGAGAAGCCAAGTATAAATTCGAATGCATAATAAAGAGTGTTCATTGTTAAGCAGTTGGATAAAGTGATATAAATCAGATATGGATTTCAATAGTTTTATAACACATTATTATGATGTATAATTAATTTATATAATCAACGTATGAGTATAAACTAGTTTCTTATAACAAAGGGATGGAGCTATTACTATCAACAAATACCTGATCAGCTTATAAACCAACTTTCTTAGCTGTTATTAAAAGATGTATTATCTTAATGTTTGTCTATTGCTCAGTGCTTCAATTTTCCAATGATTTTTCTGGAAAAAATACGTCATGAAATAGTTTATTCTGCCAAGAAGTATTATACATATACGTAAGACCTGTCAAAAATACAAGAGCCAGTATTATCCCGAGTATAAGATAAGGTTGGATATTAAAATATGGATAAGGAAGCCACTTTAAATGTTACTACCATATATACCCCTAAAAAACTAGTTTAAATTTCTTGATTAATTTATATTTATATATAATATAAACCTTTTTTTATTATTCTTCAAATGGTATGTATTTATGTATAAGGTACGTTGCACTACTATCAACTATTTATCTAAATGACCAATTAATTATGGAGATCACCTTTTGAGCGAAAAAAAAAAGAAGCCAAAAAAAAATGTGTATATAAAAAGTCACCTTTGTACTTTATCAACCAGGCTAATCCAATAAATAAATATTTTAAATAACTAAACGAAAAAACGTAATTTAAAATAAATCACACAAAATCTTGTAACAAAATATATTTATAAATGAAAAGGGAGGCAGGAAGGAATCATGCCACCTAACATAATAATGATCGTATACTCATTTCAGCTTTTCGATTTGAATCTGTCTTGCCAACTGCCTTGTCATTATTTGCCATGGTAGTATCTAATCCCATGTTATTATGTATCACTGGTCTTGAACTACTCTGCGCTGCAGAAGCTGCTGCATTCAATGTACTACTGGACGTTTGTAAAAAGTATTGCGTTGTTGGATGTGTATAGGAAGGGGATCCTGTTCGTGGTGATCCAACACTTTTCCTTATACCACCTCCACTATGGCTCGTATTGCTACCATTCCCGGTACTATGACCACCTATAGAGGAAGATGACGTGATCGGTGCAAATCTGTAAGCCAAAGTTGAATATGGATTAGTTGATTCCCGAGCGACTGGAGGAAGCGGGCCACTGGAATTATTCCCATGACTGTTGCTTGTAGTGGTAGCTGTGGCAATTGTTGTTGAACCTTTTGCCGTTGCTGCTGCGATGGGTCGGAAATAAGGAGCACCATTCATGGCGAGAGATCGTTTTTTATTACCCGTCATGGGAGCAATATTGATCTTGGGTATATCAAGTTTTCGACCAGGTAATGAAACGGTATTAAGTTGGGAATTGGCTGCAAAATGATTTGGAAGTGACCCTTGTCTGGCCTGCAGTAATCCGCCGCTTCCCAATCGTCCAAAGCTATAAGCCCGTGATGGTTGTTTATTAATATTGTTGCTGTTGTTATTATTAATATTGTTATTAGATGCTGATGCGGATGATGATGATGAGCCGTTACTGTTGTTGATGGACGGTCGAGATGGTGATGGTGATGCTTTTGTTGTGGATGATGATGTTGTTATGGTTGTTGGTGAAGAATGTACAAATGGAGAAAACAACCGAGTTCTATCAAAGCTGAGACTTACGGGTAATGCGGCTTGTGACATGGATGATGTACTTGTTTGAACTTTATATTCATGTTTCCTTAACTCTGCAACAATATATAATCTGTTTAAACTGGCTGGTACTGATAAATCAGCACCAAGACCACCACCCAAATAAACCAATACTTCATATAATTCATGTTCATCGCTATGTTTTTTAATATGAATCGTATCTGAAAATGTACTGGATCCTTTGGCTGTAATCACAAGTTTCTCCGGATCGGTTTCATAAAATAAAGGTGAAGAGGTTCGTTCAGCAGGTGGGGGTCGTACATCGGGTCCAATGGAACGATCGTGTTGTCTTGCCACATCCATAATGTTGTCTAAAAGTAATCGATGTAATCTTCCTAATCGATCCGTGTCGTGTGACGATATCATTTCATATAACGATCGATGAAGTAGATCTTGTGGATGGTAACCCCATAAATCAGTCACTTCATCAGAAGCTCGTGCACAACACATTTCCATGGAGAGAAATAATGTTATAGTAATGCGAGGTGCTGAGGGTGGTGGTAGAGTTGCCACGGTGCATTGTTGATGGTTTGTGGCGGCGTCATTGAGTGTTGTTGTAGGACAAGATGGTTCACATGACAATCGCATTTGCCCTTGATGTGGAGGACATGGTTGCGATGAAGGTGATGCTGTTTTCGGATCAAGTAAAGGTGATAGATTTGATAAAGATGGCTGTGATAATTTTGCTGGTGGTGGTTCAGGATCACGTAAAGCTTGCTGGCTTTGCGATCCAGCATTAGAATCTTTTCTCCGGTGCCGTTGTTCATCTTGTTCTCGAAATGCTTCAATGGGTTCATGAACAAAAGAAATATTGGTTGTTTGTGGCTTTGGGTGATCTCGATGTATCACAGAGGTAGCAACCGTAAAGGTGGGTGTTTGAATCATGCCATACATGCCGTTTTTATTATTATCATCCAAAACCATGGATCCACTATAAGTATTACCTAATCGTTTGGTGTCATGAAGTCTTGGTCGCCCTCGTTTTTTATGTTTTACATCCTGACAACTATCGGCTTTGCCAGCGGATACACAACGTTTACAAGGTCTTGACACTAAATAAGAAAAAAAAATCACCGGCGCGTTAAGGAAACAAGTAACAAGGATTGAAGAAAAAAAACAAGCTATTGTTTACCGTCACAAGCTAAATGGGCTTTCTTGCAATTCACACCTATTTTAGATATTTTATACATTATATAAATGTGTCAATGGAAAGTTGTTTCTTCCTTTTCAATAGAATAAAAGTTCTGTTTCTTTATTTTTTGAAGGAGGAAAAAAAAAACTTACATGCACTTGGAACATGGGATTTATAACCTCGTTTAGCTGGAACAACCATAGGCGTCAATTGTTGTTGCTGTTGTTGTTGTTCATTTAATTGGTTTGTTAAAGGTTCCTCGTCGTCCTTAGAAGGAGTTGTAGGTGTCACTGGTGTAGCTGGTGTAGGTAATTGCAATATGGCAGGTGGACATGGAGTAGTAGTGATATTGTTATTATTATCGGCATTATTACTGGGAGAACCAGTAAATAATGAAGGAGAAGAAGGTAATGTGACCATACCCAATGCTGTTGTGGTTGTGGTCGACGATACCGCCTTTCCTTTTATTGTTGTTGAAGTTGCTGGTACTGGTGTTGTATTGAAAATGGTATTGGGAGTATTTACAAAATCTTGATCAGAGTCTGGCGATGGTAAGTCTTGGGCTGCATTTAATAAAGAAGAGGAAGAAGAAGAAGCGGGTGCCTGCATAACAAACAACCAGTTATTGTTGTTTTTATTGCTAATATTATTATTATTTTGTATAATGTTTATGGTGTGGGGAAAAGAAGGGAGAAGAAAAATAGATTATATAAAATCAAATAGATAGAGCGGGAAGTTAGATGATTGAAGGGAAAAAAAGAATTTTATAATTCTTTAGAACACATAAAATAATGCGTATCCATAACTAAAGTCGTCATTATTATTACTTTATTTTATTATTACCCCACATTCATTTTACTACTATTATCCCCATTATAAAAATCATTTATATCATGTATATATATACAATACTATTTTTTATACTATAAAAGAAATAACAAGAAACATACATGATGTGTTGAGGTTGCTCGTGTAACTGAGTTTTCCTGGATAAGATGTTCAGAAAAGGAAATAAAAATTAACGATGGTAGGCTTTGTCTTCGTGCAATGTGGATATTATTTATTATGGCGCATCATATCAGAATACGACATTCTCCTCTTTTTTTTAATCATATATCTTCTTTTTATTGGTAGTGTTATTTCTAATCCACTTTCAAGTCAACATTTTATTAGATATTTGCATGTATTGGTTTTAAACCTCTTTATCGAATTTAAACATCATGTAAAACACTATATTTACTACTATTTATGCCTTTCACATAGTATTGGTTCAACTTGTCTTTTGTTACTTCTCAACAATACATATCAGCATTATTTATATATTTACATCATAGAAACGAGAAAATCCCCAAAAAAAACACCCCGAACACAGTTCCGTCATTATGAATTCTTATACAAATTTGATTGCTAGCGGTTTACTACATGCGATAAATTGCCTAGTTAATATCTATATACTATTATATTTTGTTATGCTATTAGATTAATGTAGTGCCCTTTTTTCTGACCTTTCTTATGTGAAGAGACGAAAAAAGTAGTAAAATAAAATGCATGAAAAAGATCTTGAAAAGGATAAAGAAGTATTTTGCTTAGAGATAAACCTGATTTACAACATATCAGGTAAACACTGATTGTTACACCAAAAAAAGAACATTACAGAACCTGTATCCATTATTTATATGATGAAAATTTATTTACCCAGATTTTGGGTTGTTTGAAGAGAAATATATGTAAATGTTAATAAAAAAACAATCATTGTAGAAATAAAGAGGAACTAAATTATTTTAAAAGGAACCTTCTAGCTATTATTAGGCTTGAGCAGTTGATTTTTTTGCTCTTCAAGATGAATTATTTATGATGTTTTTTTTTGTCGTACCAATTCTCCGTTTCATGCTTAGAAGCTATAACTTTCGCTGCAATATTTCTTTCGTTGTATGGAAAATGTTTTCAATGAAATGTATTAACCAAATCCAATATTAGGTTGACCATCATCATTATCATCATGATAGTGCTGGTACTGTCCAACTGATTCAAAGGAGTTGATAGTAAAATATCTTTTTTTTCAGATCTTAAGTATTATTATGTCGTATCTATCATTGTGGTTTATCAATACAGTATTACATATAACCTGTTCTCAACTGACTATGTTAATTTATATATTAAGCTGATGACTTTAATTAGAGTTTGTAAACAATCGACGCATGCCTATTGTTCTCTCGAATTATTCGTAGTATTTTATATATAAAATGCAACCAAATGAATCTCTCATGTTCCGTCTCTCATGTTATTCTCTTATATATCATTATAAAAAATAATACTGGTATATAGTTTTACTATATTGGCATCAGTTATTCCATTCCATGTCGAACGACAATAATCACTGATTATTAATAATAATATGTTGTTTATGGTGATTAATCATAATATAAAATGTCACAAGAGAGGGTTTACGTTTTTTTTTCTTTTTTCTTCCTCTTTTTTGGCCCTTCCAATAGCTCTGCTTTGGTAAGTTAAGAAAGTATTACAAAAGGAAGTAGAATACTCTTATGGTTGTGAAGAAAGTTATACTTTACTAAAAAGCAAAAAATATATTATGATAAAGGGAGCGTCCATGGGTTAAATCCCTAAATTGAGCATGCCCTATTTAAACAGATTATCAAAAAGTGAAAGATTCTCTTTTATAACTCTCAAACTTATCATAAAGAATACCCCTTCCATTTATAATTTTGATAACGACAAGTTTCTTTTGATTTATAATATAACTTTGGTTTTGCGGCTATGTACAATGGCCCAATGATTAAAAGTGTGTTTTTTGAAGTAGAAAAAAGAAAAGGCACGCGTTAATAAACATGAGGTGCGTGTTTACAAAATTGGGCATGACTTTCAACTTGCATGAAATCTCTTTAAAAAAAGTAGTAATGATTATATGATGGAAGGCGGAATGTCTGGTAGAATAATTTAAAAGCATAGGTTTGGGTCAATCCTTTATCTCTTTCTTTCAAACCTCAACATGTCGACTATTAACATTAGTAACGTAAAAACAATGAAGGTCGTGGATGTTAGCAAGCAAACAGACTTTTTAGTCCTCACAGAAGAAACCGACAAGCTACGTTATATTAGCTATGATAATGGAAGCAACAAACTAGAAGATTATTCATGTAGTACATATCTATTATTTTCATTTTTTTAATGGTCCTTATTGTTGTTTCGCAGCGCGACTGATCTTGGTAAGGGCTGGAGGTTATTGAAAGACGGTGTTCTATTGCAAAAATACTAAAGTCACTTGTTTTTTTTTTTTGCAGCTCAAATGATTGATTTTTGTAGCGCACGTAGTAATTCCCATTATTTTTATTTTAATAGGAAAAAAATCATTTCAAAACGAATAACAATTATAAAAGTTTCAAGAATCAAGACAATGGTAATAAAAATGATCAGGAAAAAAAACGATGATACCAAGGAAAAAGAAAAAGAACAAGGTTTTAGCAATGACAAAGGTGAGAGTAATCAAAAAGAACAAGGTGCTAGCAATGAAAAAGAAACGAAAAGGTAGTCTTCTCCCTCCTCTCCAAATTCTTTTTTTTGCACATATTATTTGACGAAGTCTTCTCCTCCTCACAGCATTTTCTTTTTTACAAAGAACTATAATGGCGTAAAAAACATTTCCTCTATATATTTTATCCTTTTAATAATGAATGTCTTCTCTTTTTTAAAAAGAAAAATAAGAGACTGAATAGTGTTTATTTAAAATGACGCATTATATAAAAATAAGAACCAATGATATTGATGTTATTAAAAAAGGAAGAATGGATAATAGTACAAGACAGTTGAGAGAATTACAAAGAATTTTAAGGAAACAAAAGAAATGATGACGATTACATACGGAAGATGAGAGATGCTAATGGGGAATAACACTAATAATAGTGACCGTTCTTTTTCATATTGTGTGTGTGAATGGTGCATAATTTGTTGATTAAACTATTTGTAATATTGGATGCATTGAGAGAATGTGACGCTGAGTATAGTGAATGAGCTTCGGTTAAATGAAATCGTAGTTGTTGGTATTGGCATTGTATTGTAGGTGTAGATCTTTAACTAGTAATATATAAAAGATATGATTTTACTTGTATATCCATCAAACTCATATATAAAAACATTTTTTCAACCTTATGCATGGCTTACTATATGAATATGATGTTAAATCCTGTTCGTTCATCAAAATACACAATGTATGGAACATGGATGAACTTGTCGTTGAGTTGAATATGTAGATTTGTAAAGTGGGTGGGTTTTTTCACGAAGGACTTATTGGTTGACTTGAAGATGATAGATATAAATTATGGTGTCTACTGCATAGAAAAAATTGATGATGGAATGGATAAACATGGTTTGAAACAAAATAATATTGGAAGTGGTAGATCAAAACAAAAAAAGTCTTACTTGTGGAATAACGGAAATAGAACCAAATAGTCAAACCAAGAACATGATAGAAATGTTGAGTCTTGAAGAGCCATAATTTGTACCTTGACACAATCCAAATACACCAATACCAAAAGTACTCAATGGAAAAGAGTAGATGATAGATGGCATTCAAGAATAAAATTGTGTAATAATTTCATAGGGGTAATAAGGGAAGATTGTGTGTGTGTGTGTGTGTGTGTAAAAGTTGGAAGAATATAGATTTGTTAAGGAAAAAAGAAAATGATTCATTGGGAAAATACGTAATAATAAAAAAAGATCTCCAAAAAACCTTCATAATTTCATTCATTGCTATCATTTACTACTACTACATCCAATGTGTTCGATTTGAAAACCCATTGTTCCTCCGATCAACTATAAAAAAAGGAACCACAGAAGCATCAGCTCAACAGCTAAAATATGAAGGTGGAAAGAATGGATGTCCTGACTGCAACAGGCCTGATAAATCGAACCTCATTGTTTCAGCTTGTCTCTATGCCGACGATGTTGCATTGATAGGATCCCCAGCAGATATGAAACGCTTATTACGAGTAGCAGAAAGACATTCCCTGGACCATGGATACAAATGGTACCTGGTAAGTGTGCCATTATTGAACCACCAACTCCAATCCTTGCCCCTAACACCAACAACCAACCACCATCATCAGCATTACAATATCAGCTATACAACAAAACAATACCTTTGGTTAGCAACTTTCAATACCTTGGGATCCCATTTGATCACAATGGTATTAATTCTGCACAGCTAATAAACCAACGAACCACCAAAGCAACAGGAAACATGGCTCTACTGCGACAACTTGGCGTGCATCAGTATGGCATGGGTTTATGGCCGGCCCTTCGAATATACCGCACCTTTGTCAGACCAGTTCTGGAATATGGAATAGCAATTGCCAACCTTACAGCAACACAAAAAAATAAACTCCATGATGCACAAAAAGGATGTATAAAAATGGCCCTTAATAGGAATAAAGCAACACATTTTCCAACTCTTGTTCCAATGGTGTTATCAGACCTGCCATCAATGCACACCCGTACCCGTACATTACAACTTAAATTTGCTGCTCGACTTCAAAACCTACCAACCACCACACTGGCTCGATCCATTGAACTATCTTTTCTCTGGAACAAGAAAAAAGATAAACATTGGAAACATCTTACGTCGAACAACCCTTTTTATCAGCTTTACTCCAAATTGAAATATAGCAACAACCCTCCAAAGGATCCACTTGAACAAGCAGTCTCCCAAAAACGGGATGAAGAATATAAAAGCCGGGTTAATAAAAAGAAAACTATTCGCTGTCTTCGGGATAAAAGAACGATCGACCCAGTATTATATCTTCCTGCTACTTCACGAGACCGACACAGGCTAATAAAATGGAGAATGCATTGGCTTCCCTCCTATCCTCTAAAAGATTGTCGATGTGGCCATCCTTCGGCAAATAGGGAACACTTCGCAAATTTTCCACTAATGGAAGAAATCCTTGAGGAACTATCATTTACATTTGGAACAATACCTGAACTTAAACAAGGCATGCAACCACTCGACTATATTTTAAACCACCTTCCACGTTCAGAAATTGGCTTATCTCGTGGAAAATGGATAAACTGCTGGTTCGTACTAATCCGTGTTCTCCGGGAAATCGACCGCCTAAGTCACCCCGAAGACGACTACGAAGAAGATGAACCAGAACCTGAAGAACCACCGCTACCATCACAACTCACATCTCAATCAACTCAAGAAAACAATTAATTTGCTTCTCTTTCTATACTCCCCTCCTATAAGATTTTCTCTTTTATCTTTTTTTCTTCATTTTACAATTGTACTACCACCACCTCATCCACACTAGCTTACCTTTTCCTCCTAAAGGGGGGTTTTTCAGCTAATGCTATATATCTTTATTCATTTATAACCTCACATCAAAGTACCGCAAGGAAGCGACCATATGCCTATAGGCGCAGGTCAAGCCAGTCTTCCACATTAATAAAATATAAATTTTAACCTACTACATCCAATGTGAAATTGAGGGAAGAATAAACTATGTATATAATAGAGAATATATGAGTGTTTTTTTTAGTATATATAATGCTTTGAAAGAAAAGATCCTTCTAATGATATATATAAAGATACCTATAAATTCGTTTATTATTTCTCATCGTTTTAAACTATACTTGATATATTCCATTTAAAACCAAAAAAATTTTATACAGCTTGATTTGTTTTAACATAAAGTAGTTATAATAACGTTTTGTCTTTGTCCATTTATGCCGTTCACCCGGATCGATTTGCCACAATAATACAAACAGCACTCGATTCATGCAAAGGTAGGAGTTCAACACAAGTGCAACAGCTAGGAGTGAATTTGTGTTACTGTGGTTGGGATATTCCATTTACAGGTATTTTTTTTGCACGAAACACGAGCTTACTGTAATACACAAGCTGGCTGCCATCAATAAAACATTTTTCTTGATAAAAATTTCGAGTACATACACTTGTTATACGCCCAATGAATAAACATAATTGGCTTGAATAAGATGTTTTACAATTCGCCGTTATGATGAAAAATGTAATGTATTGAAATAACCGTGGTGTGTTGGATATTGTAGGCTATTTGGTTGATGCCAAATTTGTTATATTATAAAAATGATAATAACGACGTAAAGTATGTGCTACGCATACTGTAGATGATGATAGCCGATTTGAAATTTAGTGTATGTAAAAAGTTGATATGAAATACGTTTTTTTTAGGATATGTTGTCCTCATGAAACAAAGAATACAATTGCCATGGTGATGATGACGACTTCATGATGTTGCATGACGAGTTGGATAGTACGTAGAGAGTTTTATATAATTTTGAGAGTTACTTCGATATAATATGTCGCTCACCAAGTTTAAATAATTAAATGCAGAATTTTCACAGAATATTGAATTAGCATGAATAATGCATATTATTAATATATATACAGCTCGATATTTCTACAAAATATAGATTGCAGGTAGTTGACCATTACGACTCCCCTCGATGAAACATTTAAAGAGAGCCATAGTCATTTTTCAATAAACCGCAGTATGTTGAATGGCAATTATACTACTAATCTCTCTTAATTGCATTTAATTTTTATACTATCAAGTTGCTATGATTCAAAGGAATAAACTAGAGGTGAAACTAATTTATACTAGCATGATGAAACCAGCTTTTGATCACCCCACAACAAGAAGAGCGATACAATTATTATCGGCACATTTCATATGCTACTTAAGTTGCTTCTGGTCTTTCTTGAAAATTTATATTGATGTACATTTTGAATGACTGGCAACAGCTTCATTCTACATGTTTATCTATATTTTTCTAGATGTTCCATCACCTCTTATAAAAAGCTTTAATTTTTCTGATACTCATGTAAAAATGATACGCCGCTGATTGCTCATGCTGGTTTCTCTGAACCATGGTGATATCTTAAAATTACATCAATTCACATCGTGTTATGTTTATTATATTTAAATATTTTGGCTTATTCTTAGTGGAAGTGTTCGGGTGCCTAATGCAAGATAATATATATAAGGATAGTGTCTTCCCATTACTTTGCCTGATATAAAGATCAAATAAAACCTCTAAAAGGAACGCAATTCATAATCCGACATCTATTGGTTTCATTTGTAACAATAATATTGATATTCTATACATAAAACTTTCATTTTAAATCTCTTGCTTGTTTTTTTATAAAAGAAAAACATTCAAAATGACGATTACCCATAGACAACGACCTAGTAACCCAACTACTTCGAGTTCAAGTGGTACTGATGGTGGACAAATTGACGATAAAGAACCCCCAAAATACCATTGCGATGCATGTAGCAACGATGTGACTAATACTGTTCGTATACGATGTGCAGACGATGATTGTCCCGATTTCGATCTATGCGTTACTTGTTTTAGTGGTGGTGCAGAACCCATGAAGCACAAAACCTATCACAGTTATCGTATTGTTAAACCCCACAGTTTCCCGATTTTCAGTGAAGATTGGGATGCCGATGAAGAGCTGTTACTTATTGAAGCTGCCATGAAGAATGGATTGGGTAATTGGCAAGCGATTGCAGATTACGTTGGTACAAAAGACAAACATGAATGCGAACAACATTATTTGGACGTTTACGTATCAAGTAGCGAATGGCCTAAACCGCGTATGGATCTCAAGTTTGATGATATCAGTGAAAGTGAATGCAGAGAACGAAAACGCCATCGGTTACAGAAATCGCGTGGTATGGGACCACGCCATAAAGCCCAAGTGAATAATGCTAAACCTGTAACAAGTGGACCAGCCTATCATGAAATCCAAGGTTATATGCCTCGACGATTTGAATTTGAAACTGAATATGAAAATGATGCCGAACAATATGTCAAGGATATGGTCTTTAATGATGATGATACACAAGAAGAAATTGATCTCAAAGTAATGGTCTTGGATATTTATAATTCACGAT
This sequence comes from Phascolomyces articulosus, assembly GCA_025677815.1. Taxonomy (NCBI): domain Eukaryota; kingdom Fungi; phylum Mucoromycota; class Mucoromycetes; order Mucorales; family Lichtheimiaceae; genus Phascolomyces; species Phascolomyces articulosus. The sequence goes on from JAIXMP010000021.1 coordinate 150,015, forward strand.
TGGATCGACGAATGGAAAGGAAACGATTGGTTTTTGAACGAGGTTGGCTCGATTTTAAAAAGCAGCAAGCATTGGAACGAAAACGACAAAAGGAAGAACGAGAATTATATAATCGGACGCGCGTCTTTTGCCGACTTCAAACACCTTCTGATTATGAAACCATGGTACAAGGGTTGGTAAGGGAACAGCAATTACGAGATCAAATTGCAATCTTGCAAGAGTGGCGAAAGGCTGGCCTGACGTCCTTAAAGCAAGGAGAGCAGTATGAAAAGGATAAACAAACTAGACTGGCAAATCTCAAGACACTTGTTTCCTTATCAAATGATCGAATGGGATCAGCAGCAACAAATCAAAGAAATAATTATCGTCAACAGATTGCTGCCTTGTCAGCCACACCAAGTGCTGCAGGGTACTTCAGAGAAACAAAAGCTGCTGCGGCAGCAGCAGCAGCACATACCAACGGATCTTCTTCATCTAGTACAACAGCAGCAGCATCTGCATCAGCAGCAGCAGGAGCACGAAAGCCAGCAAATCCATTGGATATTAGTGAAGCAGATGGTGTCCATTTATTAACAGAACAAGAACAAATATTGTGCTCCACACTTCGCATTTTGCCACGACCATATATGGTAATTAAGGATACCATCCTCAAAGAATATGCCAAACAAGGTTATTTGAAACGGCGGCAGGCTCGTGCACTCATTAAAATTGATGTTAACAAGACAAGCAGAATATATGATTTTTTTATTGAAAGTGGATGGATTAAAGCATTTAAAGAACCAACCACATCATCCCCTTCTCCTGTTCCTCAACAACCACCAATATCCTTTCCTACCATGACATCTTCTCAAATTCCTATCAATCACACACCTAGTGAAACCACTGCATCATCATCCGATGTAGCTCAATCCTCTTCTATAGCTCCCGTTATATCCAAATCTTAAATTTGAAATGGCTTTTTCTCACACATACATACACACATATACATACACTCGTTTTCTCCTTTTACAAAACCCATTCATCCATCATAATACAATAAAATATATAAATAATAATAATAACAAAAATTGGGGGAAAAACATGACGTATAATTTGAAGGTTACCAATGCTTTAAATGGAGGATTTATAAATATATTAATATGTTTGTATAGTTATTTATAAATAAATCTTCTCGGATTTTAAGGTCCAGAACAGCCAGAACAAACGAATTCCGTCATATTATTTTATATAAACTATTTCTTTTAATAATTATATCCCGCTCAAGATAGTATCTTTTCTATTTGTATTAGTCAAAAAAAAATCAATAAGCTTATTCTAAACAATGGAAAATCTAAAAAATAACAATGAAAAGGCTCAAGCACTAGAACTCGTTGTATCTATGAAACACAAAATAGATGTTTCTATTTAGTCTATGTTTCTTGGCAATGATAGTAGATTATATACGATTATAAAGATACGCTACGCCTTGTTTTTTTTATTAATTAACTTTCTCTCCGAATCGAATTAATGTTTTATTTTAAGAATAAAAACTTCAGTTTACGGTTAAAAATCATAAGGTTTTTTGGAGTAAATTTTGGAATGGCGTTTTACCGAGTATATATATATATATATATATATAATATTATAATTATCCCCTAAAAAAATGGCATTATATATATATATGTATATATAATCATATGTATTTATAATTATACAACCCATAAAGATAAATAATAATAATAATGAAAGAATCACGAAGACAGTAACCCTATAAAGTGAACTATTCCTTTAAAGTTCTTTATAAAGAAAAAAGCAACCCTATAGGTTTTTTACCACGTTTTTCCCCAAGACTCTATTTTAAGCATGGTTCCAATTTTATTTTTCTTGGGTTGTGGTCGATTGTTATTATGCTCTCTTATAACAAAAGAGAGAAGGGTGACTCGCATTCTATTTTTCGCAGGTGCACAAAGCAACTTTAATAAAATGTATATAAAGGACAAAACACACCACAACATGAAATAATAAAAAAAGGTCGATCTCCGCATAAGCTTTTTATATTTAAACCCTTTTTCTTTTTTCACTTCTTTTCCAATTTTTTTTACCTTCTTTCTTTAACCTTTTTTTTATATTATTCAAATTATGACCAGTACTGGATTTTATACTCAACAACAACAACAGCAACAACCACAACAATCATTTTATTTACATCAAGACCCATACGATAATAACAATGATAATGATAATCATACAACAACTATAGCTTCAAGTCCTTCTCGTCGTATGTTACTTGACATGATTAATGAACATCATTCTTCCTTTGTAATGGAGTATAGAGATCGACCAAATACTCTTATCAGAGTACTTGTTGGTCTTCATGAACTTGGAGGTAATATATATTTTTTGAGTACTTCGGATGAGAAAGATAGATAGAAAGATAGAGAGATTAACCCTTTATTGCTTTACTACTACTGTCTCTCCCCCTCCCCCTCCCCAAAATCCAAATATAGCCAACGATGATCAACTTGCTCAAGTATATAATCAACTTTACCCTGAACTTACACCTTTAAGAAGAGCTCGTGTTCTCATTGATCAAAATAATTGGCAAGAATATCTGGGACACCCTGGGTAAGTTTTTTTTATATATAGGTTGTATTGATGATAATAAAAAAGTGGCGCGGGCCGACGATCATCCTATTTGAAAATCCATCATCTAAAAACTATAAAATTCCCAATTATAGGTACTATGGTGACTATCTTGCCTTTTTTGATGACCAACTTGAACAATTGGGTATGGATAAGTTATTGGAACAGTATTTTTATTCGAGTATTTTACAACATTCGATGGGTTCTCAACTTCAGCCGCTTGTACACCTTGCATTTGGTATTGAACAACGCCTACCACTCGTCGTAACACAAGGTTTAGCTTATTTGGCGAGTACCTTTTTGGATGCTTCAGATCTATGTGAATTATCGAGTCAAGAACAACAACAACAACGCCCTGTCACGACAACAACCCATGATGAATTGTTATTCGATCTTGTTGGTGCTGATCAACGTTTTGGTGGTAAAATTGATGGTAGTAATACCTTTCACTCTTCTGTCAAAGTCTTGCTTAAAAGTAAAGGCGATTTATTGAAAACTTATATGGCTGTATGGCATAATATCACATCATCATCACAACAACAACAACAACAACAACAACAACAACAATCATCATCATCATCGTCATCACTTGTGGATCAACTTGTTATCATGGCAACTCGTTTGATTACTCATAGTAATCATATAAATCAAGGTCAAATTGAATTGGATTGGTTTCTTGGTGGTGGACAATTACTTTCTTCTGCTCTTGCTATCCAAACTTTAATTGACCATTGTCCTCCAACATTAACAGTGGAATCATCCCTTGTTAATCTTCAATTTCTTGCCACACTATGTACTTATATTGTTCAAGGTCGACCTCCTCGTGCTCATTATGCTAATTCTCCTATTGAGCATTCAACATCATCATCGATACCTACTTCTCTTACTTTACGTTTAGATTGGTCCGATTGTGTGGATGCTATTGTCAAATCGGGGGATCCTAAAGCTATCCTTACCATGCATTCACTTAAGCGTGCATCTCATTGTTTTGATGATGATTATCTTTATCTTCATACGGCTAATTTCCTTGTTGACTTTGTTCAAGATGGTATTTGGATTAAAGGTGGTATTGGCTGGTGGTAAAAAAAAAACATCATCCCATTTATTTCTCTATACCCATTTTATCTCTTATCGTTTGCTTTTTTTTTTATGTTTCATATATGAACAACAACATCTTTTCTTTTACATATATTTTTTGTATATTCCCCTATTCAAAGTGAATTAATTACGCCTTCTCCATCTTGTATGTATTTCTCTATCTTATTCGCTTTCTTCTTCATTGACATTTATTTATGTCTTATCCAATCAATTTGATTCTACTCTGTTGTATATATTCTATAACAAGTCAAATAATTATAAAATAATAAAGTATTCATTCAAAATATAAAAAAAAAGTTTGCCGTTTCTCCGAGAATAAAAAGTTGAATGAAGTAAAATTGGGTTATTAGGTCGATCCTTTTCACCCTAAAGTGGAGCAGAAATTTGATTGATCGTCGTACATTTATTTTGAATACATAGCCACTCTTTTGTACTACATCATTTTTTTCTTATTCTCGGTAATTTACCGTCAGTAAAGTAATAAAAAAAGTGTACGACATTAAAACTTTATATATGGTCCTTATCGTTAATGTACTTAATAATGTATTTATATAACTACCCTACATTGTTAATCCAAATATAATAAAACGCTCTTCTGCAGATAGGATCTTCCTTTTGGATATTATGACACGTGTATATAAATAAATAAAAAACTTAGTAGGGGCTGAGGTATATGAACTTTATTTACCCTGTTGTATTTGTCATATAAGTAAGAATCATTGATAAGTTATCTTTTGTTTTTTGAATGATATCTTATGACAAGGAATAATCCTGGTTTTTATCCATCGTTATTAATTGAATGTAATATTTTGATAAATAATTGTTTTTTTTACGTATTGATAATTAATTCGTTTTTATATATCAAATGTAATATTAGTACATATTCAAATGAAGATGAACGATTTTTCAAAAGCACTATAAACTTATACATTCAGAGAATCATCTGTAAGTAAATATAGAAAAACAGGATCTGCAAGAAGGGCTTAGTTAACCATCACCATGTTATACCGTAATTTTTTTTGTCTCTTACGGAAATTAATACTGAGCATATCCACTTTTAGTTAAGGTATATTTGAATGCAAAGCCGCATTTTAATTATGTTTTTCAGTGATAAGGAATCAGCTGGTTGCTTTTAGACCATGTTGTTGTGAAACTTGCTTGGATGTCACTCTACTCCTTTTTATACAAATATTTGAATCACAGTAACAATGATAATGTATCTTAGAGAGCAGTTCTACCATGATGTATCGATGCTAGACTAAGTTATTTTATTTTATTATTAATAAAACTAATAAACATGCCGTGTATTATTAACATACTGACCAGATGGCGATGCAAGGTTGATCCTGATACAACAAAGGCTGTCCCCATTGAGGAAACATCTTACACTTTCTTCATATGAAATCTGAGTCTATTCATATTCCTTAAAATGTTAAAATATAACTATTTATAAACCTATATATTGGCATTTTATCAGAGAAGTGTAAATAACGACCGTGGATATGGATTAAAGAAACATCAAAAGAGAAAGATCCAAATTTGAATCCTAGAATCCACAATTTTTTAGTGTTTATACTAAAATGTGCTTCCTGAATCTATTTTTATACAGATTTATCATTGGCCACTGGCGTATTTCCATACTAACAGGGGCTCCAATATCGTTAAATTACTTGAAGGTCTACAATAGTATATGGTGAAACAAATAAGGAATGTTTTATATGGATGAAATGAAGGGTTTTTATTGAAGTCGTGTCAAGAGATCGGAGATAACAGTCCACCCTTAACTATTCTCTCACCTTCTGAAAGAAATCATCCTATTATGGTGGTAGTAGTGGGATCATCTTATAGGCTATACTTTATCGAACCTGATTTTTGCACAAAAAGTCTTGGGTATTTGATTATATAAGTTGTCAGCGTAAAAAAAATTGCAATGGGAAAAAAATAGTTAAAAGCGTGAGCTGGAAAAACCCCCATTCTTCACAAAATAAGGAGAAAAAATATTTAATAATAACTGCGTACCTATCCGATACCAGTCAACAGAAACAGATTGCAGCCAGTCTTTTGTTGACAACACAATTTATTTATATAAACAAATCTGGGGAGGACTCGTGAACTCTTACCTCATTCGAGTTACTAATTATATTGCTGGACCCAAATTTTTTTTGTTACAAAAAAGCTTAATTGCCAAGACAAGTGAAACCAATTTTTTAAATTATACAAAAATGGGGAATTAATTTGATCATTTGTATAACGAAATTGAGAAAAAAAATGACACTTTGTTTATTTTGCATATATTTCCACATAAAGCATAACTATGATTATTATTTTTACTATGACGATGATGATGATGATGATATTGATGGTTGGTGACAAAAGTATATAGGAACGCACAAGCAGAAGGTATAGACATGAGAAAAGGATGAGGTGGGGTTTTAAAGACAATTATTATATTGTCTTCAAAATAAGGTATTTTTACTATTTACGAATGAAAAATTTTCATCTCGTTCGTTTGTTTAGGGTGAACGAAAGAAAAAAAAAGTGTGTGTTAAGAAAACTATATACAAAAAAAAATGCTTGATAATAACAAATTGAATTATGTTTACATATGAATGGAGAGAAATAAGAAAAAAAGGATATAAAGTGTATACGTGTTTGTAATAGGAAAGCTTATTTCGTTTTCATGGCATAAAAGTAGTATGTAAAGGAGGTAGTGTTCGATTGTCCATGAAAGCATCTGTCATAATAGCACGTAAAGGTGGTAAACGTTCGCCCCATTCTTTTTCATGTACTAGAGAAGGCATAGGAGGAGATGGAAGTGAAGAAGTAATAGATTTTGGTGGTGAAGGAGGTGCTGTTATTATGGTTGATGTTGTTGTTGATGAGGATGATATGGGTAGTGATAACGATGTGGGAGAACTGGTAGTTGTAGTTGTAGTGTTTGCTTGCCATCGTCCAAAATAAACATCTGTTTTCGTTGCAGCATAAGGAGGTGGCGAAAACCCTTCATCTTCGATTATTTCTTTAAATCGCTTTTCATTGGGATAATATTGTTGATGATGAACAAGTGTCACTGTTGGACTACTCGTATTATCCATAAGAGCTTGTACTTCCAATCGTCGTTTACGTGAATTTGCACTAAATTAATTTGTGATTTATAAGTAGATGATACAAGATATAAATTTTCCTTTCTCGATATTTTTTCACTTATTGAATTGTTGTACAAGAAACATTGACCCTTGAAAAAAACTTACGAGGCCTGTAATCGATTTTCTTTACGAATTCGAATTTTGACGCCTTGGTCAGAAAATGTTCTTGACAAAAATGTTGTTTCTAATGGACCTGGAAAACTTTTGGCTGTATATACACTGAATACGTCGCTAAGTACAGTTTTCCTATTCTGGACCGTTCCTCTATAGTATAAACAAAAAGTAAAACATCTTGTCAGCTGGTTCACGCTCAATATAACAATATCTGGTACATTTCTACACACAAGTACAAATACAAGTTTGGGTATTTTGCGGAACCCGTAAACCCGGAATTAACTTACTCCACTATCTCAAAGAGGCTAAAATGGAGTTTATAGTCTCCCTCTTTTCTAACTGACAAGTCACCGAAAACAAAAAATCCCCCATCTAAAAAAAAAATCCCGCTCTCCTTTTGTCAGATATGGAAAATAAAAAATATAGTTTTGTTGTCGCGGAAATCCCGGGTTCAGTAAAAAAAAATAATAAAAAACAAAAATACCTGTATTATTCAAATCTCGTAATCGATGAAGAGATGAGATAGTTGTACCCACTAATAAACTATCTAACAGGTTGGGTGGAGTACCATGTTGTGGATGATGATAATGTACACAGTTACTATCTACAATATTGGCAACAGCGAAATAAAATGGGCTTTGGAGACAATTTCTAAAACAAGTGATATTATGAGTAAAAGTGGGAAAAGGAAAAAAAGATTGCTCAAAAAAAAAAGTTCATGTGTTACTTTGTCTGTTCTGGTGCACAGTTTATCCAGTCGACTTGAAGTATAGGTGCTGGTTCGATTGGGTATCGACGTTCCAATAAACTAGAGCCAACACACGCTTTGGCTTGTCTTGGTTGTTGCCGAATAGTTAAATGATAATCTCTAATAATATTAATTTATTACGTTTATTATATTAGTGTGACCATTCGTATCATTTTACTATATAGTAGATGACTTCTTCTCATTAATAAATAATAAAAGAAGGGAGTGAATAGAGATACCTGTTTTCTGGAAGGTCTGCTAATGAACTTGATAAGAAACGATATGTACATGTATTACTGTTATTTTCTCCTGGTTTAGACATGACGTTTTTTTATTGTTATTATTAAAATATGGAGTAAAGAGAGAGCAAGTAAGAGAGAGAGAAAGTGAAAGATGAAAGGAAAAGAAAAGAAAAATGAGAAAGGTCCTTTTTGGCCCTTAAAAGAGAGGATTTACTTCGCCCACTTGGTAATGGTTTCTTTTACCCACCTTCTTTTAAACAAATTTACCAAGAAAGGACAACAGTGTACCTAAATTTGGAAAAAAACTACGTGATAATAACTCGGTGGTTCAATCAAGAGCGAAAGCTTTAGGATAGCGCGCCCCATCGGTCTTGGAGTGAGGTCGTACAACAAACACTGTTTCGGGATTTGTTTTGTATATACAAATGGTCTCTTGGGAATATTTATAATAAAAAAGTGGGTAACTTTAGTGAATAAGAAGTACTCGTTAATAATTGAAGGAAACCTAACGTATTACATTTACTGATTCATCATGACCAAATTAGTACTTGAGTACCCCTCGTTTGACATATATAGTTATCTATAATATACACCTTTTTTCTTATCATTTTAAAATACCCTTTCGATTTGTTTGTTTTATTACTATAAACGTTTTTTTTTTTTTGGTGTTCCCACGTTGATGATTGCATCAGCAGGATCGCTTTTAAAAATAATTCTAGCTTTGTTAATAATAATGATCTAAATTCACCCATAGTATCAACATATATCAATAACAAATCTTCTACTGATAATAAACACACCTTATTTAAGAAATATATGATTATTCATGTATTCACACACGTTCATTAAAGTATAGTTTATATATAAATCGTCAAAGCATCTGATAGATTGGGTGCTAATTCTCTGCCAGGAGCCGGGGAAAGAAAGTTCCCAGACAAAGAGCGTGATACATAAATACGTGCACGCGATCCAGAAATTCAGCATACCAACGCTCCATTTTTGGGTTTTGGGAAAAATATGACGCTATAGACTATAAATACAAAATTTCATGTGTGAAAATATACATAGGTAGAAAAAACGATTTCCTTACAGAGATAAAATTTGATTTTGATTAAACAACCGGTTTAAGTTATTTATTCTATTAACATACTTTTTAAATTACTTGGTGTATGACAAAAGCACCGCTCATCATACCAGCAATACAGCTGCAAGATCTGTATTTAGTAATAATATGTAAGTATATAGATAAATTGTTACTGGATATAACAGCAAACAAAGAATCATAACATTGACGAATATAAAATATATTTTGGTTTTGAAATGAAAAAGTATTGTTCATTTTTAAAGACATGACAAGTATGTAACGATGGTCAGCTGTTCATTATAATATACCTCTTTGATATTTTCTATTCTATATACCCCTACTATAATAATAAGTATCAGGAAAAAGAAGAATGAAAAGAAAGATTTATAGGTAACCCAAGATTTGTAAATATATAACCCGAAACTAGAGATGAATATACTAATCTGACTTACTGAAAGCGGTAATTTGAGTGTATTCAGTTTCGGGTTTTTGATGTACATCAAAGGATATATGGAATAGCCATTAAGCATGGGTAAAGAAAATGACAGTAGTAGAATACTATTTTTCAATGTTTGATATAGGCAAATGCCTGTAGATTGATGTAACTCAATGAGCTGAAATCGAGATTGTGAAAGGTAGAGAAATCCAAAGCATTATGTAATATGTAGGATAAAGTTGGCTTTTTCTGATCCGCACCAGATACAGTTTATGTAAAAAAAAAAAAAAAAAACGGAATGTTTTCTAACCGCTATTGTGAAGCAACATATACATTAGTTATTCCAGTATATATTAAGAAGTTTGGGTGACAAAGTTCAAATAAAAAGATGGTATGTGCAAAAACCAGTGGTTGGTTGAAGCATTATGAATAAAGAGTAATTATTAAGTTGTATTTTGTTGCAAATGATTTCTTTTTACTTTAGAATATGAAGACTAATAACAAAAGAATAACTATACTCCATATAATAACTATTATATTACTATTAACTATTAACTGTTATTATTATTATTAATAATACCTATTACTATCACAACTACTATTACTACTAACAATAATAAAAGGAAAGCATACATCATATGCTTTCTTGTTGAGAAACACAGATCTTTAAAAAAATTTCTTCTGGTTGTTTTTAATACGTTAATCGCCTAATAAAAATAAGAGAAAAAGTTACTAACCGGAACGTATATAATCAGGGCAAGCAGCCAAGGTTCATATACTACAATAATTCAAAACAGAAAGTGCATCACCAAGTTATTGTATACTACTAGCCGCACTTCGTCATCCCCTAAATACATAGATAATGGCGTTAATACGTATATAAAGCGGATTCATAAAAAGAAAAGTAATTCCATCCTCAAAGTAGTATATTGAGCATGACTCATCATACGTATACCTCCTTGTATTATTCATTTTTAAAGTGAAAAACTGCTGGTAGCTAGGTAAGAAAGAAAAGCATATTTGTAACTAATATTTGTTACTTTATATATAATGGATGGACTTGGCAATGCTTGCTTTAAGCTATTTTCTATACTCTCTTTTTATTTTTGAAAGATGACATACAAGCATATGTGGTAGAAATCATCGTATACTACTTTGACCTATTAATTCAATGGTTATTTCCATGTTTGTTGGTCATCTTGAAATTCTGCAGTATATGTTTTACCCTTGTTGTAAACATAGAAATTTGTTATACCATGTTAGCAATATATTATGATCACTTGAAAAACATCAATCGTACTATACCTTATTGTATATTAGCAACAAAAAATTGAATTTAGTATCCCGGGAGCAAAGTACAACAGCTGTTATATGATGTGTTTCCGAGATTTCTTTCTTTATAATTAAATAATTAATATTATATCACAAACCACTCTTATACATTGTCTATTTAGCGGTTAACTGGCAGTAGATGGCGTATACATTGCTAATTAATAACAGTATTTATATCGGCTTAGTAATATTTGTCTTCTACCTAAATAAGTATTGTTCTATTATTATCACGGCATGATGTATTATATCTATTATTAATAGTGCCATGTTAGTACAGGAGGCACACAGTTTTCATGCCTTTTGCATTCCTCTATGAATGACTAATAATATTCAATACATGCCTTAATATTACGGCGTATACCATGGTTCGTTTTGAATAATAAAAAGAGCTACCAGTAAAACACAATGCTCTAGGTACAAAAATGATAAAATATGAATGATCTTATGATTATTCAAATAGTTACATCTGTGACCATCTCGGGAATTCACGACCAACAGACAGGTAAAAGTAAATAGTAGATGGTAAAATAGAATATTAAACATTTTCTTTTTTAATCCGAAAACTGCAAAATTATAGAGAAGTGAAGTGTTTGATGAATATAGCCAACAACAAATACAAACGTTTTTATAATATTTGGTTTTTCCATCATCGAAAGATACAGTAACCAACATATTCTCAATAAGTGTCACTGTTGATCTTTCTGTCAATAAGAGTAAAACCGATTCTTCTGTATTACAATCATGCAGTTTATGGATAAAACTAGTCGCCACGACGATCTTCTGGGACTCGACAAAAATATGAAGGAGAAAAAAAAAATTTTCAACACATTCAAAAAAAATATTAAAAAATAATTAGGAATTATGGAAGTGTCCAGCTAATCATTTTTTTAATTCAGAAATATTGAAAATCGTGCATAACTTAATAAATCCTACTAAGGTGATTAGTAGTATAAAGATACTTTTCAAAGACAATTTAAGAATAAGATGATGTTTTTGGTAGAATAAATAAGATCAGTACTCAACATGTTGATTCATCAGGTGGGTCATGGTAAGTTGAAGTTGCAAAGTTTATTGAAGCTGAACTTCAACTTCGCTACAAGTTGAAATCTTCATGCATATTTGTTTATTTTTGACCATATTTGATCAACGTGGGTCTTTATTCCGTACTTTGCTAGCTTTTTTCACTTTTACACTTGAGAGGATATGTCGCAGTTAAAAAAAATTCAGCTTTACTCTCATTCGCTTGGCTTTTTATTCCACCGAGATACAAAATGCAACTCCAACTTACTGTGACCCACCCCCATGAAAATGTTCATTTAACTTTTTATATTCAAAAGTGGTCGTGTGCTTGAGTGCAGAGAGAAAATTCAGCGTATGTATGCATTTTTATTTATAATTATTATTAACTGAAATTTTACCTTATACATAAAAAAAGCGGTACCCAACAAGAATCTTTTACACAGAAAAAAACATTTTTGAGCAAATTGTTATGGAAACTCTGATGAAGCATCATTTAGATCGTGAGAAAAAAAACTATCATAACATAGAGACACTTGAAATCATGGTTTAATTGTCGTTCAACCTTTTGATGAATCTTTTTTTAAAATAATGATCAAGAATAAACAGGTCATAAATGAATCTGCAAGTGTTCACGAGAATAGTTTTAAACATATAACATGAGTTAAGGTCAGGCGAATTTATTTTGGGAGGGGTAAAGAGAAAGAGAATACTGATGACGCGTGAGAAAGTGATATGTGTAACAAAAGTATATGATAATGGGATATTAATCTAATAAACAAAAACTTCTATAGTAATAATAATATATAAATATAATCAAAATGGAGGAAATATCTTTTATCTTTTTATATGTGCGAGTGAATTGGTTGAGTGAGTGAGTGAATGAATAGAATTGATTGCGATGTTTGATGAAATAAAAAAAAAATATGTAATCAATGCATTAAAAATATATGTGTGAAAAAGTACGTAAAAGTCTGTCTAATTAAGGTATTTGTTATAAAGGCCCTTCAATTGTTCCATAAACACAAACATAAGTGTTGTGTGGGGTCTATATTATAAAATATATAAAAGACGGTTAAAAATTAATCCACGTTCATCATAACAAGGTTATATATTTTAGAACAGAAAGAGATGAATCTAAATTTACCCGATACGCAAATAATGAGCTAAGAAGCCCTTGTAGAGACCACGAACACCTTCGGTACGAGTCATCTTGAAGAAGCAATCCACAGGACTCTTATATAATATACCACGACCAGTGACTGGATCCACACCTTGATTATACATACGAGTTGAAATGACATCAAATGGGTTCATAGCAATAGCCACAAGGAAACCAGCAAACATCGATGTACCCAAATGAGTACCAACGGAATCAGGTAATCCAAATCGATTAATCATGATATCTTTACCAATCATGTATGTAGGCATTTGAACAGCTGACCCAACGCCTGCGCGAGCCATAGCTGCATCTACACCACGATAAATACCCTTGAATCCTTCCTGTTGATAAATACGAGCCAATGCTGTCCATGCTGAGCGAATTTCATGTTGATGACCAATTTGTTTAAATACTGGCGAAAACGATTGTTGTCGAGTCTTGATCAGGTATAATGGAGAGCCGAGCATAGCACCGGTAATACCAGCCACCGCACCCGCAAAAATACCGGCACCCAATAAAGCTTGCTCAGATCGTAAACCCAATGCATCCACAACACCACCTCTTACAGGTTCATAAAGACCTATCCGACTACCATTCAAACAAATTTGATAAAAGTAGGCAACACCTAAACCACGTTGAAGCCCTCGGATACCTTCATGTTTAAATACCACTTGCATGGCTTGAAAGGTATTATGATAGGGTCGAGCAGAAGCTGAAAGTTGACCTGCTCGAACAAGTTCACCTTGCAATTGTAACCGGGTTTTCACTACCTTTTATCATAGTGAATCGTCAATAAAAAAAAGTTTCAGGTATAAATGGTAAAATGATCCTCAGCCCCCTCGTTTTTTTTTCTCCCCTTTATATTAGAATGGAGTCGACAACGAAAGAAAAAGGTTTGAAATAAAATATACCTCGGTGGGATTTGTAAAAGTAACAGCACCACAAGCAGCTAAACCACCAATGACAAAACCAACAGCTGTTTCCTTTGCTTTGCTCGGGATTTGTTTAGGGACAGTAGCAGGAGCTGGAGCAGTTGTTTGAATTGATTCCGAAGTTGCAGCCATTTTTTTTTATTGTCAATGGAGATACAAAGTAAAAGGAAACCAGAAAATTAAAAAAAGAGGAAAAAGGAATGGAGAGAGCGAAAACAGATTTCCCCCTTTTTTTTGTGTGTTGTTACCCCGTCGCACTCATTGGCTATGCGGGGTTGCTGTTTTACTATGTTTTCCTATTTTTATATATAAAATTGATGTTTCAAGAGTAGGGATTAACCAATGGTAACTTACTATTTACAATAATGCAATCATCACCATCATCTTAGAAACTAAGATTATAATATGAACTTCAATGATATAAAAGATCAATTATCCAATTCAATTCGTAAATCTAGTTCAGGTACAATTTTATTATTACTCATATTTTAAACTTTGATAATCATTTGATCAGTAAGACGTTCAATCGCCTGACTCATTCTCACTCTCTCTTTAGTATTTTACAAGTATATATCGTCATCGTCGTCATCGTCATCTCCTCAGTACCAACGGCAGCAGTGGTATTATTACTGTACATAGTAATAGTTAGTTGATTTCATTTTTATATGTTTTAAATATGCAATGACTGCCGATGGATTGATTGGTTTATATATAAAATGTTTTAATGCTGTAATGTAATTAATCAGGGAAAAAAATCACTTATCAAAAAATCTCGTGACCTTCACTACTGAGATGATTTTTTGGGTATTACAAAAACCCATTCATGCGTTTCTATCTTTTGCTCTTTCTCTCTTTGCTCAACACTCTCCTCCCCTTTTATTATAATTATACATTTTCACTCACAACGCACACTCACAACTTTTATATATAATTTACCATCACTTCATTAATTCACATTTGAATCCCTTTCCCATCACTTGTCAATACTTTATATATCAAAAACGAAAAAAAAAAAGAAAAAACTTTCGACTCTATTCCTTCTTATTTTTATATAACGACCCAACATTTTCTTTTTGAAATATCATTTATAAAACAACACTCAAACAATCGCTTTATTATTTATACATTCAATTCACTTATTCTTACTTCTTTTCATAAACAACAATCCCTTTCATTTTTTTCATATATAAACTCACATACCTTATATATATATATAAATACATTCAAACTTTCTCTCTCACTCTTTCTTTTTGTTGAATTCAATGAGCCAACCAACCAACGTTTACTCGGGTGTCCGTGCAGAACCTCGGTTCTTAAGGTAAAAAATATATATAGACTTTTCACCCTCCCTCCTCCTCCTTCCCCTAAATCTAGATTTAAACAAAAAAGAAACTTTGAAAAAATGAATTAACAATTTTCTCTCTTTTTTTATTTTCTCTCTTTTTTTATTTTCTCTCAAAAGGGATCCAACTTCACTCGAGTTCATTTCGTCTGGTTTGTCTCGCTTTTCTTCTTATGTTGCTTCAAACCTGCCAAAACGAAAACCCAGTTTTCCTTATAATGATCCAACACTTTTTGCTTATCATCAACAACAGCATCACCAACCACCTCCTCCTCCACCTTCTCCTGCTACTCCAGTGAGTAGTAGTCTGGATGATAAGCAACAACAAGAGATAGACGATGAGACGGATAATATCACTTATTCTGCTTTTCAAAAATTAGATGGTGATGCAAGGTAGAACTATAACTTTTCAAATCTTTCACACTTAAGTACATCCATTGCATACAAAAAGATACACCCCTTAACAACCCATGGCCTATTTTTTTTATATATGCAAAACAAAAAAAAATAGTTCTCTATGCTTGTTACTAGGTTATGCAGATGGGTTTCAAGTATGGAATATTGCCAACCCCGATAATATTCATGAAATATGCTCAATTCGAGATGAAGAAACATATGGCGTCGTATCTTATCTTCATGTACTTGCTAATCCAAGCATAAATGATACAGAAGAAGATCCTTTCAGTAATGATAGACCGTTATTGGCTGTAGTGTAAGTGATGCTTATCATTCTTATTCATTTGGTAAAAAAAAATTAGGGAAGAATTAAGTTTATCAAAGGGCGTGAGGAGGGAGAGAAAAAGATTCCTTGATACGTTATCAAAAACTAAAACAAAAAATTATATAGATCATCTGCTCGAGATACTTTTATAGACGGTGATACATTTGGTGGAGGGATGGATATGGGACATTACCATCAACATGGACGAAGCGAATCGATTTCTTCAGGAAGATCCAACAATTCATCAGCACCATCTACGTTACGTCTATATTCATTAAAGACACACCGCGTTGTCAAGGAATTCCCTGTTTTTTTGGATGACGCAGAAGAAGAAATGCGTATTACGAATATTCAAAGTAATGGTACTGCTATTGTTATTGTAAGTAACATACAACAAAAAATAAGCTTTATGTATGGGTGAGAGGACGAATTATCGTGTAACCTTTTGAGAAAACTCCCTTAAATAAAATAGAAAACACTCAACATTTTCTTTTACATGATGATAAAAAAACCACCCGTAGGGATGCACGACACAAACGAATTCAATCCTTCAAATTATATCCTCTCGAACATTATCCAACCTTTCAGCACCCATTATGGATGTTGCATATGACGTAAATGGCCCTGTGTTCTCGTTAGGATCACGATTTTTAGCGTATGGCACGAGCTCTCCTGTACTGAACGCCGATCCAGTCATGGGGCAACATAATAAGGGTATTAGTGGAGCTGGATTAGGAGTATTACAAGGTGATAAGGACGTAAAAGGTGCAGCAAAGGATATTGCAAAAGAAGTCGTGAGTGGTGTCAAAACATTGGGTGAATTTGGTTATCAAACTTTATCAAATTATTTCAATAATCAGGCTATGCAGCAACAACAACCGCATCAACCTGATAAACTGATGATTGGCAATGCAAATCAACGCGCAGCAGCTGCGGCGGCTGCAGCTGCAATGTCACCGGTAGCAGGACCTATGCGTCATGAAGATCGTGCTGTTAGTCCTGTTTCAGCAACTTCATCCATAGCAGGGAGTGTTGTAACAGCCGTAGCATCGACATCCGCTACAGCAGGAAATAAAAAACCGCAACAACCTTCTGGAATGGTAATATACTTCAACCTTTTATGAGAAGTTGGAAAAATGAATGTGGAAAAAAATTGGATGGATTCTATTTTTGTTGACACATAAAAAATAATGTTATGATAGATCATGATTCGAGATGTTGCCAAGTTACCTAACATGCCAACTAGAAATATGTCACCCTCACTTGTTGCTCATTTCCGACCACATACACACCCATTGTCTTGTTTAGCATTTAATGATGCGGGAACGTTACTCATGTCTGCATCGAAACAAGGGCATTCATTCCATATTTTTGCCATTATGCCAAGTAGTACAACACCAGGCAACGTATCGCATCTTTACACATTAGCTCGTGGATACACGGATGCCCAAGTTGAGGATTGCCATTTCTCAGCTGACTCCATGTGGTGTTCCGTCAGCACTGCTCGTGGAACAACTCATGTGTATGCAATTAATCCATATGGCGGTAAACCAGAAATCACCGGTCATGTTAATGGTAGAGTCAATAATCCTATTATTCGACCATGGTTACATGGAGCACGTATTTCGGAAAAGGTAGATAGCTCTCTTTTTTATTATTATTAGTTCTATTGGTAGTGCAGATACTGATTAATTCAATAATAATGAATATAAAAATACTAGGGTACATCCATCAATTCAGTGGCACGTATTAAGCAACGTCGTGTCATGTATAACGATCCAACCAATGACGATCAGATTCCTCCTTTTTCTCAACAGCAACAGCAACAACATATACCCACTTCACCCTATTACCCCATCAATACCAATCCTGCAAATCTGCCACAT
The DNA here is from genome assembly GCA_025677815.1 of Phascolomyces articulosus. Lineage (NCBI taxonomy): Eukaryota > Fungi > Mucoromycota > Mucoromycetes > Mucorales > Lichtheimiaceae > Phascolomyces > Phascolomyces articulosus. The sequence goes on from JAIXMP010000021.1 coordinate 167,897, forward strand.
CATCGGGGCACGACTAATAGCATTCCTCGACAACCACGTGCAAAACTTGCATCCATATTTTTGTTACCCTCTAAATCACCCTATTTGGTCAATGTTTCGCGTGCGAACCTTCAAAGAAATACTGATAATTATGCAGCATCCTCCTCATCATTCAAAGCATTCAAACAACAAGCATCTTCCAGTCTTGGATCTATGCTTTCCTCCTTTGGTTCAAGCATTAGTAGTACCGACTCCTCCTCATCTTTGTCAGCAAGACAACAACAACAACAAAATAACACGGCTCCATGGACATCCGCTCATGATAAACTCTCGGATAATCGACTTTTTGGATTTGATGAAGAAGAACTTTCTGCTGTGGATGATGATAGCCGATTACTTCAAGACGATAAAAATATTGGATATCAAGATATTTATTCTATTCATCCACGTGGTATACTAACGCTTCATCGATGTTGGATTAGTAAATCAGTCGTACGCAAACGAGAACAAGCACGTACTATTGAAAAGTTGGATTTGGTTGTCAAACAAGAAGATGTGGCAGAATGGGCAATGGCTCGTACAGCTGAATGGGAACAAGTGAAGATCCCATTGACGACGACTACACCTACCACTACTCCCATCAGTATTAGTCCTACCAGTAGTGCTATTGCAAATAACACCATTGCAGAACAACTTGAGCAAGTGATTGATGATGAAGCCGAAGATGGAGAAGAGGAAGAGAAAGAACCACAGCAGCAACAACCACAGAAACAGCAAGATAGAAATAATACTCCTGCACATCACAAACGAAAGCACGCAAGGCCATGGCTTTCTCATGCTGAAATCATGACTTATGCTACGGGTGATGAACTTCCTTTATGGTCATCGGTACAATTCAGTTTACAAACATATTCTGAAGATGTATCAACACTTCGCCATAAATTATGGACCACAGGAGAACTGCCTGCTTCAAAAGCTGTTGTTGTACGACGTGATATGCCTGAACCTTATTCAAGACGCATTGATAGAGTGGGTAAAACATCTGCACGGATTTCAAGTCCAAATGAAGAAAACTTAGACGACGCTTTGGCTGAATTAGAAGGTAAAAATCATCGAAAGAGAATATGATCATAAAAAAATGGGAAATTTTATATAAAAATTATAATATATCCATCATATAGATAATCTTTCCAAGGCAATGCAAACAACATTTACAACACCCTCTCCAACAGCATTAATCTCAGGATCTTATGGAAGTGGTAGTCCCTATAAAAGGAATGGATATTTACAACAGCCTTTAGTTCCAGGTGTCACTGGAGGTCGACCATCCACTGCACCATCAGCTATTTCATTTGAAGATGCTCAATTAATCAGTATGGGAAGTGGACCAAGTCCTGAAGATTTGCTTTCACTCGATCCACGTTTTAGTAACAATAGTACTGTTCGTGGGAATGGTAGCAGTATTATATTACCTTCAAGCAGTAATGGATCCTTGATTCAGTTTGAAGATGATGATAGTATGATTGGGAACAATAGTGTTCATGATACATTGAGCAGCAAAGACGAAGCCATTCGCTTAGGTGCTGAAGACGATGAAGAGGTGGATGTGACATTGCATCATCCACATGAAGCCTCACCTCCCTCATCCGTGATAGACCAACAAGTGTTCTCGCCCGATGGAGATAATGAGATGGCATATCCAAGTGAATCCATCATCATCGACCGAGATCAACATCATTTTTAAATTCTTTCTATTTTGTTTTTTATTTGCTTTTTTATTTTTACGTGTGTGTGTGTGTATTTAAGCTTGATTCCATTTCCCATTTCCTTTTTTTCCCTTCCTAACCCTCCCCTCTCCATCATTTTTCTCTCTCCATCACTATTATATATATATATATATATATATATCAAGAGTTACTTTTTTTGTAGTTAGAGGAGAGAAAGGAGGGATTACTTTCTGTACAAAACATATAAATATATACATATTACTCATTACTACTACCTTGTTTATATTAAAAAAAACCGAAAAAATATATATAACCAAATATAAATCTAAATCATTACCATCATCGTCTTATCACATCATCTTTATTGTTATTACTATTATTACTGTTATTATATAAACACATTTATATATTTGTATACTAAAAACAAAAAACTACCAATGTTTTTCTGATATATAAACAGTATTCACATCAGTGACATCATCTGTGAACCATCGTTCTTCTTGAGTGATTTTAATATTATTGCCACTCATTTGTCGCTTTCTCATCTTTCCTTCTTCATTAAAAGTCCAATCCTCTAATCCGTAGGCTCTATACCACTGGCCGCTTTTATCATGAAATTCATACCAAAATTGTACAGCAATCTTGTTATCCGTAAAGGCAAACAATTCCTTGCGTAATCGATAACCTTGCTCGTTTTCCCATTTTTTCTTTAGAAATTCTTTAATCTTATCATGCCCAACAAAGAATTGGTCACGATTTCGCCAAATAGAGTCTTCAGTGTAACCTATTTTTTTTTATAAGCCCTTCTTGTGTCAGCTACCTCATTTTGAATTGTAGGATGAATTAAAGTGAATACATTCTTTTTACCTTTGTAAACGACAGTGTAATCTTTTGTATTCCATAAATCTTGGGCAAATTTTACTTTCTGATATGCTGTTTCTTGAGTGAAAGGAGGAACCAAATTCGCCATGGTTATGTTGTTATTTGGTGTTAATAGTGAAGATTTAACAAAGGGTAAAAATAATGAAATTATAATCAAGGCAAAAACAGTTGGAGAAACTGTAGGTTTTAAGTGAAAGAGAGAGGACATAATTCAGTAATGTTTAATGGGATGATATCTATTTTTTTTTCGCTTAAATTTATATAAGGTTTAATGAAACTGCGCCTCAAGCGTAACTATTTATATAAACAGCAAGTTGATTCTTTTTTTTTTTTTTGAGGATCTGAAGGAAATCTCGGTCAATTGTTAACATATCAGATAAGGAGGTCAATTAGTAATCCAACGACAAGAGACGTGTTTTTATAAAAATAAAAAGTCGTCATTGATATCTCATACAATTGGATGGTAACAAAATATAGCTACCGTTTGATGAAATGGTAACGAAATAAGTAACAGTTGCTTATTAATTGAACTGATCCGATAATAAATATGTTGTTTATATAGTAATCACAACATCGATGTAATAGAAGGCGAATTTAGTCCTGGACATTAAGAAATGTATCTTGCAGTGTTCTTTTGGAATTGCTCCCCTGTCAAAATTTAATTTATACTCATTTAATATTGATATTGAGATGGCTGATGGTATTAGTCAGTAGTATTGTAAGAAATTAAATATCATCTGTGTAATACGGGTTTAAAGGGCTATATACCCATCACATCGACCTAATATTTATGATGATGCCATCAGGGTTTTATGCATATATTCATAGGCAAATGTTGATTGTTCGATGGATTTTTGTTTCTTAACTATATACAGATAGGATATATTAATACAAAACTGTATTACAGATTAATGCTTTAATAGAGTTACTAATCTTGCTTTATAGTGTATCCAAATACATATACCATCCGCTTCATGACGGCGTTTTCGTCTATATTGATTAAAGCTTCCATGTTGCTTGTTATGGCATACACTCTTGTTTGATAACATTATAGCTAATGTGAACCGGCTCTTCCGGATTTTCTTCTTTACTAACTTTATATTTCATTTTCTTATAATAGCTCTATAGTATGTGATTTAGGGATGTAAATATAGTAATGCATGTTACATATAGCTATGAATGTTGCTCCATAATGTGACTCAATGAAACAATTGCCAATAAATTGCATTTTATGTTTTTAGTATAGATATTGCTACTTATAAATACGTATCTACATAACAATGGCTAATAACTTAGAGTTTCCCCAGTAGCTAACCAATCATAATAAAATGGTTACGTTTTTCGTTGAAACGAGCTGCGAAACAAAATTATGCTTTATGTGGATTCTTGGTATCACACCATTGCATTATTAATAACGTGTGAAACTATCAATTCCATCACCCATCAAAGATTTATAATCCAGTACGTAACGTTTTATACCTCTTAAATATATTCTTAAGTATTATTTTATATGTAGGGCCGTAAAAAAGATTCACAACCATTGTTTTTTAAGCTTGGATATTTTATAAAATTATACCTTTGTGCCTTTGATGCTTTATAGAAAATGTCATCGATCCGGTTCTATTCTTATATTACTTTCTCAAACTTTACTTTGACGTATACAATGTTTACAGCTCTTGAAGTAACACTGTTATTGTTTCATCACTTTTCATCTTTTGCATTAAAACAGTTGGTTTCAAAAGAGCATTTATTATTCTCGCACATAGGTGAAGGCATGACCAAGTAATATTGGGCATGTTTCAGACCTATTGTAAAGTATCAATCTCGATCTTGTCTTGGAGAAACAAAAGGTGATTGAGATGGCGAAATAAAAAAAATTCAAAACTTTAAGGTATTATTTTAATAGAATATAAACTATTAATACTCGAATTTGTTTGTTAAATAATGTAAAAAGAATGAATGTTGTACAATAATAAGAAAAAATACAAACTATAAGTTATTATATGATATGGGATATTGATGGATGAAAAGGATGTTAAATGAAGGTATGTAATCAAAACAAAATGAGGAACGAGATGTAAAACAAGACTGAAAAAAAAACTTCTTGAGTAAAGAAAAAACATGGAACAAAAGAGCAAGAAAATCAAAAGTGTCTAGTACCAATATTTCTAAGGTGTATGGAATCTAGCAGCGATATTTCTCAAAACTTCTTCTTCATCTGGGTTCAACTTGTCGACTGGTATAGTTTCTCCAAAGATGACCAAAGAACGAAAATCTTCTGCGACTGTTTCTTTGGATGAGTCATTCGTTGCCAAGGAAGTCTCTATATCATTTTTTGGAGGAGCAAGGGTAGCCGCAGACCACCAATACACCGGGTATCGACGTTCAATATTATCAATCAATAAAGCAAGCACCAATAAAATAACACTGGATAACATCATGATGCCAATATATAACCATCCAAGGTTACCAATATCGACTTGAGCCAGGGGTAAAAGGGCAGTTGCTCCTGAAGGTGGGTGAGTTGTCTTTGTGAGTTGCATACATACAATCGTCAAGGAAACACTAGTTGCTCCACCTATCCAACGAGCAGCGGTATAATATTGTTCTGGTGTGTTAATTTCGAGAAACAATTTGTGAATGCATACACCAATAAATGACGCAATGAGATTGCCGCCCATTAGAGCACGCGGTTGTGCTAATGGCGCTTCAATAGCACCATAGACTAAAACCGCACTGGCACCCTAATATAAATAATATGGCAATAAGTAGTCATGGAGGTTAGTTTTCTAGATAAAGTAAAATGATAAGATAACAATAAATTGTTATTTCTTTCAAAATAAAAAGGAGGTACTTTACACAACTTGCGGCCACCATTGGGACATTGAGATCTTGAAATACTTTTGTATATGTAAAGAGAATCTCCAATACACTCAAACCAAGAAAAGCACCAAAGAACGACCATAGACATGTACGCCACAATGGAATCGTTCGTGGCGTTCCTTTTCGCCTACCTAAAAAATGTTGAATCCATCGCACTAATTCGTCGAGATAATCACTCATTCGATAAGATAAAAAGAAGATAGGGAAGGCTGCTTTATAAAAAGAGAAGAAACAAAAAACAACTCCATTCTGATTGCACGATTATAACAAACAAAAAGAACTTGAACATGATTGGCTCTTTCGATCTTTCATCCTACATCATCCCCAAAGAAAAAAATTTTTTTTTAAGGTTTTATAACAAATATAGCTCACTGCAGCAACAAGACTCAGTCTACTATATAAATATATAGTTACGTGTCTTATATAAAGAAATCCAAGCAATCATTAAGCTTATTTTATGAATCGGATAAATCTCATGATCAATTCGTTTTCCCCTAGGTCATTTGACTAGATTGAAACCAGATTGGAAGGAAATGATGTTATTTTATGTTCACACCAAAAAGAATCTTATTGACATGTGGTGGTACAATTACGATTACAATTGCAGTTACATTTGTTTACATTTTGCTATGAAAAACCTTATTCTTTTTCTTTCATTTTTATTAGTTGTAAGTTATCATGCAGTGATGAATAACAATAGCAATAACCATGTTTTCAATGACCAATGTTAGTCCAACTATATTATCAAAGATGTTTACTTCAAAAATAACACTGTATATATCGATATATGTGGAAGATAACAACAAGCTTTCTTGTTACAGACATTTGATCCACATGACTACTATTTTCTGTTAAGTTCTCTCGTTACTAATTTTAATAAGGTACTCAGGCAACTGATATTTTTTATGTTCCTAACTTTATTTTCTTTTTTTACACTACACAGTCATGTCATTGCTGTTCATGATAGACCATATATATTCTTTTGAAAATCAAATAGATTGCTTCACTCTATTCGGTGTATATATCATTGAGTCCAGATCATAAAATCAGTCATATGTTAGGTATATTTTTTATATATAAACTCAGCCTTAGCATGTTCATAATGTTATAACATAATAAAAAAAAAGCACTCAGATTTTAATAAAAACAATAGTGTGCATTAGTCTAATCTTTAATAATAATTGTATATGCAAAGAACCAAGTGTTAATTTGATTTGGGTTTATATTAAGTTTCGTATGTTTAATGATACTTTATTTAAGTAGTGGATACGAAAGGATCGGTATAAATTATTATTGTGTTTTTGCGCTAAACAACGAACGAAAAGTCACCGCAAGTATTTTATAATAACCAAGGAGAAAAAGCGTTTGGTACGTATGATTAACATATTATGATATAATTTTTATATAATACATAACAATGACATATGAAACTGGTTTTACATATCATCAACATCAATAATCGTTTTTTATTTATAATCAATTTTATATAGAAAAAAAGAAAGAAAGACAACTTTCAATATGTGTGTTATGTACAATAATATGAGGGAAAAAAAAAGAAAACTATTCACAGAAAATATAAATAAATAGGAGCCAATAGGAAACTTTTCCCGTTCCGCGGAACGAACTGTCTTGTCTTTTTTTTTTATCCAACAAGAATTCCACCAGCTTTGTTACGTTGTGAGGAACGGTGAGGATTATTATACTGACGATTCTTATTATGATGTCGATTCTTCTTCTTTTTATGCTGTTGTTGCTGTTTACTCGTTCTTCTAGCCATTTCCCATTCAATTTGTTTATGTTCATCCATTTGTTCAAGCATACATTCTGCCTTCTTGACCAAAGCTCGACGTTCATTTCGAATTCCTTCATCTCCATTGGATTGTACTGTATCCAACTTTAACATATTTCGCATGATTTCATCCTCACAACCAAGGAATTCTCGATTATTGGGAGTGGTCGCTGTCACTTGCAACGTACCAGATTTGTTTTCAAAATGAAGAGGTGTTTTCAAAACAGTAGCTAAACGATTGTCCCTGATTTCATCCAATTGACGATTCACTTGTTGTAACTCTTCATATTTGGCTGGATCAGCAGGAGGGACATTTCGTCTTTGCTGTTCGGCAATTTTATTAACAAAATCTTCATCAGGTTGTTCATGATGATGATGGTGATGATGATGATGTTGTTGTTGTTGGCTGATGATTGGAGGAGGAATTGGATCAATATCTGCTGCAGTAGCTGTAATAGCATGTTCTGGTTGCGGGGTAGGTTCAGCGTCGGTTACAATTTGTTTAGGCTCAAACAAGTTCATGGCATCATCGTCGTCGTCATTGCTCATAGCGGAATCATTATCGTCATCCTCTGGGGAAGTCGCCGCTGCTTGTTGTGGGGAGAAAGAATTGTCCATGGTTGTATTAGTAGTATCCGCTGAGCTTCCGTCTGAGACAAGCTCATCTAACAAATCCTTCAAATTAAGCACCCGATCTTGAAGCGGAGGATCCGTTTCTTCTGGTTCCTCTTGTTGTTGTTCTTCAACGTCATTGTTAATAATTTTGTGCGGATTACTCCAACTTCCCAAATATGGTTGTTCGGGTACACCTGCACAGTTGTTTTTGTCGATCACGTTGATGGCTTCCGGCTCTCTGGTCTTTTGTGGTACGGCTTGTCTCTGAAAGACCTTGTTCACATCACTGTTAATCATATCATCATCATAGAAATCATCCTCATCATTGTTATCTTGATTTGGTTCAGGAGCCATTGTCATTGGTTCATGTTTTGGAATAAAAGTGGGTTCTTCTTCATCTTGTTCCATTCTTTCTAGTTGAGGTTCTTTTTCTTCTTTTTGTTCAGGTTGATTTTGATCTTGTTGTTCATCTTGTAAATGGGTAATGTAATTCCAAAGATCATGAGCTTCTTCTTGATCACTTGCGTCATTCAATGGCTGTTGTTGCTGCACTTCCTGTTGTACTGGAGCGGGCTCTTGCTGAGATTCTTGCTTTTGTTTCACTTGCTGTTCAAGCTGGCCATTAAATAATAATCGGAGTAAGTCAGCAAGTTGGTTTGCATGATAATCCTCAAAACCCTTGTCTTCTTCGTCGTCGTCTTGTGTTGTAACTTCTTGTTGCTGTTGCCGCTGCTGAAAAGCACCATTATCTTTTTCTTGTTCAATTTGACGGTATTGTTGACGGATAACATCGGCACGTCTTTGTTCAATAGCTGATGCCAAGCATTGTCGATAAAAAGCATCCTCCACGGCGGCGATCAATTCCTGGTTCCGATAATGCTCCATGTAACGTTGGATTTGATATGCCCGTTCCCGGCGATAAATCTCCTTGAGTACTTTGAGATTATGCATTGCACGCGCAAGTCGATATTGTTGCGCACGTCGTTTCCGAAGTGCTTCTTGATGTTGTTGTTGCATATGCTGATGAATGGCCACTTCACGTCTTCTTTGCTCATATTTAAGTAATGCTTGAATTTGTAAATAATCATCAAACGTACAATAATTAAATAATAACATGATGCTGCTGATACTTGATTGCTGATGATAGTACGTTTATAGTAGTAGTAGATAGATTGATAGATAGATCAATAAATTGGTTTAATTTAGAGAAATCAACTAAAAAAGAAATAATAATAATAAAAAGGGAATTGTGAATGTTTTTTACGAAAGAAAAAAAAAATATAACTGGGCTTATACCTGTCGATTATACGTATATAATATATATTAATAGATTAATAAAAAAAAATAGTAACAAAGATATAAGTATGTTATGAGAATGAACGACGACGGTTTCAGTTTATCATGCAAAAGTCAACATATGAAGCTAATAATAGGATGCCGCGGAACATTCTAATGGTTTCCGTTCCCTCTTCACATGGGTAAGCCATTTTTCGGAAGGCAACCAACGGCCCCGACATGACCCGAGTTTGAACTTTTTATTGCGGGGGGAAACCTAAGATTGAAATTCCGGTTCCACATTCACGAGCCTTGACATAGGATGGCATTTTATATATAAACCCCCTTCCGTTCCTCCATCCAATCCAACTGAAAAAAGTTATACCACTTTTAATTACTTCTTTTTATTTTTCATACATTACATTATATAACAATGGTTGGATCAAGACCTGGATCTCCTTTTGGCCGCCCTTCAAGCTCTGCTTCTCATACTAAGGTTGAAGAAGAATTGCATGAATATGCTGGTATTGACTATGATAAGGTAAATAATCGTTTATGATCTATGCAAAAGTAATCCTGATATTACCACAATGTAATGGTTTGATCTAACACTCTACATAAATATATCTAGGTTACCATTAAGCGTAATCCTTCTGTTGCCGTTCTTTACGAAGAAGCTTTAACTTATGAAGAAGGTACAGTGATCTCTTCTGCTGGTGCTTTGTGTGCCTACTCTGGCAAGAAGACAGGTCGTTCCCCCAAAGATAAGCGTATTGTTCGTGAAGAAACCTCTGAAAAGGATATCTGGTGGGGTCCTGTCAACACTCCTCTTGATGAAAAAGTCTTTTTAATTAACCGTGAACGTGCTATCGATTATCTCAACACTCGTCCTCGTTTGTATGTCTTTGATGGTTTCGCTGGTTGGGATCCCAAGTACCGCAAGAAGGTCCGTGTTGTCGCTTCCCGTGCTTACCACTTGTTGTTTATGCGTAACATGTTGATCCGTCCTACCGAAGACGAATTAGAAAACTTTGGTACACCCGATTTCACCATCTTTAACGCTGGTGAATTCCCTGCCAACCGTTACACCACTGGTATGACTTCCACCACATCCGTTTCTGTCAACTTCAAGCGCAACGAAATGGTTATTTTGGGTACCCAATATGCTGGTGAAATGAAGAAGGGTATTTTCAGTGTCATGCATTACCTTATGCCCAAGGCTGGTGTCTTGTCTTTGCACTCTTCTGCTAACGAAGGTCCTGATGGTGATGTATCCCTCTTCTTTGGTTTGTCCGGTACTGGTAAGACCACTCTTTCCGCTGACCCCAAGCGTGCCTTGATTGGTGATGATGAACACTGTTGGTCCGACTCCGGTGTCTTCAACATTGAAGGTGGTTGTTATGCCAAGTGTATCGATTTGTCTGCTGAAAAGGAACCTGATATTTTCAACGCTATCCGATTCGGTTCTATTTTGGAAAATGTTGTACTGGATGAAGAATCCCGTGTTGTTGACTACTCTGATGATTTCTTGACTGAAAATACTCGTGCTTCTTACCCCATCTGTAAGTATTATTATTATTATTGTTGGAAAATTGGATTGGAAGGAAATTTGGATATAAAGACTAGAGGAATAAAAGAAGTGAGAAAGAGGAAGGAAAGCACAATTTTACTTATTGGATCTGTATTTTATCTATAGATCACATTCCCAATGCCAAGATCCCTTGTATGGGTGGTCACCCCAAGAACATCATCTTGTTGACCTGTGATGCTTTCGGTGTCTTACCTCCTGTCTCCAAGTTGACAGCTGAACAAGCCATGTACCACTTTATCTCTGGTTACACCACCAAGGTGCCAGGTACTGAAGATGGTATTGTTGAACCTCAAGCTACTTTCTCTGCTTGTTTCGGTGCTCCCTTCTTGATTTTACATCCTCAACGTTATGCCACCATGTTGGCTGAAAAGATGTCCCAACATAAGGCTGATGCCTGGTTAATTAACACCGGCTGGATCGGTGGCAAGGCTGGCGTTGCCAAGCGTTGCCCATTGAAATACACACGTGCTATCTTGGATTCTATCCACAGTGGTGAATTGGCTCAAGCTGAATTCGAAAACTATGATGTCTTCAACTTGAAGGTCCCCAAGAAGGTTTCCAATGTTCCTGATGAAATGTTGGATCCTCGCAAGGTTTGGATGGGTACTCCTCAAGAATTCAACGAATCACTCAACAAAGTCGCATCCATGTTTACTGAAAACTTCAAGACCTTTGCTGAGGGTGCTACTCCTGAAACTTTGGCTGCTGGTCCCAAGATCTAAACTTTATAATCATCCTTTTTTTTTTTACTTCATTTCATTTGCATATCCATGAAAACACAAATAACAACATTTTTTCTTTAATCCCCCCTTCCCTCATTCTTATCAACTTTTTTTTTCGTCCGATTATGTAACATATTTACCATATTTACCGCTTTTTTTCATTATTTTCTAAACATCATATAAAGTGAAATACATTTTTTGAATTCATTCTTAAACAGAGTTATATACGTTTTTTTTATGGTTGATTGAGATTGTCATTTTTTTTAAAAGATTGAGAAAAAGCACAGGCCAACATATCTAAACTTTATCGAATTCTGTATGTTACACTGGATGATATAATACTAATAACAACAGGAAACCATCCTAGCAATTCGTTATATATAGATAGGGGGGCAAAGTGGAATATATTTTTATATAAAAGGTCCCTTGTTTCTGGTACCTGGTAACCTGAACGTTTCCCTCGTTTTAAAACATAGAAACGTAGTACTTACATCATCTTTGACCCTGGCAATATACATTATCCCACTCATATAATAAAGGGTTTATGTCATCGTTACGTATTCATCATTTATATCTCTTACCTATTATTTGAGTCTGTTTCAATAATTACCCTTTTTTTTCTCCATGACAAATTGTTATTTGAATCAAGTTGCGGTATGCTCATAGATCAGATGTACAGTGTTGGAAGTTAAATTTGGCCACCCAAGATAAAAATGAGCCAAATTGGGTTGCGTATATACAATTGATTCTCTGGCTCACCCAAATAATAAAAATGAATACGTACGATTTATTTACTGGTGAAAAAGAAAGTTAAAAAAATACTACCAATATCACTTTTTCTCTGCCAGACAATACACCTTCTTAAAACATCGGTAAATGTTTAGACCTATTTGTCAACATAACCAAATTTAACTTCCAACATTGCTGTAAGAATGACAATATGATGTTATTATAATCAAAATTTTCACATATCTTCCTTTTACATATAGTAACGGTGTATACTCGATATACACTGATACTTTAGAATGATAGGTATTCATGAATAATATAGTACAACAAGAAGGTAGATCGATTTATAATGTGTTTATACGAGATTGTCTCTTATTATTATATTATTACGTAAATTTTTTTTGTATCTATGATGAATATTTTTTGAATATTATTTTTCTAAGGTGTTAATAGAGTTGCTAGTAAAAAACCCTTTTGTAAGATATTGAAATGGATTATTATTATTGTGTGATGCATAATAAAAATAAAAATAAAACTTTTTTCTCCCGTTCATGATAAAAGCATGTTGAAATGATATGCGTAGGTAAATGTGCTTTATGCTTGGAAAAAAAAATATTGAGCAGTAGTAATCATGGGACTTAAACGTCATCAATTTTTGCTATTTCTGAAGGCGCAGTAACTCTCACCCAATTTGGGCCAACATTCTTCTCTCAACCCAATAGACACACACTTTTTCTTCTACTTCTTCAAAAAGGTACTTTTGAAATCTTTACGACGTTTTCAATGATCCCCTCTTGACATTGAATGGCCTTAATTGCTTTTTTTTACTGATTTATTTAATCAACCTTCTTTATTCTCTCAAACTTTTCCTCCGATACTTTTTTTTTCGTTTACCATTCCATATCTTCATTTTGCTTATGCATTCTTTTTTATACTATATTCTTTATTTTTAGTATTCTCAAACTTATTTTTTTTACGTTCATTCTTCTATTTGGATCTCTCAAGTCATTTTGAAATGAATGCCGTTATATTGTTTCCAAAGCATTCAGGGTTCCAATGTTTTCTTTTTCTGGTCGATGCCATTTCTTTCCCTTTTGGTCAAGCCTATGCTCTGCTTTTCGTATTAGCCAAGTCTGTGTAGTTTTGGTACATACGGCGACGGGTTCGACTCCTGTACTTGGTTCAAGGGGCCTGAGTTCTTGTTGGTACCAGGTCCCACTGGATATGGCGCGTCTTTTTGACAATCCAACGGAGCCGAGGAGACGACAGTTGGTTTAGCTGAGGTTAAGGTGCAGCCTTCTGTTCCCCTTTCGGCACACCCAAGGTTGTGGTCAGTAACCACTCGCATGCAAGGAAGAAGTCAGACTTAGGAACTGGCCAGGGTACAGTACTTGCATGTGCCCACAACAGTCTGTATAATCTTGGTAGAATTGTCCTTATTGTGTACTCTGGAAGTACGTTGATTTCCTTTGATCAACTAAATGCACATTTTGGAGGCTAACAGTGCGATAGCCATACGTCTCTGCATTCCACAGAACTCGCATTCCCTGGGAGTAATTTGACTATCCATAGTCATCCCGCTTGTGCAGTTAGTACAACCAAGTGTTCGAAAACGGCTTTCGGTCGCCCATGAGTCTTTGCAGTCGACTCTAAATGCTGTGTCCGTTCATGACAAAAACTGTCGAGGCAGTGCTATCATTTTACATGGTAGCCTTCCACCACACCGGCAAGAAAAAAGTGCTCGGGCGAAAAAGCTATGTGAAAAGGGGATGAAACCAATAAAAGAGGGGAACGAAAACAAAAGAGGGACGCGAAGGAAGAGAGTTGTCCATGCATGAAATATTTTACCTTTTTCTCTTTGTTAAAATAATAAGTGAAATTTCGAGTGCAATAGCCAACAAAAAAAATCCATATGAATTCATAACATTGATAGCCCATCTGCTCCTGTTCTGTCTGTATGTATTCTATTATAACTATTTCATTGCTAAAAGAAACTTTATATATGAGCAATTAACTAATATACGTTGTATATTATTATGTATAATAGGTTATGCCGTTTCTCAAGCTGACGATTCTTAATAATGATACGTCCCTGTTTTGCGGGTATGTTTTTTTTTCTGTTTCTTTGAACAATAACCAGTTTATTATAAAAGAAGAAGAACAGTTGATAAACATATGTATTTAGGCATGGTTTCCAAGGTGAACGATTTTCTTTATATTTCGTCATGGTCTCTCTGCGTGGGTTTTCCTTTATCGATGAACAGGGAGCAACGTTTAATGGATGGACCAATTTATAACAAAGACCTAGGCCACTGTTTTTTCGTCTTCTCTGGCAGTTCTCAGACGTGGTTTCTTGTAAGTGGTAAAATCTATGAAGTAAACTGAGGAGACTGTTCCCACCGCCATTTCCAGGCTGTATTTGTTTTTTTTTTCAGTTGCTTTTTTTCGTTATAAGGCTCCGTTCTAGGTGGTTAAAGAGATAGGAAACAGGAGCGTAGCAATCTAGCAGCTGTTAGGTTGTCGAGTCAAATAAAAAAAAAGCAACAAGATGAGAGATGAAAATCAGGTCAGTACATTATAAAGATAAATATTGTGTTGGCTATAAATGGTAACAGGAAAAGAGCTGATTTACTAACTAATATATTAAATCTCTTATCGAGTATTTTTTATGCCGAATGAATGAAACGGTGTCTCAGTTGATCTCTACGATTAGCAGCCAATATACTGAGCGATTATATCTGTAGGTTTCTCTTTCTTCTTTACTACATTCTTTACATATTGAATTGTTATCTGCTCATCAGCTTATAATCTTTTGCAAATTTTCTAGTATGAAACCAAAGCGATTCTGATTGTGCACCGATAAAATCTTCTCTGGTTGATGCTAACGACTGCTGCAAAGAGGACTAACTCCTATTATATATGGACAAAAACAATCGAATGGCGTGGAACGAATTTTATTGTCTTATTATTCAAGCGAAGCGCGTATATGTTGATAATGTAAGTACAGTCTGGCTTTTATTGATCTGATCTTATGTACTGGTGGAAGTGATTCAATATATTTCCCGCTTTTTTCAATATATAACTATACCTACATTGTTATTGTTTATTGACATGCCGTTAAAAAATAAAATTGATCTCTAACACCATTCGACATTATATTATATTATATTACAGGTCTTTCTTCTTTGCAAGCTTCTTCTATTACAGTTATGAAACACAATTGCTTCTTCCCTTGCCGTATAAAAAGCGAATTGAATTGTTTGGTGGAAGCATCTTTTCTTTTTTCTTCTCTGTGTCTTTTCTGAGGTTGGACGACGTTCTATCCTAGTGTTGGGGGCCGACCGACTTCACTAGCTTACTGACGCCAACTTTGGTTAAGATTGGTCTGCTTGAAATTGGGTGCAAGGTTTGCCGGCCGCGCTTGTATGCTGATTTCAGTAGTCGCACTTTTACCTCGAGGTTGAACAGAGCTCCTATCTGGAACTGTTGCCAAGTCGATACCAGGCAAAAAAAAAAAAAAAAAAAACTTTACTAGGAGGACTTTTTTGTCCCCAACAGCTTCTTATATGCTTTCACCTAACAATTTGATTGCTCAGCAAATAAGCAACAGCAACGCGATGATGGTAAAACGAAACGGCAATAACACTTTTACTGTTTGAATAAACTAATATTATTCTTATTTATTACTAATCGTATATAGATCGGATTCATCCTTTTTGAAACGAGTGGCCCATCTTTTGCGTCCTCAAGTTCTTTGCGCCCTCATGTATTTCTCGTTCTCCAGGTCATTCAAGTCATTCACAATATTACCTCTTTAGACATTCACAATAGTACTCCTTTAGACATTCACAATTGTATTCCTTTTAGTCAACCAATTTTTCCTTCTGAACAACAAAAACATTTGGGTCTTTTGACATAGTGCAGTTGGGTCAACCAACTGAGGGATAGGGTGGGTTTTCCTCGTTTTAATAAACATCAAACTTGAAAAAAACATGACTGTGTTGATATTTTTTTTATGTTTGAAATAATTAATTCATTTTAATAATGACTGTTTGTACTTGATCAATCTTGTCGGAATGATTCCGAGTGCACGGGCCATGGTTATAAAATTGAGAAAAGAAAACAGGGCTTATTGGTTTACACCTATGCTCTACAACAGTTCAGCTGTTGTGGTGATTGATGTGCCTGTTGTAGTAAATCCTAAGCCATCTTAAGAAAATAATCGTCTCTTTTTCATTTGTGATAATAATAATGAAATTTGTATAGTTCAGGGTAATTTTCTTAGTCTTGTTACTTGTTACTAATAATTGGAAGGTAGAAGAACGGAACAAAGAAACATGATCTTTTATTATTAATAACGTCAAAGGTATATTATATACAACCATGGAAAATGACTCTTCTTTTTTTTTTATCGGTCTAGGCTATCAAGTGAACAGCAGTCGCGAAAAAACAACAAACAACAACAATAACAACAATTCTGGCCTCATGCTAGCATATTACAATGTGCATCACTCAACCTTCGAACATAATCATTCCAATACGTGTGTATAAGGACCATGATTTTCTGTAGATGTTACAGTAAATCTGGAGAAACATGGCAATACTAGGGGTCAACCGGATGGATTGGATGAAAACTTACAGGCAATCAATAGCATTGTCATGATGAAAATGGTGATGATAACAATGGTACGTAGACACAATTTTTCGATCATCGAAAAGGGCTCATGTGGGGAAAAAAAATGTTGTCATTCGAAACCAGATATGTTGAATTAGATGCATGATGCTAATCAAATATTTTCCTTACTTATGGCTTTCCCGAACAGGCATGACGGTTATATTTATTTATATTGGAAAGAGGAAAGAGGATAACGGATCGAACATGGATTGGATGATGATGGTGATGATGGTGATGATGGTGATGATAATGAAACAAGGTATGTGTTATCATGGCTTTTTTTATTTATTTATTTTTCGAGGAGTGTTATTCGACCCAATGGTGTGGGAATATGGATCAAGAAAGAATGACGGGATAAGGACAACGAATCTGGATGGTGACTTATGTAGGTATTTGCATCAGCAGTTTCTGGTACTTTTTTCTTCTTCCTTTATTTATTGCATAAAAATCAAATCATATATAAAAATAAAGTATATATTTAAACTCATTTTCTTAATAATGATTGTATTATTGGACTTTCTTGACGATTTGAAAGAGGAGGAGATATGTGATGTATATGAGGTTAGACACTGGCTATATATTTAAAGAGATACAGGATCAAATGACGTATAATGTTGCTTTGACAAGGGGATTACCATTTTAATCAATTGGGTCTGTTTATTCATTAAAAAAACCACTGTTGTATATCCTATATATGCATCTCATACGAATCCATTTTTGAGATAATCTGATTCTCGGTTATTATATTCTTTACTTTTGTGATATGGATAAGAATTAAGATAGATGTAATGACAAAGAGAGATAGAGACAGAAGTCTTGTGAGAATCGATATAGATTTATTATGATAATAAAGATGATCAAAGTAAAGATAAAGATAATTATATTCTAGTTTTACAAGTACAGTATTAATATGTTTTCTTATCCATGCCACTTAATCGTTGGTCATGGTAGTTTTTTATTATTACATTTGTTTGATATAACGAGTATATATTACAGGATCATTATTATATTATTATGTTATTGTATTATTATTGTAATATTATTGGAATGAGGATTATGTGAGGCAACCGATATTATTTATTTATATTATTATTTATTTATTTGTAATAACGCGATGTAGTAGTATCGGTGGTTATATATGTAAGAAGAAGTGTGGATACGTAGATATGCCACAGTATGTATATAGACATAAATCACTCGTTGATTGCCTATAATTTTCATGCATCAAAAACTCATTCTGACAAAAAAAGGGACCATGGCGCCAAAATTATCATTGTAAAAAATAAGAATTTAAGAATGTAACTAATGGAAATACGTTGTAGAAACGATAAACCATATATTGTTTATGTAAAATGTGAGTCAAAAGCCTGGAAATAGATAGAGCAATTTATTTAATAGTTTTTGTAGAGAAGCTTATATATTATAGATAATAATAATAATGATAATATGACTAAATAAAATATACTGGGCAATACGTATAAAAAGATTATATATATAATAAATCGTATAAACGATAAAATATATGCTTATTTCGGTTTGAAGGTATTATGAGCACTCTATGTTAATAAAGCTATGTTTGCTTTCACGTGGTAATAGTTTTTAGTAAGTGAGCTCTTGATTGGCCATTGCCATAGCAGTAACAAAAATGAGGTAACAAACTCCGTTACCTCTGATGCCCAGAAAAAAAATTATATGGTGGGCACTTTTTTTTTCCTCTTTCTTCCTCAGACTTTCTCTCTTTTCCTCATCCCGCTTTACTGGACTCTTCTTATAGTGAAATGTAGAGCTTGCTTTCGATTCAGCCAGCTGCATGCAGTGTGGATGCAGAGATCCTCTAGGAATTCCTTGGGGTGAAGGTTGAAACACTGTATTTCACTGGTTGTTTTCGAGCAATGTATTCGCTATTAGCCTGTGGGAAGACAATGTTTAGAGGTGACAGGGTTTAGAGGTGGTGGTGGTGGAAATGGAGGGTGGAAATGGAGGTGGTGGTGGCGGAAATGGAGGGAAATGGAGCCATTTGACAGATATTACTATTATTATTATTTTGTTAGGAACAGTTTTTACAAGCAAGCCAAGCCAAGAACAAGCAAGAAACAGTCCAAACAGTCTTACAGTCTTACAAGCACTGGTCCATTAGTCAAGTTAGAACTTAATCACAATAGCAATCATAATAATAAAATCTTTTATTGTCTTGGGCTTTTTTTTTAACACATTAGTTTCTTCATGTTAAAAGTCTTTCATAATAAAAAACACGCAATCGTTTATTCATTGAAAGATTAATCTTTTAATCATAATCCACTTTTTCTTTCTTGATCCACCTCTTTTTTTCAAAACACTTCCGGATGCGCAGCAGACCTTGTCAATAAAAAAAAAACAAGTGCAGCGTTACCATATATTATATACAAAGTGGTTATGAAAAGGGTAGTCTTATATACTATGTTTTTGGTATTATTATGATACTGTCATATAGCGTCAATAAAAAAAGATGGAAAATTGTATATTATTAGAGGATGGGGTCATGTCCATCTAATATACGTATCCCGTCACCATCCTGTCAAAATACTCGTCTCATTTAAAAAATGTCAAAGTAATCGCCTTACTTATTGTGGAAGACAAGGTGTGTATCATTTCATCGAGTTCAATAAGCTTTATTACTATGTAACAAAAACATTCTATTTATATATTCTACTTACTGGAAATAAATAACAAAACTTTCATTTTCCAAAAGATCGTTTCCTGTTTCAAGTGTCACAACATCCTCTTGTAATACATAAATAACAATATTCATAAACACATCGGCTCTTACTACTGCTATAGTAGCAGCCGTAATGATGGGCCTATATAACAAAAATATAAATATAAATAAAAAAAAATGTCCCTCCCACCGTCTCCCCATTTTACCCATAATACCATCCGATGCCAATCATAACGAGCACATTTGTTACTTGAAGTCATTCCTGGTAGCGAAAAATTGGTGATCACCATGAATAATAAAATATAAGAATAATAAAGTCAGTAACAGTGTATCATATTGATAAGTCTTTGTTTGAAAATCTGTCACAGACAAATATAAATAAAACTTACGTTTCAAGAACATAGATGGCGTTTGTTTGCACATCTAAAGTTTCCATATGGATCGGGTACCATCTCCAGTAACAACGATAGTGACGATCGACTCTTCAATAATAATATAATGCAATATATAGATAGACGAAAAAAAAATCGTTAGCAAAAAAAAAAAAAAGGAATTTTTTCATTGTAAATGTATGCCACTCAAGATTTCGTCTCTCTCACCCTCTATTGCATATTTCTATTCACGTATAGAAACTGGCAGAAATTGTGAAACGTTTCTTTTACCTCCTCCTGCTAATTGTTTCAATAATCGATGAATCGATTAAAAAGAATAAAGTGTTATAAAGAATACCTATGTAGTATCTATGTAGAAAAAGAAAGGAAGCGGATTTTTTTTAGTCGTCAGTCATATTTACAAGTATCTATCTATCTATATATATATTCTTACATGAACTATTGGAATATAACATTATTCAGAACCATCGTTTCGAAATGAGGCTGTATTTTGGTATATATAAAAATAATGATGCGTTGGAAAAAAATGATTGAAATAAAAAGTGGGAAAGTGGGAAAGTAGGAAAGAGAAAGTGAAAAAAGAAAAATGACATTCAGCTCTTCTTTTTTTTTTCTTGTTTGACATCTTGTACCACCATTGCGGAATGAAAAGACACCAGACGAAATATCCTTTTTTATACAGAGCTCACATTATGAAAATAATACATCTCTAAACCCGCCATTAACTAATAGTAATAATAACCAACCCACACCACTAACCTTTAACAACAGTTACTCACCTCAAACATTTCACTCAACCCTCATTTTGTCTCGTCTCGTCTCGTCTCATTTCCTGTCAAAAAATTCCCCTCCGACTTTTTTTTTAAATGTTTCACCCCTTCCCCGCATAAACCGCATAAACACACTCCATCATCACAACCATCCCTATAACTATTCCTACACCACTCGTATTACACACTCGTACTACACACTCACGTTGAGCTAAAGAATCTAGCAAGGATTTTTGGACTTACTATTACTATATAAAGACGGGTACTGCACTAACAATTGTCATATTAAGAAAGTTTTTATTTTCAAACACTTTGGAATGTTTGTTTTGTAAACATGAGTACAGCTTCTAGCTGTGTCTGTTCCATCCATTTTAACAGTAGTCAAAAAATATTTATCTTTACTAAAACAAACTCTAAGATTATTATTATAACAGCTGAAACCCATCATCACCTAATAGTTCACTCTTTAGTTTGTAGTAATAAAGTTAATGATGAAGAGCAGGTTATTGAACAATATACAATGTTTATTAATAATGGTGGGAAAATAAAAAAAAATGCAAGTACTAAAGAAATTTGAAACATGTTGACTGAAATATTATTTTTTCTGTTATTTTTTAGTGAAAATATATAAACGACTAATTGAACATCATTGTATTATTATAAAATAATATTAACCATTAATAATTAATGAAGGAAATAGTAGTAATCTACATGGGATAAATGTAACCATATATAGATGGATTTCGTAAAAAATATATAACACTATAAGTAATCAATTTCTGCAAGCCTAACTACCATCATCTGGATGTTCTTCCTCTTGAAAAGTAATGTTATTATTTGAAGATGATGGTTATGCTTAAGTCCCCGAACAGTTGGAACTATTCTTCCTTTCAATAGAAATATAGATGATATAGGTCTCATTTTATCCTTTATCATGAGCAACACATCGACCCATCATTCTTCATGTCTATGTTATTATGTTTTTAATGCTAACGTTAATTAAATATAATATTTCGAAGATGTAAGATCATCCCCAATCGTGGCTTATTTTAGAGACAGGATTAATTCAAGCTGTTGATTTGTTCCTTTTTTTTTGTGAATATTTTTTTCCTGTTATTTTTTACTACAATATAAAAACTGATATATCCTCGCTCTCTAATCCATCCGATCTTATCCAACTTATTATTGACGAGGAAGATGAATACCAGGCTGGTTTCCGGAGAAGAAAGCGTTTCTTCCAAATGGTTGAAGAAGATGAAGCTTCGTCCGCTCCTCAGAAAGGATCTGCTATTGGTCGTCATGTAAGAATCGTGGTCGTGTTGCAGGTTATATTATAATCCCCTGATGGCGGATTATTTCGAAGAAAACTGAGTTTATGATGCGAAGGACTTTCGATGTGTTTTCCGTACGAAACACAAACTTTTTCTTTAAACCATGAAAGTTGATACCGATCATGATTCGTATTTTGTGCAGAAGAATGATGCCTGCAACCAGCCCGGTTTTACCCCTGAGCAGAAAGTAACAGCTGCTATGAGATTGTTGGCATATGGCGGGAGCGCTAAACAAGTAGAGAATATTTTTGGATGGGTGAGAGTACTGCACTAGAATCCTTGAAATGCTTTTGTTCGGCTGTTGTTAGTATTCATAGTGAAAAGTCCCTTCGAGCTCCAAACCCAGATGATATGGAAAGGTTGTTAGTTGTTGTCGAGAAGAGTAATATCCTGGGTATGTTTGGATCCCTCGATTGTATGCACTGGGAGTGGAAGAACTGCCCAGTTCAATGGAAAGACCAATACCAAGGGAAGGAAAAAAAAATGCAACCATTGTTCCTGAAGCTGTAGCTTCTTATGATACATGGATTTGGCATGCTTTCTTTGGACTCTTTGGTTCATTGAATGACATAAGTGGCTTACAACAATCCCATCTGTTTTCAGATCTTCTTGCTGGCCATGCTCTCAGCGTAAATTTTACTGTAAACGGTCATGATTATAATAAAGGGCATTATATAAACCTTTTCTTTGAGATTTGCTTAAACTGATCATGAACCCCAAATCGTGGCGTACCGCACAAGTTATTCCAATTTTCAAAAAAAAAAAAAAAGGTGATCCACCCATAGCTGGCAACTATAGACCAATAAGTCTAACAAGTGTACTACGGAAACTCCTAGAAGGATGCGTACCACCAAAGCTATTAAATAATATGCCTGCACTTGATATTGCACAAGGAGTTTTCAGACATCATCGAGTTGCCCTGGATCAGGCCTCCGCACTTCATATACTCATTCGACAACACATGAAACAATACCAAGAGACACCAGTCATAGCATTCCTAGATATCAAGGCAGTATACGACTTGGTAGATCGCGACATTATTTGGTCAACGTTGCAGAGAAACCTGCCGAGCGCTCTGTTTCAAATAATTCGCCATATGTTTGATGACGTAAAATTAGCTGCTATAATTCAGAATCATCAACCACGCTTTACCTACCCAGCAGAAGGTGTGTTACAAGGCTCAATTCTCAGCCCTCTACTTTATGCTTTATTTATCAACACTCTACCGCGAAGGTTACGTATTCACATTTCATAAAGTGAGGATTATCTAATAACGATACACACAACACCAAGCCAAGGGAAATCAGAAGCTGCCATCCAAGAAGGGAAATATCAAGGTAAGAAATTTGGGAGATCAGATAAGAATAGACCGGACGTACTTTCAATATTTTTTTTAAAAAAAAGGAACGGGGATTCTTCAAGCAAATAGTATAAGTGACCGATGTCAAATATTCGTCAATCAATACGGCTAACACTCGTCGAAATAAAGCAACTCTGAAAGTCTAATTCCCATCACAATGTTAACAAATAGCTTTTCTCCGTTTCAGTGTTGGTAAATAAAAGCATTTTTCCCTATCTCTTTCACGAATGATTACCTCTACACGGATACTCTCTCATCCTATACAGTTTGGTTTGAAGCGTCCATCACCGTACGCAGCGATTGAAAGAGGTTCTTGGTTAGCAGGGATGCCATTGGCTTGGCGACGATGACGACGACGACGGATTCTATTTCTTTGATTTTTACTTGTATGGGTAAAAAAAAGGGAGAGGGTCCTAATATTAAAACTTATAAACATAATCATAAAAGTGGTTGACCATTGGCTAGTACCTATATTTTCTGGTTCTAAATAAGATTTCCTTTAAGCAACTAATCAATTTACAAGTTATGACAGTCTTATTATATTATCTATTAATGAAATAACCAAATCAGGGCGTTTTTTCTTTTGTATATAAAAGATGCTTCATTTTACTATACTATGTATTTTGTTATTTATTTACACATTATTAAGCTATCCCTACTATTTTTAATGTTGTGGCAACTATACTTGTTGATTAAAAAGTATCATCTCACGAAAAAATTAGGGGTTCAAGTATCTTTCAAAGGGTGATGATGATGATGATGATGATCATATCATCACTGGGTATACCTATGAGTGCTCTTTCTTCCGCTATTTTTAGTTTTAAATTGAATGCTTATATTTATTTTTCTTATTGTGGTGAGAACATTCCCACCCAGTAAACCATCGGTTACATTCTACCAAGTGCCTAATTCAAATACATGGACCCACTAAAAGAAATTTCTCTTTTTCCACTAAATAGGAGATGATACTTGTAAATTTAAGTTGTTTATTTATAAATTGACATCACTTATCATCTCCTTCATTCCTTTAGACGCTGTTGTTAGCTATATACTAATAGATAATGGTTAACTCTTATATACTATATTGTGAATTTTTTTCTCTTCCTCTTCCTCCCCAATGTTTATTTGAGAAAAAATAAAAGAGAGATAAAGGGACTGGCTATGATAAAGGAGTATTGAATATATATAACCCAGTTATTGGTTATACTATCAGTACCTAGTTTCCTATTCCCATGGAATATTGTTCCTCCAGTTCTTTATTTATAGATACATCGAGCTAAATACTTTTTATTCTTCTTCTCGATACTGCAAAGATGAAAAATATAGTTCATTTTTTACGTTCATCATCAGTAAACATTTAAGATTTACATCATTCATTATATACCAACGGATATAACACATGACTATTGGGTAAAGTTGTCCAAGAAGAAAAAGTAAGTTTTATTTTAGATGGCAAAAAAATGAATGGATATACACGATTAAGTTTGAAAAACCAAAAAAAAAGTCTCCTGCATCTATACTGTTCTCAAAGGAATAAGTTGGATATATTTAGCAAGTGATTCTTCTATAGATATTATATCAAACTCCTCAAATGCACATGTTATTAGCTTCTTGTTGTCCTTGTCGTTATATATAATAGAGGAAATCATGTACTTGATAAATAGTGTTTAAGGAGGAAGAGAATGCATAAAATACATATATATCGATGCGTATAATATAAAGACTTGAGGGAACAAAAGGAAAGAGGGACAATACTTATGTCTCATTAGCAGTCATCAGTAATAGTAATATATAATAGACATAGTTCTTGTATTTATGAGTAAAAGACTTTCTTGGTAAAAAAACTATATAAACCAAAAAGAAAACAGTTTATATTCTTAAACCGAGATTAGTTATCTTGGGAATAATCGAGATAAAAATGTTTTTTTTTTAATCCAGCTTCTAAGTCTAGTTCCATTTATCCCTCACTAATTTTCCTCTCCCTCCCCCCCCCAAAATAAAGAATATTGAAAATGTCATAACACTTTTATTCTTTTAAAATATTAATATTGTACTACTCAGTTTTAGCCTCTTCTTCTTGCCTTCCCCCTAGCATTATTAGATTACTAGCATATATGCATCTTTCTTTTTTCCTTTTTCTTTTTTTTTTTACCTGTTGGTATTTGGTATGCACACGATGCATATGCTATTATTTTAACTACTTGTAAAAATGACTACTATATAATATATAGCAAGTGAGTTTACAATTGAATGAAATACGAAATGGAACCAGGGGGTTGTTTTTTATACTTCTACTACCTCGTTAATATGGTTATTATATATACGTTACAGAAGATAAGAAAACTGCATGGCCGATAAAGTATCGTATGAAGGGATGTAGTGCGATGTCGGAGGGATGATATATACTATGTAATGCATAATGAAACTTTATATGTATTACTGCATATATACGTAATCATGTTATTACATATTCGTCTACAAGAAGTAAATACTTTATATATAAATTCCTATTAAACAAGGAATTCTATAGACAACGTATCATTCTTTTAAATCACTGAACGTGATTAGTTTTAATCAGCACCAAAAAAAAGAAGGAACGCGTCCCAAAATACGGATTTTATTTAAAGTTACGGAGAAGAAATAATGTGGGGGAGGATAAAAGGGATGATGATAATGATGACAAAAAGTTTGACGTTTAAAAGATAACTATATATTATTATGTACTAAATGTATTACATTCTATTGATTTTAGCAAGAAATGAACATACTTTCATTATTAACGATAGTGTATTATATATTTTGGAAACTAATAATGATATTAGGAGGATCGAAAATGGTAATGTGTAGCCGGTTGCCCACTATCATATATACTTAGTATATGATGATGGATTGGTGTTGCTTCGAATATTATATATTAATGCCACATAGGTTATTATAAAGAGGGAGGGAAGAGCGAGAAAGTAAGAAAAAAAAAGTAGGTGGGTAAGGGATCGTTTCTTTAAACCCTCTCCTCTTCTTCTTTCTTCTTCATGATGAGTTATCAAAGTTTAAATATTATTATAATGGATAATAAGAAGTCAATATTTAAATTATTTGTGAATTATTTACCATTCTTTCAATGTTAAATGAGGGAAAAAAATAGGATCTAAAATCAACTAAAATGTTTAAGAATGACGTAAAAAAAGCAATGTTGTTATGATAAGAATAATACGTGTACTAATTGGCAAGATTACTTCTATAAAAAAAATATTTAGAAATGTCGATTTCCAGCTCACTTTTCCATATCGAGTACGAGCTTCCTGTTGATTGGATTCTCTCTCTCTCTCTTCGATCCCAACTGACCCCTTACTTTTTTCTCAAGCATCTTTATCATCACCATCACCACCAACCTCTCTCTCTCCTCTCTTCTTCAACTATTATTATAAATATTTATCTCCTTGTCCCCCCCCAAAAAAAATCCTGCCTTCAACCAAGTATGTAACGAGAAAAACATAAATAAATCATGAAATATATTTCATAAAATAGAAAAAAAAGAAACTTTATATAAAAAATGTATACAAAAAAAAAGGAGGTGAAGGCTAATGATAATTAAAAAAAAGTGGTTTTTTTTAAAGAAAACCCGTTGTTTTTGCAACATAGTAAAAAAGTAAAAGAAAAAATAATCGATTTTTTTTATATATTATATATTATATAATATTGACTTGACTTGTGCGTTCGCTGTTATATATATGTGTGTGCTGCGTGCTGTGTGTGTGTGTGTGTGTATGTGTGTGCGTGTGTATTGCATGATTATATATATATATATATATTATCTTTCTGTGTAAATGGTTGTGGTGTTCCCCAAAAGAACTTTTTTTTTTTGGCAAGTTGAATAGAAGCTAAAAAGAGAAAATGTGGGCATAGATGCTTGTTGTTGTTATATATAAATATGTAAAGTTTGATGGCTGAGTGAGGGTTCTTTTTTGAGTTGTTGCTAACTTTGTTGTAATATGTTGGTTCTGTACAAATAGGAGTCATTTTAAAATCTTATTTTTTTTTAATGACTCGAAAGAGTTATGTAAAGTATATAATAAATCTGTGTAGTAATAGTAATATTACTTTTTTTTGTTTAAAGACGTAGTTGACACTCCAATGCTTTTAATTGACGAGCATCTTCAGTAGTAGATGTACTTGAATTCATATGGAGTAACGGAAGTAAAGAAGATGTCGTCGGTTGGTCTGTTGTCGAGTTATTATGGCTATCATTATTAATACTATTATCGTTGTTAATGTGGTTGTTGCTGGTAGAAAATAAAGAGGATAATCGTCGTTGTCCTGGTTCCTGTTGTTGTTGTTGCTCTAGAGGAATAGAAGTAGAGGAAGAAACGCGTGATGGTGTATAGTAAAGAATCGGTGACGGTGGACATTCCACTGCGATATCTTCATCTGATGAAATGGGAGATGAAGATAATGAAGGGGGTCGATGAGGTGGAAAAGAAGATGTCGACAAATGTCTAAGACTACTATTATTTTGATCGTTATTATTCGAAGGATGATGACTAGAATGATTCATCATCATCATGCTTTGTTGTTGACTTAGCATACAATGAATAGTAGCTGAATGGCCACCACTGGTTTCCAAAGGGTTTAATTCAGGATAAAGACCTTTAGGAACCGACACGTTATTCAAAGAAGGATCAGCAGAAGGCAAAGTAAGTTTACCGGCGATCACATCGGCTTTGGTATAGTAGGAGATCAAATGTAACTTTTGATTTGATGCCGTACAGATAGAAAATGATTGCTTAATCAAACCATCGGTTTTATAAGAATAAATGGGCGTCGTCTTGTTTCGTCGTGGTCGTCTTTTAGTGTCAAGTTCCCGATAAGTTAAAAAACTACCCAAAACACGACTAGGTGACCATGTACGGCCATCAGTCCAACGTCGCATTCCTGCTTCTCGTTCATCCCATGCGAATACAGATCCTGATTCTATTTTGGATCGTTCTTTGGATGATAATCGACGTCGTACTCGATTTAGGTTTCCTCGACGACAAGCTTCAAATAAAATCAAAGCATCTTGAGGTGTCTTGATATGCCCAATATATGTTTCCATTCTTATTTTGATTGTGTTGATTATATTGTTATTATTATAATAATAGTTCACTACACTTTTTTCTTCTTGTTGTTTAAGAGTGTAAAGAAAGAGAAAGGAAGAAGAAAAAGGTCACGAAAAAAAATTGGCTAGTGTGAGTGTGTGTGTGTGTGTGAGAGAGAGAGAGAGAGAGAGAGAGAGAGAAAGAAGAAAGCGAGGAAAAAGAAAAAAGTATGTCCTTTTTTTATAATATGTGATAATTCTTGTTATGATGTGTGGGGGATATACCAGTGAGTGTGTGAGTGAGTGAGAAAGAAAGGGAGAAGAAAAAGAAGAGGAGGGCTGCAGGTGGGAAATAATAAGGTTTTTGCTATATATGATGATTGGAAGGGAAAAAAAGTGAAAAAGAAAGAAAGAAAGGGATTCCTTTTTGTGTGTTAGACACAAGAAAAAAAACATAGTTTTTTTATCATGCAAAACAGGATAGATGGGATTTGTCCTTTTTCATCGATGAGCGATGATTTCTATATCAAGTTAAATATCCATGTTTCCTCACGAGTTCATAAGTTGACTTTCTGGGTCTCCCCCATCACACTTCTTGTTGTATACTATGCCAACTACTAATAGTAGTTTATCCCTTCTTCTTTTTCTTAGTATATATAGATATATAATAATAATAGTCCATATGACAATAGATTTATTATCATTCATCACACCCCCAAAAATAAAAAGGCCTCCTAGACAGAATCGAGGACATCCCCTTGTACGCAAACAAAAGAGAGTTTTTTTTTTGTCACATTAAGAAAAATTTAGTAATCAACCAAACAAAAAAAAAGTTCGATAATGTTCTTCTTTATGTTTTTTTTTATAGAATCATCGATGGTGATCGAAAAGGAGAAACATCGATCAAAACTATTATTTCGATTCCTGCTTCTTTTCTTTCGCTACCATTATGGCATTCATAGATATACATATCAAGTAAAAAAAGAATACTATAATCGATTGATTTGGTATTCATCCCCCCACCATTTTTATTAATATACTCACACGTACTTTATCCTCCATTTCCCCTCTAAGAAACTTTAATCCCTCTCTGTTATCCTTTTTACATGTTCACAAGGAAATAACACTACATGTTACTACAACAGCACCTATTTGTTGATTTTTTGATTATAGATTATAGATTATTTTTATTTTATAATAGATATAATAATAGTAGATAAGGGTGATTATGATTTATAAAAATTGAAAAGGAATGATCGTCCCATGCTATCGGATTATCGAAACTTTAATCCTTCTTGTTTTTATCCACCCGAACGTATGGAATCAGATGACCAAAATAACATATTTGCGGCTTTTCCTTTAATACTACTTGATATCCACACGCAACATAGAAGAAATGCAAACTAGTACACATCTAGATTATATTTATTTATATTCGACTGTTAGTAAAATAATTCTTTTTTTCTATTATTATGATTGTTTTACATACCAGTACATGCCACCTATATTTATTTATCGCATTCAAAAAAAATATATGTCAAGTTTTTTTTTTTTTAGTATAGAATATGATTTCAAGTGAATTTAAATGATTCTCCTACATTCTACCACTACTTCAATCACTCACCATGCATGTAATTGTGGGTTAAACAAGTGGTATTTTTCATAAACAAAACAAAGATTCTTGTCAAATAACCAAACGCCAAGGGCAAGTGCAAGAAACTGTGCTCCTCGGTGGAAAAGCCGAACAATTTCCTGATTTTTAGTGGCCCGGTACATTTTTAATACAAACCATAAGCAACTCCACATGACACAACCAAATCTACAATAATAATTTATTAGTTTGAACAAGATTTTGACGAATTATCTTTTATAATAATAGAGTGCTATAACTTACGATGATTGAAACATAATAAATTGAATTTTTCCAGCAGATTGGCTTGTAACATAAGTAGCAAGAGCACAATAAATGGAAATACAAATAGGATAGACGTCACCTTCATAACCATGTTCAGCAAGTAAAACATAAAATAAGTAACATGCTGTCCATACCATTGGAACCTAAATGATTTCATTAGGTGAATAAAGTTTTCTTATCGCGTATATCTTTTGCATAATCAATATATATATATATATATACCTCATCCCACATTTGGTGTTCAAATTGTAATGTTGCATGGAAAAGAACACTAAAAATTTGATTTTATTTAGTTTGTTTTTTTTTTCTTCCCTTTATTCTGCATTAACGCATACACATACACATGTATTTGGATTGCAGATATAAAAAAAAGAATCCATTCTTTACCTGCCAATTCCGACAACAACAATCAAAAAATAACTTCCAGTGAGACGCCACCCAATACTACGATGATGAAGTGTCACCCCCAATAATCCTAAAACAACCATTGCCAAACTCTAAATAGAATAGTGTTTGAAATAAATAAACACCAGTTCTTATAAAAATAAACATATTTTGTAAACACGAGCCATACCGAAACAGTATTCCAAAATTCTGCAATATAATAACTATGGGTATAGTTTTCTTCACACCTAAACCATAAGTTTTTTTTTTTAAAAAAAAAAAAGAGGGCATGATGATTAGCATTGACAGCCCATCGCATGACAAAAAAAGAAGCTAATTTCTTTTTTTTTTAGGTCATGACGAGGGATTATCGTCATGTTCATCTTACCAATCAACCGAACTGGTAATGGGACCCCAGTAGCCCTCTGTTAACTTGTTGCTACTCATTAGCTTGTTTTAATATAATAGAAATAGAATGATATATATTATAGTCAAAGAAAGAAAAATAGCGTGTGGAAATTATATGAATTTATATAATAACTTGAAGGCAACACAAAATAACTCAATAAGGCGCGCATTTTATTAAGCTTTTATTCTGCTTTTTAAGGTTAATTTTCCATATGAAAATGGCTTTTTATTAAAAATTTTCTTGTACCCAGTTTAATACTTGATTCATCTCTTCCTGTTGTTGATTCTTTTTTTCAGTTGTCTCCTCCTCCTCTTGAATGATATCAATTTCATCTTCAATTAGAAAACGAGGTGCTTCAGATACTGCCAAAATTGGAAAACGAGGTTCAAATTCAAAGGACGGAAGGGTCTGGGGATCGACACTGCTTGGACCACTGATCAAGACTAATCCAGATAGTGGTTCATTGGCTACATATTTTTGACATAATCGCCAAGCTGCTTCACCATGACCAATAAGAACGGGTGGGAACATGCCCATTTCTCGAATTTTTGTATTCACATCTGTTGTTGTTGAACAAAACTTATAAATAATAATTCACGTTAAAATATACTATTACTAGTACTACTAACAGCAGTAACACGAAAAAGAAGAAAGAAAAAAACCGTGAACCTTTGAACCAGGATTGTAATAATTCATTCCCTTGTTCATTGTTATTGACATCAAGTCGTGCAATAGCAGAATCGAAACCTAATTCTGATAATCGACTTTGCCATTGTTGTGCTAATCTATAAAAAAGAACCTCCCAGACGCGTGTTTTAGAATGCAAGCAGTAAAGGTCATTTGTGTGTGTGTGTGTGTGTTTTTTAAAAAAAAATAATAATAATAATGTTTACTCTGACGTGGTTTTAGTACCAACAAACACGACAGGAATTGGTCGTTTACGGGCTCCTTGTAGGGCTTCAGCCCTAGATACAGTAATAATTCCTCGAATAGTACGATACAGCATGATTGTTTGTTAATCAAGAAAAATGTGAGGCAGATTCTTTCACTCCAAAAAGATACACACATTTTTCACTCTCAGATTCATATTATGTCAATTTTTTGGTGGTAGTCATATATATGAATCTCAAAGAAAAACGGTTCATTTTCAATCATTGACATCAAATAAATTTACTACCAGGAATCATTACTGCTAATCTCACAATAGGTTCCATTGGTTGACATTGAAATTTACCCTTTTTATTCTCGAAGATACAAAATGGAATTGGGGGAGGGGGGTTGTGAGAGGAGAAATGGCGGGCTAACAAAAAACATCTTGCTTGTAAGAAGATACAGCTTGATGCATTATGGAATAAATAAGGAGAAAGAAGAACAAAGTGACGGGGAAGATAAAGTTAAAGTATAGCTTAAAAGTTTATGCAACAAACGATCTACGTTTTACATCATTTGCGTAGCAATTTTCAATTTGTAGTATAATAAGTAACTCTATGCTTAATTTTTTAACGTGGCATCATTCTTCTTATTTATCAGGGTAAGAATATGGTTATTACAATTATTACAAAATAAACGAAGGATCATTATAAAAAAAATGTAAATGTCTCATTTCTTTTTTTAACTTCAAGTGTAATGTAATTTGATCGTGTGATTATGTTAAAAAAAAGAGTATATGTTTTTTAACATGGAAAAAGTTGATAGTATTTTAAAGCTGTTATTTTTTTGGGGGAGGTAAGAAGGAAAAAGATAGAAAGAAAAATGGATAAGGCTGATATGCATCAACAAAAATAGGATTACCTTATGGTAGTTGTTGCTAAGGGTATTCTCTCTAATAACATCATGATAATACCTGCATAAGTGAGAAAAAAAATGGTATTATTATTTTATTAACATCCATGGTTTATAAATTATTATTCAAAATGAGATGAGCACATGTTATCTTGGATAAAGGTCGAACGATCTGGAACCATCTAGTAGTGTTTTTTTTTTTAAAAAAAAAGCACTATTTTGTCAACTTGTTCTTTTCTCCTTAAAATATGAAAGCAAGTAATAAAACCAGGCAAATGGGAGGAGGGGGAAGAAGAAAAAGAGAGAAGAGGAATAATCAGTCTGTTCCCAAATAATTATTGAATATACTATTCTTTTACATCAACCAAAGCCAACTATATACACCTTTTCATCGAGAAAAAACATAATGGTAAGTGGATGATAAAAAGGTTGAGTAATAAAAAATAGCTTGGGAAGATGAAAAAAACACACGTCAACATGTATATATATCGCATATATATAATATATGCACTAAAGCGTGTGATTAGAGAGGGAGAATAAGAGAGTACAGTATCTCTCTTTTTTTTATAGAGAGTTATGCATGTCAAAAAAAAATACTAATGACTAAATTCTACGTAGAATTCATTCACGAAGCAAAAAGAAGAGGAGAGGCATAAAGCTTATTAGTAAAAATAAAATGCATCATTTGTAGGATGAATATATACTCTTTCTTTTCTAAATCACTTGGCCCAAACCCTTCCAAGATGTCTGCTACTGCATTTACTTTATTTCTTTGTTCGATGTTGTTGCAATATGTATGCAAGTTTTGTCTATACATTTGTCATCCAATTTATAGTATACTTTCTCTCTTTATTCCCCTATATATATTTATATTGACTCAGCAGTACAGTGATGCAATACAGCATGATTTATTTTGTCTATCACTAGGGAAAAAAAAAGAGTTTTACAGTGAGTTTTACAAGAATATTAGAGTGTGTCACGAACCTTATTTAACTAATCCGACCATAATTATCACTATCGAGCATCCAATCTCTCATGCCAAGCACCTTAGTATATCCTATAAATATCATTCAACGAGGTTTTTAATTGGCTCATTATACTGTCAAGCTTCGGTGGGTCGCATAAAAAAAGGAACATTAGTCCATTACTCAATCATGCTCAATATATTGTAAAAAAAAAAAACATTTTATTGGATTAGATTGTTAAAGTCGAAGCATGTTCATGGCTGGATGAATGAGAGGACTCAACATTAATCAAGGTTTGATTATTATGTTGTGCTTCGACTTTACAAGAGATAATCATACTTTTAGAGTGGTTGGTGCTGTTAATGGTTAACGACATAGTAGCAAATGCTAAAGTGTGTTGTTTTGTATTGGGGTGTAAGATTGTTAGTTAAAAAAAGCAATGCAATTCTTTTTCATACCAGAATTAAAATGACAGGAATCACTATAATAAATGAAGTCTCTGATGATGCTTTATATTTGGCTACGTTAAAGTCACTTTATCGATCTACATCTCTCCCATCTTAAATTAGAAACGCTTTTTTTTGTTACACAGTCAAGCAAGAAAAGCTTTAAAATCACTGTAAAACCCGCTGACTGTAAGCCTGTCGTTTTCTCTAGTGAGTACTGCTATTATTATAATACATTATTAACAAAATCATTATAAAATATAACAGAGTGTTATCCAGGATACGGTGAGTGTAGTTGCAGGTAAAAATCCTAGCTTTGTGAATGATGGCGACCGTAGCAACAAATCAAGCGATGAGGAGGATGAAAGAGCTGGCTACGTATTCCAAGTCCCGCGATAATATCAATTATTCATTTCATCAGCTTTGGACACTCTTATTTCCACCGCATCCAGGAAGAGAAAGTTCAATGACATATAGTTTAAATATTTTTAATTCTTCGGCAATTTGATACTCTTTGAACTTATTTACCTTGATCCAACAACACAACACACCTTTCGTCTTATTTTAAAGTGAAAGCATGATTTTCTTTTTCTCCTTCATTCAAATTATAATATCTCAAATATTCATAATCAAGCAAATATAACATTACTTTCTCTCTCTCTCCCCCCACACACAAACATGTATGTATAGTCAGGCCCACATATTATAAATACTGTACATCACTTTTATTCATTTCTATAACATTAATTTCTCTCCTACAAAACACACACGCACACAAATTTATATGTATAATCAAGCCCGTATAAATCTCATTGTATATTCTTTAAATACCATTATTAGAACTTGTAAAAGTAACCAAAATGAAGTGTTTTTTCAGCGTTTGGTTTCCCTTCTGAATGAAATTGGGTAGTAATTTCCCTACCTAAGGGAAATAAGGAAACTCGAGGGGGACTTAGGGAAATGTTACATTCATCAATATTTGTACGTTAAATGTTTAAAATAGATTTTTTATCTATTCAATGAAGATTGATATGCTTCTATAAAATTATACCACCTTTAGTAAAACGAAGAATGTCCCTCTTCTTGATTACTGATTACATAGCTAGTCTCCAAAAGAGCTTCCCAGGATTTTCACGATAATATTATATTTGATTAGATTTCCTTGTATGGTGAGCCACGTTAATATGTTGATGTATTCAACTCACTAATGTACCCTCAGTTCTCAAGTATCTCAGTGCATTGAAAACATGCGTATCGTTGAAGTGTGAAGCTAATGCTGTGGTTGTTTTGCTATTGGATTATATTATGAAGCAAAACAAATAATATAACTGCGTATGTACCTATACATTTGGTAAAATCGCCATCGGCTGGATGGGACACTTGGTTGTTAATAGTGTAAGCATGGGTTCACCTTTTCTTTATCTTTTTTTTTTCTTCAATCAATATGGAAACATAACACTTGAAGTTACTTCTTGGTTTATACTATAATAAATGTAAATGATCATGTAATAAAATTATACTTTTATGTACATGAATCTAAGTATTATTTCAAAAAAATGACCTGTTATTAGCGGAAATATACCTATGAAGGATGATAAGAAGACTCAATTGGACGAACACTTCCTTATTTGTGTTTCTTCAGAACAGGGCCCGTTTTGCCAGTGGTTTTCTTGCGTACTAAGATTCCCTACGTAAGGATTTTAGAAGCTTTTTAACAGATAAAACCAAACCCCTCATCACTCTCTACTATAGCTTGTCATTACAATAAAATAATGTATGTGAATAATATAGATGACAGATAGTACTGCCTTTTTAAATATGGCACTGTTATAATATGCAATGAGCTGGTGGTAACCAACATTATATTATTAAATCTATTTTAAAGTGCAGCGTAGCACTTTTTCGTGCATGACCAGCCTTTTTTTTTGGAGTGCAAAGGTTGAAGATACAAAATTTCTTCATATGCAATCACTCTTTTTTCCTTTTGTTCCGGTATAAAACTACATTTATATATAAAATGGATGCGTTAATAAAATAGCAGATGGAAGAATATATATCATCACTAAGACATAGGGTAATTGGATTTCTATTACTACTCTTTCGTGTCTGTGACCCTTTTATGCTGAATTTTTTTTCTTGGTAGTACAATGATTCCCTGGCATCGTCATCGTCTATAATTGTACTATGTGCACATTGTTACGTTGTACGTCAATGGAAGAAGGACCGAGGCAATTGATGCAATATATAAACCATATATCTCAGATCTCAGATAAGTTAAAAGAGTTGGCTATAGATGCTTAGTACTTTGAAAATGAATTTAACAGTTGACAATGGGATGATTTTATCATGTATGATATAATATATTATATATTATAACCATTGAATAGTATATAACATTTACTATAAATATTTAAATTATTATAATCAATAATTCATCCATCATTTTCGATAATAATAATAATAATAATAATAAACATTTTGTAATCATTTGTGTTACAGTTGTACAGTCTTCTCTTTTTTCTCATTTAAAATATATAAAGCGGTCCGATGGAAAACAGAGTCAATCTAATATTATTATATTATATATATATGATGTTAGCAAGGAGTAATGGTCATAAAAGATGATTAGGAATGGTTATAAAAAGATATCGCTTCTTTCCCTTCATTCTTTCAGTATTTATAGATAGGACTGAATATATATTATAAATTCGGAACAAAAAGAACAGGACGGACCTTTTTTTTTTGTTTGACATTAATGAAAAGGCGGTTTAAATTGATCCCTTAAAAGCATTTTTTTTATGGATGATGCGTCCAGAACATGAATCCATGATACGATTATTTAAAGTCCAGGGTATGAAGGGGTCACAGAAGATAAATTCCTTTTCTCCTTCTCCTCATTTTATACATAACAATTTTAGACTTTTTTCAATTATTTTTTATATTTTACCTTGTTTTAGTAAAATATATTCTGTTTAATTATGCTGATTGTTCATTTTATTACAAGAAGTTAGTTAGTTACTTTGCAATTATACATCATTCTAAAATGATTAAACTATAATCTATAGATAGATAGATAGGAGATTGGACTTATAAAATGTATTATTATTACTTTTACAACTTTGAGATTCTAAAAAATATCAAGTCCGTGCACACACGACATACATATACTTCTTATAGCGCAGAGCACTTCTAAACTCAAAATATTGGAATTAGTTGGTCGAGAAACCTTGGATCGTCCGTAAACCATAAACACGTGTGCAACATCTATTTTTTATAATTACAAGCACTGTGGAACAACACTAATCCATTCACCGCTCGATGGTTCTTCTTCTAATATAACCAGACTTATTTTTCAATAACATATTTGGCTTCCCATAGTAATCATTTTTTTTTCTCTTCTTTCCTCCTCGTATATTATACAACAAAAAAAAGAACATAGTAAACACTTCTTCTTTATCCTCCTCTCTTCCTCCCGCAAACGCCTTTAAAGAGATACTCCTTTCCTTATATTCCCTTTCTCTCCCCATATCTTCTACCTTTTCCACCTTATCCTCCATTCGTTTACTCGCTTCCCTTTTCTTTTTTTTTTTCTCTATCAAAATAAACAACAACAACCTCTCTTATCATCCTTTTTTTTTCTATTATTTCTTTGTGTTTCTGCTTTCATAATAACCATATATGGCGCCACCACGATCTTCAGAGTCGGGAGCAACAACGGTCGCATCACGATCGACAAAACCCGGGTTTCATCAACGTAAACCTTCATTAACTTCGGCATGTCCTCCAACAGGTGCTCGATCCATGGATAAATCTCGAAATGCTTTTCCACCATCATCTTTAACACAATATTGTAAACGTTTATATCGACTTCGTATTGTTCGACTGTTGGGCTGGACCTATGTTTTGACAAGCTTGGTCTTGTCTACAATGCATCTCTTTTCCTCGCTTACTTCAAGTCATTCTTCAAAGTCACTTGGGTCAGCTACTGCATTAGGTATAACATCTATATATGTAAACGTATTTTATATACAAACAAAACAGACCAGTGTGAAATCTAAAACTTTAATTTATTTTGATATTTAAAAGTACAAGATATGAATCATATTCAAAAACAACAACAATTTAATTTACCAGATGGTTTATCACCTCTGAACACACTTACCTATCAACTACGACTTTCAAAAATGTTTTCTAAGTCTTTGATCCGCATGGATCATTTACGTCCTTATTGGTTTACTGCAACAGCTTCACCTACCTCTGATCAAATCACTATTGCTACTATTTTAACGATGGATGAATGGCCTCATTTAGTTCGTTTGGCTGAAATATGGCAAGGTAAATATTATTTACATGTGGTGGTTTTTTTTAGTTGCTTGTTGTTTGTTGTTAATGATCATCGTACCAACAATGGAATGGTTGCTTTTTTTTGGATCTGTGTTACTTCTTTTTATAATATAAATATAGGACCCATCTCCGCGACAGTACAGATTCCTTCGGATATGGGAGGACTTGCCTCTGGTGCTATATTACAACATTTATCTTCCATTCGACGTGAATATGAAACACAACCCATGTTAGCACGTCATGTTGATCTTCATTTAATTGTTCGCCCAAGTAACGGTGATCCCGTTGTTCATGGTGGTTTCCAAGATAGTCGTAATTTGGCACGTTTATTCAGTCGTACTGACATTGTTGCACACGTGCCTGTCACGATATTATGGGTTTCTGACTTGACAACGGCTGCTAAAACATACCGAGATCGATTATTGGATGGTGATGTACTTATTGTACCTACTTTTGGATTCCCTAACAGTAAGAATGCTATTACGGATGAATGGCCAACGACAAAATCAGACATGGTGGAATGGGCTGATGAAAAACGTATCGGATTATTGGATTATCATTGGCGATTGAGTGAAGGCCCTACTTCTTATCCTACTTGGCGT
Source organism: Phascolomyces articulosus (assembly GCA_025677815.1). Lineage (NCBI taxonomy): Eukaryota > Fungi > Mucoromycota > Mucoromycetes > Mucorales > Lichtheimiaceae > Phascolomyces > Phascolomyces articulosus. The sequence continues at coordinate 207,233 of JAIXMP010000021.1, forward strand.
GAAGCAACTGAACCTTATCTTGTTCCTGAATATGATTATCATTATACTCCCATTTATATTTCTACTCGCGATGATCATCCATGGTAAAGAAAAAAAAGGACTTAATAAGGATGGGCCACAGAGAGGATATGGAAAAGGGAGAGAAAGAAGATGAAATTCTGGTTTTTCTAACACCTTGTGCCTGTCCAATCATTATTTAGGTGTGAAGAACGATTTGCTGATGAACCATCTTCATGTTTATATTCGATTTACTTGAACGGTGCTAACCTCTGGGTACTTCCCAATGACTATGTTGTAAGAACTGGCAAGGAAGCAGAGAAAAAACTAACCAGCGAAGAGGTAAATAGTAATAAGAAAAAGAGATTACTTGATATAGACTTAAATCCATATATTGATACAGCTATTATAAAATGCTCATGTAGAGTAAATTACAAGTACCAATGTATAAAAATTATCGTATTGAACAATGTGTATTTTATGCGCGCCAGTTTGATCAAGCTGGCATTTTTGACACTGATCGTGCAAAACACGTTCAACAAGAATGTGCAAAAGCTCTGGGTAGCTTACGTAAAGAAAAGATTATTAGCCCCAAACCCATCAATTAGACTATAACTTCCATTTTTTTAAATCTTATTAAGGGCTATTCTCAAATCAACATATACACACACTCACACACAGCATCATATACAAAAACACATATTATACGCGTATATAGAGTAGTGTACCTTCTTCTTCCTACTGTCTCCTCCCTTTTTTTTTATTATTATTCCTTTTTCTATTTTTTTCATGTTGGAAATTATCCTCCACAACAAAAAAGTGAGAGAAAATCTCCAACAAAGAACCCAATGTAATATATTATTCCTTCTTTTTTTTTTCTTAAAAAAAAGTCATGACTGTGGATTTATTATTTATTGATGATGATGATGTGGTGATGATGAATTTATGCATGCATCTGCCGGGTAATCTAATTCCGTCTATATAGAGTGCAGCTTGACTTAATATTACACTAATCCGTACATATATAAAATGAAAACCATCATTACACACGGACCGTTCTGGGGGAGAAAAGATCGTATTTTATTTATTTCGGTCAAAGGGTTCTAGTTTGGATTTATGTTTATATTGAATTATTGCTGTTATCTATTCTTGTCATATAGAATACAGGCCAACAGAGATATCGTTATATATCATCCTCCCATTATAAACCATCGACACAACTTTACACACTCATCTATAAATCTGTTGGATACTCCTCTTCTACGTAACTATCCCTTACAAACTCCCCTCCCCTCGCGATGCTAAGTATAAATATAATATATAATCACATTTTTATAGATAAAAAAAGAACACTCTCCCCCCTTTCTTCATTTTGAAAAAGTTGTCTCTCCGCTTATGCATTTCAATACTTGTATATTCTTTGCAACCCTTTTTCTTCTTCTTCATTTGCCCTCTTCTTTCTTCTTCTTTTTTCTCACTCTTTTTTCTTGTTTTCTTTATCTATTTATATATAAATCTATTATTATTTACGATGAGTATCGTGATGGATAAATTAAAGAAGCAAATAGAAATGTGGCGTGTCGGTAAATATACTAAACGACGATCATATATTCCAGAATATGAACCGAGAGGTAATTTATATTATATAATCCATCTTTTTATTATATATTCGACTCGAGCCAAGAAATATATATATATATATATATTCATGTACTCATATTGTTTTTTATACATATACCATCAACAACCTGTGAAAACAACAACAACAAACGAATAGACAAAGATTATTATCGACATACCTATCATGATGGTGTATACCTTTCATCACTAAGCGATCGACCTGTTTCTTCTTCTTCTACTTCAACCAAGAAAAACATGAAATTATTTCCTTTAAAAAAGAAATCATGTCGAATACCACCCCCACAATGTTCAGAAACGTATAATATGGCATACCATGGTCGTTCTTACTAAAAAAAATTACTTGATCTTTTATAAAATGTAATATGATGACCCCCACCTCCCTCTCTCATACAACAACTTTGAAAACGAAAAATTGTATATAGCAACAAATACGTAGCACTTTTTTTTTTAGTTTAGCCTAATAATCGAATAATATTGTCCATAGTCTAATAATGGATGCTAGTTGTAGTAATAGTAGTAGTACGTAGTAATAATAGAAAAGAAAAAAAGAATAATATTCTTGTTTAATGTTGTCCTTTCTCCCTTTACTGCTTTTTTTTTTTGGCTTCTTATTACTAAACATTTTCAACTTCCTTTTTTTGAATCATTTGTTAATCACCATCATAATAATACATTAAAAATGGTACTTTGAAATAGTTAGTGTATATTTTTATATTAATGTATTGTTTTTGTCATACTCTAAAATAGTATGATAGACACTTCATAAGAAAAAAAAAAGGAGGTAACTCTTTACCCCCATTACGTAAAAACACGCACTAAAATCATTAAAACCTGTTTCTATGAAATTTAGTATATATTTATCTATTGTTCATCATTTTTTTTTCGTACTTTGTTATTACTACTAACGTGGGAAGAAGTATAGTCTATTAGTATGTTTAGTAATAAACTGATGATGGGTGTTTCACGTTGGTATTGAGAAAAAACATCATTTGTTCAAACGTTATATTTTTATATTTAATGCACATATTTATCATTGTGTTGTTGTTATTTTTTAAGTTTGATTATATGCAGCACTATACTTGCATATACCTACATTAGTTAAAAAAAAACCTGGAAGAAACCTTTGAATAACCAAATCGATCGGACATCGCAAAATGAATGGTAATTAAATATACAGTGCACCGTGATATATAATTTATCATGCAATAAGATATCATTGCTCATGCTGTATAATTGTTTGTCATTGAATAAAAAGAAAACAAAAAGATTGATTCAATAGTTGTAACATCTTTATCCGTGCGTTTTAAGCATTTGGACCAAGTCGACGATCCATCTGTAGAATGCCCATCATAACAACAAATATGTTCATCCATTATTACTACAAACTTTATACTTTTTCAGTTTATTATTGTTAATACCTAAATGGATTGACTCTCTCCCCATTATCACCTTGGTAGTAATAACAACTAATATTTATAAATCTAACTATCATAATCTCTCTTTTTTAGTTATGTATTCCTATCATATATAAAGTTGCTTCCAACTTAATAGCAAAAGATCACTTTTTCCCTTTTATATATAAAACTTTTATATGCTAATGTAATGTTCCATCGTTTGTATTTATATTCTTGTCTATTTGAATATCGAAAAAAGGGATTCCATCTTGCATTACACAATAATGAAATATTGGTCATTGGATTGCAATCGTAGAGACGTCTATTGTCAGTAGTACCAAAAGAGAGAAAGAGAGAGGCATGATGTCCCGCGTTTAAATTTTTGTGACGTTTCCAAAATTTTGGCAAGTTGCCGGACAACGAAGGGCGGGGGGTCGATGATCCAAAGAACAAATAAGCAAAAAAAGTAAAAGCTTTCCCTTTTAACTCTCCCCACTCTCAATGGCATCCAAGCTTCTTTCCAATACCATTCAGCACCGTGCTAGTTTGACCAAGCAGGTAAATTAGATACCATTCAAAAAAAATATAATAATAGCAATGGAATGGCCAGATTTTTTCTTGTTGGCGTTTCCAAATGAAACATTATATAGAAAGACAAAAACAAAGAATAAAAAAAGCACCATTAACCATTGGAGGGTATTCTTTTTCTTGTCAAAATAAATACAGTTCGTTCGACCTTTGGCTACTGCTGCCGAACAACTTGTCAACACCCGTACTACTGTCCTTCCTAATGGCTTAACGATCGCTACCGAGGAAAACACAACTGCCAATGGCGCCGCTACTGTTGGTGTTTGGATTGACGCGGGTTCGCGTGCTGAATCAGCTAGCAACAGTGGTGCTGCCAACTTGGTGAAGCGCATTGCTCTTCAGGTGAGACGATTATCTCATTCTACGTGTTTTATTGATAATATTATAATAAAAGAAGGATGCGACATAGTCTATTATTATTATTTGGATGATATCTATCTATTAGGTTTTTTGTGGAAATTTTATTTATCTCTTTTTTATGGAATGATTTTTATTTATTTATATGGAAATAGAACGGCAAGTACAATGGCGGTGAATTGACAGCTCGCACCACCCACGATCAAACTTACTACGCTGCCAAGACGATCAAATCCAACGTTGAAAAGTCTGTTGCAACCCTTGCTCAAATTGTGCAAGACTTGAAGCTTGATAGCTTGGAAAAGGAACGTGCTGCTGTATTGAACCAAGAACCTTCCATGGAAGATGTTACCTTTGAACATTTGCACGCTACTGCATTCCAAGGCACTAGCCTTGGTTTACCTGTCAATGGCTTGAACGTTGAAAACTTGACTTCCCAAGATTTGAGCAACTTTATCAAGGAAACTTACACTGCTAAGCGTATTGTTCTTGTTGGTGCTGGTGATGTTGATCACGATGTTTTGGTCAAGTTGGCTCAAACCAACTTTGGTTCCCTTGCCTCTGGCAATGCTTCCACCGGTCCTCAACCTTCCTTTACCGGTTCCGAAATCCGTTTGCGTGATGATCTTGCTCAACAAGCTCACATTGCCTTGGCTGTTGAAGGTGCTCCCTTCATGTCTACCGAATACTTGAACTTGTTGGTTATGCAAACCATCATTGGTTCTTGGGATAGCACTTTGGGTGGTGCTGCCAACTTGTCTTCTCGTTTGTCCTCCGTAGTTAATGGTAACCATTTGGCTGACTCCTTTGCTTCCTTCACCAAGGGTTACAAGGATACCGGTCTTTGGGGTTTCTATGCTGCTACTCAAAACCGTGATCAAATTGATGATCTTGTTCACTTTTTACAAAAGGAATGGAACCGTCTTTCCACCACCGTCACTGCTAGTGAAATCGAACGTGCCAAGGTTCAATTGAAGGCAAGTTTGTTGTTGAGCCTTGACTCTTCTTCAGCTGTTGCCCAAGATATTGGTAGCCAAATCTTGACTACTGGTAAGCGATTGAGTGGTGATGAATTGGCTCAAGCTATCGATAAGATCTCTGTCTCGGATGTCCGTGACACTGCCAACAAGTTCATTTGGGATCAAGAAATTGCCGTTGTTGGTGCTGGCCCCATTGAATGTTTGACTGACTACAACAGAGTCCGTGGTAACATGGCTTACAACAGGTAAAGTTATCTTTTTTAAAAAAAATCTTTTTGGGGTGAAGGAGAGGAGGAATCTTGAGAAGTATTACGATGATTATTGATATTCTAATACATATTATTTCTTTTTCTTTTTCTTTAATAAAACAATGAAATAAAAAATTAGATTCTAAGCGTCGTAGATTCATTAATATAATTGTTTAACATCTTCTTTTCCCTTTCACTATTTCGTTACTTCTCTTTTATTATTACCGCAAACTTGTCTCTCAACCTCTTTTTTAACTCTCGCTCTCTTTCTTCCTATCTCTCTCTTTGCATTCTTATTCTAGCCATGATCCAATGACTTTTTTTTTTCCTATTGTACTTTTCTTATTTGCATTTGGGGGAAGCACATTTTTACAATATTAGATTTTTTTTTTGCAACAATCTATCTTTGTGATTATTCCATGTTAATTGTTGTTATATGAAGGAAACTGTTTCTTTTAATGATGATTTGTTATGCAATCTGTTCCAAAAGAAACTTGAAACAAAATAACCATCTTATAAGCTGGGTTTTTTTTTCTGATTTTCGCCATAATCGCCCTTTTGCGTTTCAGCATACTTTTTTTTTTTCGTTCCGCCACACTTAGTACCAGCACTCCCCTTTCCTTTCAAATAACTTTTATTTTACACATATAATGAAGATATACGCTGCTGCATTATTGTCTTCATTGGCATCAGCTGTTGTTGCCTTTGAAAATACTGTACCATGCTTAATGTGGTCACCTAAGGAGTAAGTATCCATGTTTTACAAGAAAAAAGTATAGCGAATTAAATTTAAACTTGAGCAACAACAAAACTGACACACACACACACACACACACGCCCATCTCGAAATTTAAAAAAAGATACTTGACACACGTCGCAGGGCAACAATTTATTGTTGAAAACAAAGAAGCCGTTTCCACCATCTGGTCTTCTCTTTCGTCTGATATTTGTGAAGCAAACGTTATTGCCATTATTGACCAACCTGGTGTATGTAACAATAATAATAATAATTATAACAACAATAAAAAGAATGTCAGTAATGTTAACCATACCATGTAAAAAAATGATACATATGTATACTACAGATCCATTTGAACGACTTTACACGCTCGGAATCATTTACATCCATCAAGGTAAAAAATAAGAATGCTATAAAAAACGAAACAAATATTAAACCGAAATTTTGATATATATAGCAACACCGTGAAGATGCAGTGACGCGTACAGAAGTCGAATACATTGCTGACAATGTGAACGTGGATGATTTGGCAAAGTTAATTGCTCAAGAATGTGATGGTTCTGTGGTCCATAGTGATAGTAAGTGTTATTATCGTTAAATTACTGATTGTTTATTGTACGACTTTTTTTTTTCTATAAATGAAGATACCAACCTACTTTATGCAGACTTGTCAAATGATAATGAAGCTCCTACTGTGGCCATTCTTTCTTTGCCTAACGCAGAAGATACAGATGCATTGCAACAAAATGGTAAATATATATATAACTATCAGGACTAGATGAGATAAAAAAGAAAATGGTATATTGGGGACTGGATTAAGGTTATACGATTCTCCTTCAATTTCTCATTTCCTCACTCGTTTCAAAATAGATGTCAAGGTGGATGAATTTATCAAGAATGTTCAAGAGCAAGCTGTTGATAACTACGCAGTCATTTATACCTCAAGTTCAGCCAAGAAATCGGTAAGTAATAGTTATTATTATTGGTTTTTATAAAGAGCTGGAGGAAGAAGGTATATATGTATTGCCATAGGATCTAACATTTTCCAAAAAAAAAAAACAGCCATCTCACTTGCGAAAGCGAAGTGCATTGGAACGTCGAGCACCACCATCTGAACAAAGCAGACCTATTTTTGCTAAATACCAATTGTTCTCACCTGGTGTCTTTATGGCATTTGCTGTTGCCTTTATTGTCATTGCTATTGTTTCTGTTGGTCTTACTTGGCTTACTACAATTCAAACACCTATTCGTTTCGAAGGAAAGCCAAAGAAGAATTAAAAAAAATGAGTGTGCTTCCAACAGTTGTGCTGTGAAATATATATATACATAAATAAAAAGAGCATACATACCTGGTTATCATGATTCTATTACAATGTCGTATAAATTATATGCTATTCATCTGGATCCTGGGTTTTATACAAAGTTGTAAACGGAAAAGGGATAATGTATTGTTTATTTACTTTTTGACTGAACAATGTATAGGATCAAGAAAATGTTGGGTTATGAGGAGAGAGAGCATACACGCATATATGTTTTGATCAACAGCAAAAACAGCAGCGATAAATCCAGATAAAATAATATATAGATTATTAGAAAGGGAGCTTTTACTTCCGTATATAAATTTATTTATATAATACAAAAAAATTGTATTGAAGGATCATGACCTTCATGCTATATTATAGGAGGAGATGGTGTTCTGTGATCTATTTTTTTTCGCCTTGCAAAGTTACTACTACCTTACGGCTACCACCGTAATTACGATGCTCACACAAGTAGATGCTATATAAAAAAAAATTGAAGGGAAGAAAGTGTATACGTGTTCTTATCTAGCATTGAATTTCCATGGTGTATAAAATATGACTCAATATGAATATGAAAGACTTACCCTTGCCAAGTACCAGTGTTAAGTTGACCATTAGTAATAGGAATCTAGTAACAACAAAAATAAACAATATATTATTATTCACTTGAACAAACAAGTGTCTATGGTTAATCTATAATGTTTCTTACATTGAGTGAGACACCAACAAGACCAGATTTCAAATGTCCAGGCTAAAAAAGTGGATAACAACTAATTAGGACACTTGTACATACATGCAAATACTCATCTATATCCTGATATAAATTCATTTACCATGTCATCTGGCCCTTCATCCGTATGGATATAAGGAAATGTCTCGGGAACAATTTTATCCAATCCCATATCCATATCTCGACGAACATCTGGATCTGCATTTTCGTTGAGCATAAGTGAAGCAGAAGTATGTTGCACTGTAAATATGAAAATAAGTAGATAATTAGAAACAACACATAATCGTTTTTATGATACTCACTTCATCTTTATTTACATTTTTTCTCAGTTATGTAATAAATACTTACAAAAGATATTGGCCATTCCAACTTTATAGTTTTTTATTTCTGGAACTTGGCCCACAATTTCATTGTGTACAAGATGGCAGCCTTTTGTATATAATAAAAACAGTACAAATGTATACAAAAAATATCAGAACACGAATTTCATTACAATTGAACTTAATCAAATGAAAGAAAGATATATATACCTCTGCTACGGGCATTCAAGTGAATCTGTTTCTGGTACCAAGACATAGCGTTAGTTCTGAAACGTTATAAAAAAGTTCAACGCGTACTGCTGATTTTTAAAGATGAAATAAAATGTCGGTTGTATCAAAAAAATAAATTTATTAAACTAAACAACATATTACTACGACAGCATCCATAGTCATCCAGACTTCTTATGAAGTTCAGTCAAGAAAGATTCAACGCCATGATGCTTGACTTCTAATTTCTGTGATCTATTATTATTTATATAATTCGTTGTTATAAGTACCATAACAAATTCGATACATAATATAACTCAACAAGTTTTAGCAAAATATCATGGAGAATAAAGTACATACTCTTGAATTGACAAGACCTTTTGTGCGCAAATGATATCACCATTTTGATTTTCAGCCACTTTGAAGGTCAATTTCTTATTCATCCTATCAATCATAGTAGGTTTTACTTCCTATTATAAAGCAAAACAATAATAAATCGTATATCAATATATAATAATAAATAGGCGCTATATTTTCAATTCTATAATATATACGTCATTCATTTATTGACTTACCTCATATAATTCTAAATCAGTATTCGTTGGGTTTCCAACCATGATATTGATTGCAAGAACAATTGAATTAACGGTATCGTTTAAATTAACAATGATATGTCCAATACCCCTATTCATTTTTTTAAATGTAATAAGCATTGTAGACTATTGCAAGTTGTTCCCATCAAATGCTATAATATATATAAAAGAAACTCTTACCGAAGAGTTTGTGCTTCAATATCAAAATACTTGATGAATATCAAAATCTGATCCGCTCTTATTGGTGGTCCAACGGGTGTTTCAGCATAAATACCAAAGGTTGATTTTGGATCTACACGACCTTTAGCGAGTACTTGTTCTGCAACTGTTTTGTAATAAACAAAATATACACCGACAGTTAATAGCCATGTTATTAGTCTTATAGATAAATATATCTTTTGTGTCAAAAAAAGAAAAAAGTGCAATAGATATATTACGTTGATTTTTGTTGATCGTGAAATTAAGCGCTTCGTCTGGTCTAAATGTCCCATTCATACGTTTTATGATAACCCATAATCGGCATTTTGTTTCTTTTCCAGGAAAAAGTGCTTCTTTCACCATTTTTTCAAGATCACCCATCGTTGTTTTTGTTTTATCGTACGTCAAAGATTTACTAGATGTATGTTCTAAATTGAGCATATCGAATTGATTATTGAACTCTTTGAACGATTCTTCGGTAACAGCCTTTATATAGGTGTATGTATAAAAACATGATTAATTTCATTTGTCATTATCATTTGCTGTTTGTACCCTTTATAGACCAAGTTATGCTTTTTGAAAAATGATTTTACCCAAACACGGCGAGTGGTCGTTGTTCCTCTTTGTTTTTGAGCAATTCTTGTGGCTATATAGATAATAGAAATTTCAAAATTATTATACAGACAAACTATTAATCAGCGGATTTAATTTTCTTCGAATAGGATGAAAGCTAAAACCATTTATATGTGTGTGAGTGCGTGTTTTTATTACCAATAGTTTTCGGAATATCTGCGACAGGTATCTCAGGTAATACTTCTTCAAGTCGTGATTTACGAATATATGAAAGGATGTATGCACTCTCAATACGTGCAGGCGAATCTGGTTTATCAAGAGGTGGGCCACCATAATTTCCTTCAAGGACATCACTTTCTTTTACTGGATGTACTTGTTCATCCGAAAATTTAATCCTAATTTTAAAAACAAAATGAGGTTCCAATTATTTCCTTTCATGATATATATATATATATCAACTAATGAATCGTCAACTGAAAGAAAGGAAATACAAGTATATATACCATTGATTTCCTTTACAAGTAGGTCGAATATAAGTATGATAGTATCCACTAGATAAGTATCCACTAGATAAGCTTCTTTCTCCATGAGCAATGACACTAATGAGTAATATGTAATGATATATGAAAATATTATACATGGTTAACATATAACGTTATTTGTTTAATCATTGCTACATAGAATTTACTGTTACCTTTGGAGTACATATACATGGGACTCAGATCGATCACTATACTGTCCCAAAAATGGGTCAAGATCAATTTCTAACGGATAAGTAAATCGATCCTTGATCTAAATAAACATTGAGCAATAGTTGTTATTGGTATACAGGCAATAAAATGCATAGCATATTAATATTATTTCATTAGCAGGCTAAAGTTATAAGGAGAATTGTATATATGATTGGATGTCGCTCAATATTAAAAATAATAATTACCTTTTCCATGCGCTTTTGGGTTTTGTTGTATCGCATTCTTTTTAATGCAATATGTAATATTGGTGGGAGTTGATCAATCTCGTTGCCCCTTTCAAACACGTGGTTGGATAACGCTTGATCAAGGGTTGGAATTCCATCCATGTCTAGTTGAAAGTCTATAATTCAAAATGTTTGTACAACATGGTCAGAACACAATGCATTGTATATAATGTAATGTTTATCTTTTTTTGGAACCATTTGCATAAAGAAATAATTTTGATTTCTGACCATAGTCACATTTTCCATTTGCATATCGAATACCAAACAATCTTCGATAAAGACCAGGCAATGAAGGGTTCTATATACAAGATACGTATAGAAATTTTTAAATAAGATTTATAGTAATGAGTGCTGGGCTCTATGCGTAATGTATTATGATATGGATGATTATTTCTTACAGAGCGTTCCAAAGAAGCTTGTAAAACTTCTTTCACTTCAAACAGATCATGTTCTATGAATAATTCAAGCGCATCCCATCCAAAGGCTTTTGTCAGCTCTGTTGTTTCTATTAACAGCACAGTAGATGTAAATTAGAACATAGTTTAACATGACTGAATTAAACTGATGATTTTTTATTGAGCAAAAAGAAAAAGTCATCATCTCACTTTACCTACTGTCTTGGAAGAAAATTGCAACTGATAAAATAACTCTTGTAAAGCAGCTAATATACTAGTTTCTAGAGCTGGTGCCTGATAAATACTTTTTCGAAAATAGTTGGTAAAGAAAAGCCACTGCAATAAAGCAGTAAGGTATCCTGTAGAACCGGCATTCTTAATACCGACAATATTGAGGTGCTTCTTGGAGTCATAGCTGTAAATCGTAGGACATGGTATTTTAAAACCTCAGCATGAATTTTTACCCTGCATTGTACTTCTTCAAACAAAGAAGTTAAATTAAATTATATCTGTTATATACCCTATAAAATGATGCCAGAGAACACCAGTAGAATCCTTGAATACACGAATGATTGCGGTTGCTCGAATCTGACCTTGTTGTAGTAACGGATCCCTATTCGTTTCTTCATTGCCTTCGTAAATACGTTCAAGATTAACAAGGCGAGTAAAACCCCAATCATCTTCATCTGGAGTAAATCGATGACGAGCAGCTATTGTATCAAGCATAATGTGATAAAAATTAGACGTCTTCTTTATATAGCTACACATAGTTCATATTTCTTCTTACCATAGCTCACATAATTCGTTGGATATCTAGGAGATGATAAGCAAATGGCAAACTGCGCGCATGCATAAGCCTCGTCTTCTTTTGATGACTCAGCAGGCTTATTCCATTGAAGATACAAGGATGCAAATGAATTTTGACTATTCCCTTTTGGAAACAGTAGTAAATTCCTGTTTCAAAGAAATACCCCCATTTAGTTATTTACAATGAAATTTTTGTTTCTATATTAAAAAAAAGAAATGGTTCATTTACCACTTATGTCCACCCACTTCAAATTCAGGTCCACGAACTCGATCAGATAAACTTTTAAAATTAGCAATATCCCAATGAACACATTTCGATTCAATCAATTCCTCATCCACTTTTTCGAAAAGTTCATCGGCAATCTTGTCATCTGTATATAAAATATTTATGGGTGATAAATTTTCTCAAAACAAATAAGTATTGGCTATACTTATTCAAATAAAGATAGGAAGACGTGTTTAATATTTACAGTCATGGACTACGGAAAGCACGCGTGGAGGTTCAGCAGGAGTATCTACTGGACGATAAGGTGGAAGTTGCTATAAAAAGTAATTGGTCCAAGGATAAGATGATGAAAGGTTAATTTTTAATGGCCCAAAGTCGCAATACGACTAATAGTATCTCATACCTCATCGATTGTCATGATTAAAAATCCTAAAAAGAAGGACAAGAGAATTAGCGAAGCTCTCTTTTAAGGCGTTTTATAGTAATTAACCGAAGTTATGGCGCAGTTGAAGCCTTACCATTTTTTTACTCTTTATGTTAACTTTGAGTTCGGATGGCGCATCAAAGGAAAAATTGCATGAAATTGAGCAGTAACTGCTCGATAAGATATATTATATTGTCATCAACAGTAGTATCACTAGTTGGATAGTAGTTACCTATTATATATAAGCATATGGATACAAGATTTATAGATTTTCTAATATAATAAATTTACTCTCAATACCATCCTCTTTCACCTTGTCAGTGGAAAAGCTTTGAATGTTACGGCGAAGATCTGCTGACCATCCTGGTTTTATCCTATACTACTTTTAGTGCCCAATAAGCAATCAATAAACTTTATTATTGTTGCGTAGATCAAGGTATAAAGTATACCAGCAAATAAAATGTATACTATAAATGTGTACAATCCATAGTGATTACGGGTTTAAATTTGTAAATAAAGATATGGTTGTTATTAAAATTATCGAGGAACCCATTCAGTTTTAATAATAAAATGCATTGACCATGGAAGAAATAGTCAAATAAAGCAAAGACATGCAGTGAGTTGATTCTTTATATTAGAAGTGCTTGTATATGTAATGTTCTACCGCATAATGTTAAGTTCTCATGAATTTAAGTATTATTGGGTTTGGTCCCGAAAAAGCAACATTTGGTTATAGTTACATGAATTGGAATAATTTAAAGAGAGCTAACCTGTGAAAAGTCACTCCTATTGAATCCAAGTTGTTTCTCGTCCTTTTTACTTTTTTTTTTCACCAACATATTATAAGTAAACCGAAAAAAAAGCTAGAAAGAAAAACGCCTATTGTGTTTTTCTTGTCGTTATTCCCAATAACTAGATCCTCTTCAAACATATTATGACATCAGAAAGCATGAATTCTGCTATTAGAGACTTTTTATCTTCTTTAATCACTTCCAATGGTCATAATCCAGTTGTCACCACTGAATTGAGTTCAGATGCACAACAACAACAGCAACAACAACAGTTGTTACCAATGCCACAAGAACAAGTACACTATCAACAACTGGAATTAGATCAGCAGCAACAAGAACAAGAATCACAAAAACAACCACAAATCCCTAATGGCATCAAACGTTCTCGTAGTCTAGAAGAGGATCCTTTGGAATCCACAAATGCCAAAAAGAAACATAAGGAAGATGAAAACTACAGCCACAATGATGATAATAGTCGAAATCATAATGGTGGCAGCAGCAATAATAGCAGCAGAAGAGCAAGAGCAAGGCAAAAGCGAATTCGCACCCTTGAATTGGAACCAAGTACACGACTTATTGCTCGTCAACTACGTAACCTTTTACGCGAAGGAGAGATTCAACGTCATTTTGAAAAGTACGGTGAAGTACTTGAAGTAATATTGAAAAATGATGGCCAATATGGGTTTGTTCAATTTGCTGATGCTGAAACGTGCGCAGCTGCTGTTGAAGGTGAAAACAATAAATATTTACGTGGATGTCTTTTAAGTAGGTTGTTTTTCTGTTTTATTTATTTACAACGGATTTCAATAGCAATATCATAGGGAAAAATATGAATATACTGAAATTGAATCTATTTGTAAAATAATAACAGGACTGGAAGTATGTCGCGGAAAGCCTTATGGTTACGATCGTCTATCAAGTTCTCATCGAGATGGTCGTTCTCGTAGTTCCTACGTACCGGACGATCGAAGAGACCGACAACGAGGACATCGTAGTGAATCCAATTATAGACGTAGCCGAGAGGATGATAGAAGTGATGAATATCGACCACGTTGTCGCATTAGCAGTAAAGACGATGATGAGGATGGTACTTCCTCTGTTCCCAAGCCTCAATCCGGCATTTTCACATCTTCATCCAAAAGAAAGGATTTTCCACTCCCACGTCGTTATGGCAGCAGTGTACCTATTGTTCAAGTTATTGCAATGGGTGATGCAGACCGTCCCTTTATCAGTAATGTGGAAACATCTTTCAGAAGTCGTGGCACGTCTATTCATACTTTATTTTTACAACCTGATAGTGTTTCTCGTGATGCCATTGTGAAGCAAATGATTTATGAAGGTGTAAAGGCTGTCATTATTATCGAAAGAGGAATGGAAATCGACCGTAAAATATATCTACAAGTTTTTCATCGTAATAATGGAGGAGAAACTGATGCTGTTCGATTTGATGGTACGGATGTTTTTTTTGAATATATTTATGTGAGAGAATATTAAACGAAGTAATATGTGCATGGATGTGTGTTTTGTGACCTTTCTCAATTCTTTTTTTTTCTTCTTTTCCCTTTCATCTTCCCTTTTTTCCTTCCTCTTTCCCTTTCCCACACTCCAGAATATGATAGTCTTGACATTGAGGATGCGATTGCAATTGTTCAACGTTCCCAACAAGCAACTATGTTTGTGCCTACTACATTTGGTGCAAACACATTGATTCCTCCTGCCTATGGCTTTACTCCACAGTCTGCCCCACCCCCCCCTCTTTTCCCGCCTTTTGGATCATCTCTCCCTATGTTTTCTTCTGCTGCTACAGCTCCTACTCCCCAATCTAATCCATCAGGATTAAATATCAATAACAGTGATGCACTTGCTACTATTGTGAATCTTCTTCAGCCCCACTTGGGATCTTTTTCTACTTCATCACCAATTACCGCAAGAGGATCAAATGGTATTAGTAACAACGGTATGGACTCTTCTAATTCAGGTAGTGCTAGTGCTTTATTACAAGCACTTGGTTCATTAATTAACAATAATGCAGCTCAACAGCAGCAGCAACAACAGCAGCAGCAACAGCAAGCCATGATATTACAACAATTGCTAACACAACTCTCTGGTGCAGGTAATACTACTCCTACTTCTTCACAAGGCAATGGTAATCCTTTCATGGCACCAACATCACTTCATAATACCCCATCCCTTCCACCTTCTGTCCAAACTGGACAATCCCCCTTAATGCCTAGTGTGAATGAACTTGTAGGTAAAATCAATATGATTGCTCAACGAGTTCAAAATGGCAATGGCGATATTTTACATAATCAATCAACCTCTTCTTCCTCTCAGAATCATAATTCAGGTCAAAATAGGAAACGCTAGGCTGTCGTCGTAGTGTGATTACAAGGCTTATCACTTGAAAATTGTGTTTAGCCATTTTTCTTTTCATCTTTCTCAATCTCTCTTTCCCCTCTTATTTTCCTTTTTATGTTTAGTATTTCTCTTAACTATTTTCATAATAATCATCCTTTTATTAAGTATTTCTACTTTCCTATCCCCCATCTTTACTCTATCTCTTGTTCATTCATTGGATCTGTATAATACATTACTTCCCTAAAGCTTGTTCCTCTTACATCACCTCCAATACTATTTAGCATAAAAACGGCTATTTATAATATATATATATATATATATAATATACTTATCATAATATATACTTGATGGATTATGTATGTACAGATTTCTGCTCTTGTACTGATTGGAAAATCTGTGTTAAACAATAAGAACCTTATGCTGAGTTGTTTGGTACAGAACTAATTTATTCTTTCTTTTCCTTACCCCATTCAATATGACACCACCACCTCAACAACCACCCAATGAAAAAGATGATCAAGAACGATTTCAGATGGAATTGGAGTTTATACAATGTTTATCAAATCCATGGTACCTCAATCGTAAGATTTAATTGAAATTTTGTTACACTGTTAT
This sequence comes from Phascolomyces articulosus, assembly GCA_025677815.1. Lineage (NCBI taxonomy): Eukaryota > Fungi > Mucoromycota > Mucoromycetes > Mucorales > Lichtheimiaceae > Phascolomyces > Phascolomyces articulosus. Next base: position 223,691 of record JAIXMP010000021.1, read on the forward strand.
TGTCTTGTGCAGATCCAAGCACGTAAACACCTTTTGTTAATTCAATATTTGTTCATACAACAGATTTAGCACAACAACAATACTTTAAAGACGAAGCATTCCTTAATTACTTGGAATATCTACAATATTGGAAACAACCTGAGTATGCAAAATTCGTAGTGTGAGTCATTTCTTTTACGATCGAACATATATTGTATAATTAAAATATTAATAATAAGAAATTAAATTTCATCAATGCTGGTTACGCGCGTTTATTTCTTTAGATACCCACACGCTTTACATTTTCTGGATCTTTTACAACACGCACAATTCAGAGATCATATTACTACATCCGAAAATACCCAAGAAGTTCATCGTATGCAATATTATCATTGGATGTACTTACGTAACTCTGTTCCTTCAAAAGATCAAACACAGGCTCAACCGTCACAACAGACGCAACAGCAGTTACCACAAACACAGCAACAGCCTCCACAACCTCAAACACAACAACAAGCATAGCGTTAGTACTAAATAATTTAATACATAAGATTGAAACATTCGTCTGCTTTTGTATTATCGTCATCGTTATCATTCATTGTCACCACCGCCATCACTGTCATTATCATCAACATTTATAAAACAGCACTTATAATAATAATAAAAACACATAGAAAAGACTAAACAAAACGAGTCATTATTAATTTTTTTTATTGTTGATCAACAACCAATTTTTCTAATTTTACATATTCGTCCACACGAGCAGCGTACTGTTTAGTTACTTCTAAATCAGGTTTGCAAACAAGCTCTGGCTCTTCTGCCTCACGATGGCCCATCATTTCCTTAAATTCATTGGGACCATGGTCAACGACACCATATTTAGCCAACAATGCCCCACCCAGACTTGCACTGTTCATACCCTTTTGCTTGTATACGGGTAGTCCCATGACGTTAGATAATACTTGAAGTAATGCTGTATTGGCTGCTGCACCACCCGTTGCCAAAATACGCTTAGACTCAACCGTCGTCATTCGCTGTAAACGGATTCTCATGGAAAGAAATTGCGAATCAACAATGGCACGGACATTGGCAGATGGATTATCAAATTCTTGGACTTGTTGACCCTTTTCGAAACGATAAATACCCTTGGCAAAAGGAATGATTTCTTGCATATCATAATAGAATCCTGTCTTTCCTTGGGTATCAATTTGCAACAATCTATTGAATTCATCCCAGTTACTTGATGCATAGGTGTCACGAATATGTTGTCTTGTTAATGAGCCATTCTTGTAACACAACATGCCCATAAATCCGGTGGGATCAGTTGGGTGTGCCATAAGATGGGATTCGGTAGTTGCCTTGGCAGCACCTTGTTTCAAATAAACAAGAACAGTATCAGATGTTCCTAAGGAAACAACACAATCTCCTTCTTGTAAGTTCATGGATACTAATGTAGCAGAGTTATCACCGGTAAATGGCATAATAGCACAATCTATAATATTTATGATTATTAGAAAAAATTCAATCGCAACTGGGTGTGAAGCATTAAATTGACAAGGATAAAAAGAACACATACCTGGGTGTAAACCGAAACGTTCAACATAGTATGGGCTGATCTTGCCTAATGCACTGCCACCTTCCACAGGCTCTAATTCCAATTTTTCACGAAGAGACACACCGCCACAATGATCTAGCAATTTATCTTCCCATCGATGTGTCTCGATATTCATAAGATTGGTTCCGGATCCTTCGGGAGAATCAACAGGAGCAAGTTCGCCAAGCAAAACAGTTGCAATAAACGAGCTTACCAAGGATATATTTTGGGTCTTGTCATATGCATCTTCACGATCATTATATATCTTTTTTTAAGTGATAATATTTTAGTACCTTTATCCAATGATGAGTGATCTCGTAGCAATTTTCTCATCATTTCCCACCTTGCCATATTCCATTTTTTTTTACCTTGGCAATTTGGTTTCCTGTAAATCGTTCATATGCCTTTGATCCTGTCAAATCTGCTAATGCTTGTGCTCCTCCAACCAAAGCTTCCAACGATCGACATTCACGAGTTGTGCTAGCATCTTGCCAAATCGGGGATTGACTTATCTCGAAAGCATCCGAGAGTTGTTCTTCCAGGGTCTTTTTTGGATCCAATTGACTTAATTTTTCAATTCCTGTTTTACTCCAGTAAACACTTCCATGTTGCTAAACAGACAATAAACACGCGTGAGACATTTTATTCACTATATATTTCCAAGCCCATTCTCCACCTCATTGTTTCCTCTTTTTCCCTTCCAACTTCCTTTATTTTTCATCTTACCTGACCGGCACCCGAAATACCACGAATCTTTCCAGCAACGGGGGAATTCTTTATACGGTCAAATAAAAGATCGATTGCTTTGACCCACATAAGAGTAGGTGAAGTGACAGTATCACCATTTTGAATAGCACCATGGGTTGTATGAAACTCGGGTAAATCGCGGTCGAAGTTGACAGCTTCTTCAAGTACAATGGCATGTGTGTCATTCATGACAGTACATTTCAGTTGTTGTGTAGACAAGTCAAGTCCAAGATAATAATAGTCGCTGGTATTCATATTGGTATTGTTATTAGGGAAGAAATAAAATTAAAAATGGAGAAAGAAGAGCCTTTGTTTTTGGTACCTAGTCGCCTCTTTTTCTTTTTTACTTTACTTTTTCATCCTGCACATTCCAAAAATGGATAATAATCCGTTTTATTCCAGCAATTGTCTCAAAGAAATAGCCCGATTGGAGTTTCCCGGATGACTTTTAATCGACTTGATTCAACTAGTCATTCCTCGAAAGTTTTATCTATTTGTACTATGAAGCTATTAGTTGAACATTATATCAATAAATAAGTAAGATCAAAGATGAACCTTAAATCTTCATAAGAATGAGATTACTAGAATTATAGATTGGTACGACAATGATATTTTAAAGGAAAAAAAGCAATAATGTAAATAAATTGATCCGTTTACACACTACCACCATACCTGGACGTATATGAATAACAGGAGTATTTCCTTTATTATTATATATATTACATGTATAAATACGATGAAAACTCATCATAAGTTTGCTTTTTCCTTTTAGTTTGTTGATATTAAATTGGAAGATTACACATGACTAGACCTCCTTGTTGTTAAGTGTAAAGTAAAGATACATCTAAGAAAAGTATAATATAGTCTTAATTATATAAAGCATAGGTACGTATTATGCTGTCTAGAGTAAAAGAGCTTTATGGGGCAGAGATATTATGGCATACCATCTCTGGGGAGTACAAGAGGTATTTGACACTAAGATTGCATGAGAAAGAAAAGCTACCTTCTGAATTTATTTTTTCAAGTAGTAAATGATGTATATCTTTATAATAATGGGTAGTTTATGTTTATGTAAAACCATCTTACTATGATTTACTATAAATAAAGTTTCCTGCTTTAGGAAACATCTCAATGGAGATAAAAATTTTGTTTAATAAAACTGTTGGGTATATAACCCTTAATTTTACATTTATTTAGTGCAGAGTATTTATTATAGTTCAATTTTTTTTGACACGTTCTTTTTTCCAACTCAATAATTGATGCTATACATTTTCCTTGATAATTATATAAAAATTAAAGGCTGAGACTATTATTATTATTATTCTATATCCAATGCTAGCTACTTGTATTATATAATTTATAGGAATCACCCATCACCTAATAATTTATGTTCGGATTACATATAAAATAATATTATATACAATCACAATCTTTTCACAGTAGTACTTTGGGTGTTTTAATAGATATAATTATCATTTGAAAGGAAGCCAAATTATCAGACTCCCTCTTTTACAGGTATATGCCGCTCTTGATAGGAAATTTTAAATCGATTGATTATAGTCTTGCCAAGGCTAGAGATTAGCTTGCCAAGTTGGCACCAAGCTACGAGCTACGCACGAAGCACAAACGCGAGATTTAAAAATCCGCAAAAGTAAAACGGTTATGTGCCACGTTGTTACGGAAACCCTCTTTTCTTTCCTCTCTCTCCCCGCACAATATATACACACACACGTAACGCAATAATACCGCCCAAACCATCTTGGAAACCAACAAAAAAGGGCTCTCTCTATCGAAATTATATTTTGAATAACGTACATCGATTCATATCGTAGATAATGTCGTCACCAATACAAGAATTCATTGGTAATTATTTTACGACTCTATTTTTTTTCTTCTATTTAAAGGAGATTTATTCTACTCTATGTTATAAGTATAACTATTTACTTATATATATATATATATATGCTCAAATAAACTTTATATTATTTTATCCATATATTGAAAATAGACGGTGCTTGCAGTCCTTCACGATATGAGCCAGACTTGGCATTAAATCTCGAGATTTGCGAAATGATTAACAAGAAACAAGCCAATGCGTAAGTTTCCTAATAGAGCAAGAGTAAACAGATATAAGGGGATAAAACTAACATAGATAGCAATATACCAGTCCTCGAGAAGCCGCCACTGCCATAGTTCAGCATATTAATAGCAAGAATTTGAATCAAGCTATGTTAGCATTAACGGTAAATATATTGAAAAAGAAAAGGGCTGGAATAAAAAAAAAGATATCTAGATATTGGAAGGATAAAAGGAACTTAACGCGATGATAAATTCGACTTGGATTAGCTTTTGGATAACTGCGTTAAGAATTGTGGATATCCATTTCATTTACAAATTGCCACAAAAGAGTTCTTGAATGAACTTGTACGAAAATTCCCTGAGCGACCTGCTGTAAGTAATTACAGATAATATATGCAAGGTTCTTTGTTTCGATTTGTTTATAATAACAATAGGGCCTATTTTTTTTTATCTAATTAGCCATTTCCAAACCCAGTGATCCAACGTATATTGTACATGGTGAAAGAATGGAAAGTTGCATTGGCAGATATGTCTCGACATAAGGATGATTTGGTTCATATCAAGGACATGTATCGATTGTTGCGATTTAAAGGTAATCAATGAAAAGGAGAGGAAAAGAAATTGAGAGATAGAGAAGACCTTTGGTTATTATCTTTAAAATATGATTCATATTTATTAATTGCAAATTACATGTACATATAAAAGGCTATCGTTTCCCAGAACTGAAAGATTCTTCCGTTGCAGCATTGGCACCCTCTCAATCATTGAAATCAGCTGAAGAATTGGAAGAGGAGGACCGTGTAGCACAATCAGCGGTAAAAGAAATGGAGTGGTCTTTTTTTTTTTATTGTTTTCCAGTTTTTTTTTCCCTTGATTCTTAATATAAGCTTCTAACATGTGTAACATTCTCCTAATATACAATTAGAAATTGCAAGAACTTATTCGAAGAGGCAGACCACAAGATCTTGTAGAAGCTAATCAGCTTATGAAAGTGATGTCTGGTTATGTAAGCATCTAAAATAACGAATATAAACGTGAAAATGGTTAAAGATTATACTATCCAAGGGTAGAATGATACTCATTTATATAATAATAACAATAACAAAAAAAACTAACCGATCAAAAATGGGATGATGTATATAGGATCAACGACAACGCCCCAACTATAAACAAAAGTTTGAAGATGAGCTACACAAAATTCAAGAAAAAGTCATTTTGTTGTACGAAATGCTTGAAAATATACGACCTGGGGAACAAATAACACGAAATGATACCTTGATGGAGCTTAAGAATTCAAGTGCTGGGGCCCAACCTAAAATCCAAAAAATGATTCAAGAAGAAGAGGATCCTGAAAAAATTGGTAAAGAAAACAAAAAGGAACTTTTTTCGGAGGGTCTTGTTTACTGATGAGGATATATATATATTTATTAGAAAATCTATTAACTTTAAATGATATGATCAATAATGCCATGTCTAAATTTGCCGATGTTGCCAAGGGCTTGTACGATACACATTATGAAATTAGTGGAAAACCACCAACACCTACTGAAGGAGCAGAGGAACCACGTCAAGCAATTAGTTTGATTGATTTGGATGATGGTCCTACCTCTACTACATCATCACAGCAACTATCATCTGGTGGGGCACAACAACCACAAGTCAATGTTTTGGATGAACTTAGCGATATATTTGGCACCAGTGCTACGATATCAACCCCGCCTATTCAACAACAACAACAATCCTCACCTCAACAACAACAACTGGTTGACCCACTTGCGTTTTTGAACTCTACATCCTCATCTTCTCCTGCTCATTCAAACACCTCTTCCTCACTCGCAGTGAATGCACTTCCTCCTCCTCCAATTGTTTCTCCCACTTTGTCCTCATCATCCATAGGTACACCTAGCGCAAGCCATCAACAAATTCAAGAAAATTTGCCAACACAAGCTAACAATGGCAATATTATAAAACATGATCCTAGTAAGTAATATATGCCTCATATTAAATTATGAAAAGAAAAAGATGACATAGAGAGATACTTACATCATTTGCTACTATTACCTTGATAGTCGAGTTGGTAAATAAGAATGGATTAAAGATTACCTTTGAAGTTGTTCAAAATGAAGCCATCTGGCGGTTGAAGGCATTCTTCTCCAATCAATCCACGGCACCCATGGAACAAATCGTACTTCGATTAGCTGCACCCAAGGTAATAGGAAAGAAAATGAACAAATAGAATAAAGAAAAAAAAATAATGATTACTGATAGTGAGCGGGAGGGTGTTCTTTATGCACATTCAACTAAAAAAAACATGTCATGTATAGTCAATGCAATTGAAAATGGAACCACAGTCAGCCGAAGTGATTGCACCTAAATCTGATAATTCAGTAACACAAATGATTACAATAAATAATCCAAATAAGGTACTTTTTCTTCTTCTTTTATTCCTTATACAATTTGGATGGATTCAACTTATTCATTTTATTTATAAATATGTAGGAACCATTACGGTTGAGGTATAAAGTAACCTATCAACAATTTGGTGTAGACATGGAACAATCTGGAGATTATCATGCTTAAAAAAATAATAAAATCTTACAGAATCTGTGCATATATATAAATAATAATAAATTTGTTCCTATTATTGATTTTTTGTGGATATGTATGTCTCAACAAAAAAAGCGTGTGTGAGTTTATTTATATTTTTAACCAATGGGTAGCATTCCAATGATGAACGAGTTGTTTTGCTTCATATATATAGCCATGCTCAACGAGCACCATAGTGACACCCCTTATGGCTGAATGTAATGCAGAGCTGATCCAAGATTGTTTGATATCTGTATGTTCACCAATAAAAACAAACCCTTGGGTATAATCCTGGAAATAGGATGAAAAGAATAATTTACGCTGACCAGGAGATGGATCAGCCCAAGCGCACCCTGCATATTTTGTTTGACCCCAACATTTACGTGCATATCGTCCTGTATATTGCTCTTGAACTATAGCATCTCCATGGAGCTCTTGTATGTATTCCAAAACTTGTCCAATATGTTCTTCTTCAGTCAAGAATGAAAAGCGTGTACGTTTATCGTTTGCATAACTAGCAATCATCAATCCAGGTTGTTGCTGTTGTCCAGGAACATTCTCATTATTGTTGCCTGCTGTAGTTACAACAGTTGGATAACATACAAGACCAATAGGCAGATCAGTACTATCACAACCACCAAGAATTGGTTTTTCGTAATATTGCCAAAAAGGTGTTTTGAATTCCAATATGACTTTGCAAGAATCCCCATGTTCCAAATTTTGTATGGCTCGTTTTAAAGTGTACGGCAATTCTATATTATAAACGTTAATAGTAGATGTAAAATGCATCAGTCTATATGTATGACATTATCCAGTACTTTGCATCCAATAATATATATTTGCATAATCAGTTCCACGTTTTGGTTCACATTATGTATACCTCGAGGCAAATGCCATGATCTCAATAATATAAATGGCACGGAAACAATCACATTATCATAAGCTCGTTGTTTGTATACTTGATCTAATGCATGAGTTTTCCATTGAACGGATACTTTCTTACTTGTGCTATTATGATTGTTGCAGCCATGGCGCTGATTTATGTATTCAAGCTTTGATACTTTTATATTATAATTAATCTTGTCTTCAAGGATAGGAAGAAAGGCATTAGGAAATCGTGACATCCCACCACGAATTGTGCGCCATTCGTATGTTTTTTCATGAAAAAACATATCATACATATTGGTCCATAGTTCAGGATATCTGGATGCTCCCAAATGATATTCTGTCGCATTCAAACTGACATTCATATGATTATGGAGCCAATCCTGTTCCGACCATTCACCATAACCCTTTTCTATTGTTTGCTTTTAATATATAACAACATATGTTATTAGAAATAGTTTTTAAGTTTAACTAGTGCAAAATGACAATGTCTTTATATATAGATATATAAAACATGCTTTACCCTATAAGCTTCAAAAAGATCCGTTGCCATAGAATCCATCCATGAATCACTAAGAAATTGTTCAGTTGCATTATTCACTTCATAAACTAGGTCGAAAGGATCTCCCGGAGGAATAGATGAATTAAACATCGTTCTCAAATCGCCTTTTGTTGGCACTTGTCCGTTTTCAAGCCGAAAGCCATTATAATAAACCAAGTTACTATTGTTATTTTTTAATTGTTTTTGGTACCTCACGTTATTATTATCCTATTTATACTTAACATCATACTTACTTATCAGTCGATTGTTTCCATGGAACGAAATCTATCCGATATGTTTCATTGTGTTGATTTTGTTCATCAAGCTCTTTAGCCAATTGAAACACAACAGCCTGGTCTTTTAATGGCAATATTTTATTTTTGTGTTTAGATGTATAAGGAATCCTCATTGCCCCAAGTTCTTGATAGTGAACTGCAGAGTCGTCAAAATATACTGTTTGAATACGTCTATTACATATCGTATATGTTTAGAATAAATGTACTATTATATATACAGCAGTCATTATATTTTTTCGCATATTTATACCCTCCAACTCGATCACTGGCTTCAAGGATTTCATAATTTGTAAAACCAGCTTGCTCCAGTAAGTAAGCGCTAAATAGGCCAGCAGCACCGGCTCCAATGATACCAATTTCTTGGTGGCAGCAATATCGGGTGAAATTATGGATACATTTAATAATATATTTGTTAAAATTAATAATAACACATGCTTTCGTGCATGTTTGTTTGGGCGAAATAAACTATGACATTCATACTTTTCTTTTTTTTAGAGTCATCATCCACGGCGTAAATCTTCTGCCAATTATCACTGTTTGCTTGGTAGTGATATTGCTTTGCATTAAAATAGAATCCATCCTTTATATTATGATGATTGGATGGTTGCTGCAATTGTGGTTTTTGGATTTGTCCTGATACTGGATACATTTCACTCTGTGCAATGATGACGGAATCTTGTGTTACAAAAAGACATCCATTTTTATATGGTATGTCTGATGGAATTGCCCATACATATCGATGTGTTATCTCTGTTATTTTACCCAGAAACATCAAGCTTCTATTGTCATTGCTGTTATCTACATTCCAATGATCATCATCCAGAGTATGTATGCCTTGTATTTTTATACGATTGCATGGACCAAAGTTCATTAAAAACGCCGTGTTACTGGTGCTATTATTCTTGGAGGTCATATGGTCATTAGGAGCGTTGAACTCCACAAAAATGTTTGTCAAAGAACCAGATTCCACTATTTTCTCTTGTAAATAGACTCGTGAAGGTCCATAATTTTTACTTGCGGAGACATATAAAAATGACCCATATATTTTCATAATATATGATAATGTAAATAAAAATAAAACGAAGGATATAATATCACTCATGATGATAAATGTGGAGCGCGTCATTAAAGATAGAACTGAAAAGAAGAATGGATATTTGTGTGTGTGAAAAAAATAAAAAAAAAGGTACATTTTTATTTGTTGTTTGAAACGCAGGCTTTTATGATCAACAATTTACAAATTTGGGATAAATATTTCCATGGAGAGTTTTATCTTGGATTAGTTAGACATTTTGTTATGAAATAAGTATTGTTGAACAAGTATGCAGACGCAAGAAGAAACTTATTGATAGAATCAATAAAATGCAATGTATTTTTTCTTGAAGTATATTTGTAACAATGAATGGAATTAATTAAAACAAGGATTATTTTTTCAATAAGCGAATAGAATTGGAAGAGAGAATAAAACCTTATTTATCCATCTTAGTGATAAATAATCAATGCATTAGAGGTAGAAGGTATTTAGTTTTTTACAGCATGCGGTTATATACAATAGAGCTTCAACTGCTCTCGAGGTAATGTTTTTGTGGTGATCTATTTTAGAGAAAAAATATAGTAAGTTAATAAAGGCCCAAAAAAAATTAAACCGTTCAATTACTTACGCCAAGGCGGGCTCTGTCAGCTTTACAAATGTACTTGGGTTTAGGCTTCAAAGGACGACCAGCTGCCAGAGCATCGCGTTTCTTTTGAGATTTTGTTTTTCGTTTTAAAGGCACTTTTTTCTCGGGTATTGTTATTGGTATATTCACAGGAGGTGGTGGTGTTACTGGAGGATTTTTTAATCTTGGTTTTATCAGATTTTTGTACGCTTTATTCTCCTATCATATGATATTAAACCACGCATCATAAGTATACATATAAAAAAAATGTGTATGTGCGTGTGTGGATTCGGATAAACCATAATAACAAAGTAATCCTCTGTTTTCACTTACTTCCCACTCATATACGTTATCATATTTAAACCCGTTTTCAGCCATCATTGAATCAAAAAGCCCATGAAGCATTGGATAGTCTGGTTTTTCCTTGAAATGTAAATTATAGACATGGTGAAAATAGTTCTTAAATTGCCGTGGCAGCCCTTCGCAGAGTTGTTCAATCGTAATTGCATCTTTTTTAAGAAAAATCTCATGGTATTTAGCATTATTGTTTGATCGTCGAATTCCTTGCCATGGTAGCGATCCTCTTGCAAAATAGACTAACGTGTAACCAACTGACTCGAGATCGTCTCGCCGTGATTGTTCTAAAATATCATTTTGGAATGAGGTTATAAATATGATTATTATCTTTAAAAGTATAAAAAAATGGATCATGACAATGATTATTACCTATCCCGCGATGGGAGTTGATACTTGTATATCGAGCTGTTCCAATGACACTCTTTTTTCCTGTTACCTTTTTTATATGGTAATTGTCAACGGTTTTCACTCTTTTCGCCAACCCAAAATCAAGAACATGAACAACATGTCGATCGGCTCCTTCCACACCCATGGCAAAGTTATCAGGTTTAATATCGCGATGTATGTAGCCTGCTTTATGCATACGTTCAATCCGAGATAACTATACAAAATAAACATGTAAGTCATCGATAGAGTGGTAGAGAGAAATATATATGATTTACCATTTGTTTGCCAATTTGAAGTACAGTCTTTAAACTGAATTTTCGTTTACACATGTGAAAGAGGTCTTCCAGCGAGGCTATATAAATATAAATATATTTAAACAAAGAAAAAGCAAATTTTATTTAGAATAAATCTGAAAACAGACAATTGAACACCTAGTTGCAAAGAAAAAGTAATTGTCATGACAACTTACGTCCAAGAAGTTCCATCACCATTACATTATAATGCTTGAAATGACCGTAATACTTGGCCACAGGAAATTCATTTCTATCACCAAGGTCTTGATTTACTTTATATTCAATTTTTAGTCGTAGGTCATGATCATTGGTAGTGTTTTCTAATTTGACAGCCACTTTGTCTTTTGTTTTAATGTTATGGCCTAAAAATAAAAAGGAAGAAAAAACATACCGTATTATTGTTATTTCATGGCTCACATGCTTCTATTCATTTTTTTTCTTGGAAATAATGATAAATTTAATATATATATTACCAATATAAACATCGCCAAAGGAACCACCACCAATGCGTGATTCCAATTTATAACGATCATTAATGATCTCACCAACTAACTGATTGTGATTCGCCATAAGAAGAGACAAGAGTTTGCGCAGCGAGTTGTGGACTTTGAAACGCCGTTTTTGTATTCCATTGGCACTGCTGTGTTCATTGGGTACAATCTCCTCTCCCTTTATGCTTTGGTTATCAGTAGTAGAAGATTGGCAATTGTCTGTAACCATTGTTATATGGAATGAAAATATTAAGTATATAAGTTGATAAACAAATATTATTAGGAAATAAAATGATAAGAACCCAAATAACGTTATGGCATGTGTGCGTGTGCGTGTGTGTTTTATAATCTATTTCTTTTTATTCTAAAAAAAAAGGTGTGTGTGATCATAACTCCAATACCACAACTGGATAAATGTTATATTACGAAGCAAGTAGATTTGTATCTATTTGAATCAAAAAATGCATCCTCATCTTCTATTTTTTTTTAAAAAAAACCGTATGGGAAACAAAAAAAAAAGCTTGTGTTGCTAACGTGTCCAGCCTTTTTTTGTAATGCGTGTAATCGTCTTCTTGATCTTTTTTTTAACACCATCCTCTTCTATTGACAAAAAAGGCAATCTATGCAGAAAAGATATCAATGAAAAATATTATTAGATGGCTACTTGTTATATCACATAAATTAGAAAAAGAATGGGTTCTTAAATATAGATTGTTATTGAATTTATCGCAGTGAATATATTGCTCCTCATCATCTGTGCTGTCAGATATTCACCCTTAAGATGTATCCGCTACTCGAATCAGCTTCACTGTATCAAATTGCTGAATATCGGATGTGAATCTAGGTCAGCTGGATTAAAGTCTTGTAAGATTAGACTTTGAGGATCTTGCCGTAGATATTTGGTGTGAACCGGAAGACCAAGGACATTAATATTAACAACTCCCACGGTCATTTTTCATCTTTCTCGCCACTAATTCTATCAAGTTATACAAGGAAAGAAAAAACATTGTCAATAACTTGCAGTACTTAGTGATATTTTCAAAGTCATGTTATGCATAAAAAGTATAAACCTTAGTTTAACCGAAAAAAAGTTGTCAATTCTTTTTCCATTCTTTTATTTTTATCATAAATAAAAAAAATTATAATGATCTTGGGAATTGGAATAGACATTGTTCATTTACCACGGATTGCGTCACTTATCACACGAAGAGGACGAACACATCTTGCGAAACGTATATTAAGCCCAAAAGAACTTGAAGAATTCATTCAACGATTTCCTCATGAAGATTCAGTTCTTGATCAACAAGTCAAATATTTGGGATCTCGGTAACATTACGTTTTTTTGTAAGCATCAATAGAAGAACGGAAAAACTAACAATAATATATGTTATTTTCTTAGCTGGTGTATTAAAGAAGCTGTTTATAAAGCACTTTATCCAATTCATAAATTAGAATGGAAACAAGTAACAGTAGCAAAAGATCAAGGTTGGTATAAGAAAGTGGGTAGTGCGTGTCATACATGCACTAAAAAAAAACTAAAACTAGAAACTTTTTTGTGTATCATTGTGGGGGGATAGGAAAACCAATTTTACATGTGGTGAATGGACAAGTGTATGGTATTAAACGATCTCATGTTGCTTTAAGCCATGATGGTGAATATGCAATATCTCAAGTGGTTTTGGAGGGTTAAAAAGTATTAGAAAGCACCATTTCTTTATTATACCGTTGTTGTTGTTGTTTTGTAAATAGTACCTAAAATACATATAGAATGGAGTTATCCATGGATAGACCTTACATTATACTATGATATATCATCATTAACTACAATTGCCTTCCACAAATTAGAAGAATATTGTATACTAAAAATAACGTTAAATGTATATATATGGCTTGGAAAATAAATATAACTAGTGATGAATGATGTATAACAAATGATGATATGGTCTAATAAGACATATTTGAACAAACAACTGTAAACCACAAATATACAACCATTATAAACAATAAACCATGAATTATTTTAACTTGTTTACTTGTAGGTTTTCGTTCTATTGAGTATTTAAGGAAAAAGGATGATGAAACCCGACTTTTTTTTTCAACTGACGACCGATCATTGGCTGTTGTTACGCAACAACAACAATTCGATTGGAGTTCCGGATCAGGAAAGAAGGCACGACATTTTAACCTTGTAAGTCGGGTTTCAGTCAAGCAACGTTTTTTTTTAACCCAACCAACCATGGATATCTTCTTTAAAACAAAAACGAGTAAGAAGATGATATTTATTGATGAAAGTTATACATTATCATCTCGGTTATAGACAATCACCTCCTTAAGTGTATTCATTTCCCCTTTATTTTTTCTATATACAACCCTTTTTTCTTGTCCCTGTAATTTTTCTAAATAAAAGAAAGGTACTGAAAAAAATAATAAAAAATACCTAAAAAGTGAATCTAAGCTTTTTTTAAAGAATTTATATAGACGACGACTCTTTCAAAGTCGGATCAACTTGTCTATATATAACTTTTATTTTTACACGCGACCCACTCCAAAAAGAAAAGACAGCTTTTGGTTCCTTTTTCTTTATTTCATTTTCTTGTATTTAAATATTGATACTTTATTTTTTTTTCTTATTATCATTATTATTATATATTATTAAAAAAGAAAGAAAAGAAAAAGGAGAGGAACCACACTTATTAACAACAATATATTATTATATTTATTATTATACCAGTAAACAAACATTCTTCTTTAACAACAACTACTACTATTACTACAAACTATAACAACTCAATTCAACATACAATTGCTTGTGTGTTTCTGTGTGTGTTAGTTAATAAGTTAGCAACCCAAAAAGCAAAAAAAAAACCCTGCTTTATTATTATTATTATTATTAAACTCTCTTCTTCTTCTTGTTCTTGTTCTTCTTTCTTTTTATCCTCCTTCTCTTCTTTTAACTTTTTTCTCCCTTTCTTTTTCTTTTTCTTCTTCTTCTTCTTCTTTCCTTTGTTATAGATATATATAATTTATATATTTATATATAAAAATATTTGTCTATAATGACAAGTAGTAACGAGTTGTCATCTCCCACTGTACCGACATGTTCAAAATGTCATCAACCTCTCGGTAATCGGCTGGTACGAGCATTGGATGGCACTTTTCACCCAGAATGTTTTACTTGCATGGTAATGTCTTTTCTATTGATTCATTTGAAGTGAGAGAGATGATATTAACAAACTTATTTTATTTTATTTATGCACACCCACTTTTATACAACAATATTTATACTTTTTTGCACAACACAAATACAACAACTTATTTATATATATTATAACACAACAACAACCATTGATATGACGAACGATTATTTTTATTATTCTATCCAATGGCCCATCATCCAAACAACTCCCCATGACGAAACTATGATAATGCACTCATATAGGATTGTAATGCGCCGGTCGCAGCTAGGTTCTTTCCTTTCAAAGCCGATGATGGACAGACATTACCGCTCTGCGAGCGTGATTATTTTAAACGACTTGGACTCGTATGCGACAACTGTCAGGAAGCCCTTAGAGGTCCTTATATTATAGCCCTTGATAAAAAATATCATACAGACCATTTTACATGCAGTGCATGTTCAACTGTATTTGGTCCTGAAGATTCTTATTATGAACATGATGGTCGAGTCTTTTGTCATTTTCATTATTCTACTCAGTTTGCCGTCAGTTGTGCTGGTTGTCAAATGGCCATTCTTAAACAATATGTCGAGATTGACCGTAAAGATAATGTGGAGCATTGGCATCCGGAATGCTACATGATACATAAGGTAAATATATATATACAAAATAATGGGGAATGATACAAAAGAGATACTTATATATTATGATTATTTAGTATTGGAACGTTAGAGTCGCAAATCCTTCTTTACGTGACAAGGAGACAATTATTCCTCAAGGTAAAATAAATAATTTAATATTGGATTACAGATTAGTTTCAAACAAACGATTTACACCAATTTTTATTTTTGAAACAAATTTATTTAGAACCTCTTCCAAAGAATCCAGTGGAACTTGCTGAAAAACAAAGAGACATGGAAGAAAAAGTATATCGTATTTGGACTGTATTATCTGCATTTGAAGGTTAGTAAATATATATATAAAGTAGGAGGAGGGGTAGGATTTGGATATATATACATATAAAAATAGGTGATGTGGATTTTGGAGGAAAAAGAGGGTGTGCGAGTATCATCATTTTGATACCAGGGGAAACAGTAATAGAGTATAATATCGTTAAATTCATGTTATAATAGAATCCTCTGCGGTATGCATTTCGGAGATGTTGTTGCACGTGTCAAACGGTGCATATGTGGAAGGCATTTGCCTATCGGAGCGTTTCCTGGTTCATGTAGAAGCCTTATTTTCGGGTGTGGACGAACTTGATAAAATCCATCATGAATATGAACAAGGAGGTAAAAAAAAAGAAAACAAAATGGTGTGATTTGGGTGTTAGAAATGACAAGTGTCATTATCACTAATAAGCTATGAATAATTACTTTGTACTCATGAATAATTAATTTGTTTTTTATTATATAGAATTCAAATATACAAGAGAAGCTAAAATGTTATGTAAAAAAATCATCAACTTTTTCTCGTTACTTTCAAGAACCCAAGAAATGAAGCGATTGGGTATTACACAAGAATTATTATCCTTAGTGACAGGTTTAGCACATTATCTTAAAATTTTGATTCGAGTTGCATTAACTACTGCTTTAAGACTGGTAAAGAAACTCTTTTTTTTTTTTTTAAAAAAAAAAAAAAAAAACCATGGCATCATTGATACTGAAACTTTATTTTTTTCTCCCCTCCCCTTTTTAGGAATTAGTATTGCGTCGTCCAGTTGCCGTGTCACGTTTATTGGCTAAATTGATGGAAGTAGCAGGAAAGGAAAGTCATAGTCGAGATAGTCAACGACTTGTGAAAGCAAAACAATCATCCGATTTGTGTCACGTATGTCGAGTGACAGTCGAAGACCAATGTGTCAAGTATGGTGAATTACGATGGCATGTCAATTGTTTCTGTTGTCGTCAATGTAAACGACCATTAGCTCGGGATTTCCATTCAGCAACCTTTAGTTCAGCATCACAATCTGCCTTGTGTTCTTCTTGTGCAGGTGTTCATGAATCCGAAGTACCAACACCTTTTGAATATGTTAGCAAATTGACTCAATTTGCTTATTTGTTACGTGTTGCATTGAGTCGACTTTGTAACTTCTTACAAATTACAGGTAAAATGAATGAGAGAAAAGAAGGAATGGAAGGGGGGAAAACATCCCAATGATATGGATATATATTAATGGGGTTATTTTTTTCATATAATAGACAGTCAACTCTCATCTGTCGATTTCTCTATTAAAACCAAACCTTATTTGCCAAAGGATGTACCACCTACCAAAGATGTTGCTTCCTCACCAACGACCATGCAACAATCCAAATTCCCAACATCCCCTGTCGATGAAAAACCCAATACACCTTCTTATCCAACCCATATCAGCGATGTGAGAAACGTACCCGCCACAAATCTCAATCGAAAAGTATCTCGTTCATTTAAAACAGCCAAACGCTCCACCATTCTCGGTGGTGTGAATCATAATTCACAAAAGAACGCGCCGCCTATTTCGGAAGACGACGAAGATAATACCCGTTCCAATGTACCTGCACGCGATTCAAGCCTTGGTGGACCTCGCGGTATGGATCAACACAAGAATTTACCTCCATTACCTCAAGATCAAGAGGATGAAATGAATGATTATCGTAATAAAGGTATTCGATTGGATGATGTCCCTGACGTTTTGAAAAAGGCAACGACAACCGATCGACCCAATCGACATCAACATACACAATCCACTTTGGGGACTCACATCCAAGTCAGTGCGACCACTGGTAAACCCCGAGTGTATTTGTCGGAACTTTCAGCATTACAGGATATGATTATTCGGCACGTGGCTGTCGTCCACATTGAACCCTATGTCCGCGAACACTTTACGCTAAGTGAATTGCTGAACTTGATCGAACCTAAAAAGGCCTCAATCTGGGGCAAGTTCTTTACCTCCATCATGCATGGCGGGGGCAAAAAACAGATCAAAGCAAAGGAGGATGGTACTTTTGGTGTACCTTTGGATTTATTGACAGAACGAACAGGTGTGGAATCTAACTTGGGTTCATCTCCTTCCCCTGTCCGTGTGGCTGCATTTATTGATGATGCCGTTACTGCTATGCGTCAAATGGGTAATTATATATATGCATGTCAACTTCACCATGTGTTTTCTAAAATGGAGAAAGAAACGTGTTATTAATTATCATGAACATTTTTTATTATTATTAGATATGACGGTAGAAGGCATCTTCCGAAAGAACGGTAACATCCGAAGATTGAAGGATTTGACAGAACAATTGGATAGAAACCCACAAGATGTGGACTTATTCTCTCAACCCGCTATTCAAATCGCAGCACTTTTGAAAAAATTTATGCGTGAATTACCAGATCCACTCATGACCTATAGACTGCATGGATTATTTACATGTGCATTAAAATTGCCAGATCCTGTAGCATGTAAAAGAGTGCTTCAATTAGGTTACTGCATGTTACCACGAGTCAACCGAGATGCCATTGAAGTATTATTTTTGTTTTTCCGATGGGTTGCCTCGTTTTCTCATGTGACAACCGATGTTGGGAGTCTTATGGATATACCCAATCTTGCCCGTGTGTTGGCACCTAATATCCTCACCACGAATCACAAAGATCCATTGAAGGATGATTCATTTACATCGATTCGTGTGATTGAAATGATGCTTGAATCCTTTGACGAATTATGTATGGTACCTGAAGACCTTGAACCCTTTTTACAAGATCCTAAGTTCAAGGAAGGGAAACCAGCAGAATTGTCCTCCAAGGACTTTTTGAAAAAGGTCGAACAAATGATGAAACATAGCAATGCATCCACTGCTTCTTCCCCAGTCTCAACCATGTCTTCATCTACCAATGCATCTGTCAATGATGTCCGTTATTTGGAAGTGCAACAACAACAGCAACAATATCATCAACATTCTCCCACGTCCATTTATGCACAACAAGGTTATTTACCCTATCCAAACCAACATCCATCCTCTGATTTTCGACCTAATCAGCTTTCCATGCGTCAATCCAGTTTGAATGCTGCTGCAGGTCAACCACCATTGAAATAATTATATTATTTTATATTTTTTGTTCCCATCTATCAAAAATCCATCCTCTTTTTTTTATCCTATCTGAACACCACTCACCCCACATTGGTCTCCCAGCAATAATTCCATTTTTTTAATATATTGCATTTTATATTTTATTACAAACACATCTTTACACATCACACACTCTCACACGCACAAAAAGCAATGCTTTCTTTCTTTCTTCCTTCTCCTCCCTACTATTTACCAATCTCTATCTCTCTCCATTTCATCGATTTACAACTCACATAGCACACACACGAAAAATACGTATATATATCTATATATTTATATTTATAAATGTTGGAAGACATTACAAAAAAAAAGATGAAATAAAAATGATTCGTTTCTCTTCTCTTCTCTCTCAAAAATGTTCCTCATCTTTTTTTTCCACTATTTTCATCATAAAATACACATTCACACAACACAAATCTCCTCCCCTCCTCTTTTCATGATTTTGAATGAATAAAAAAAATGCACTTTGTTTATAAATATAATTATAATTATAAATAATAATAATAATGTATAAAATAATAATTATATATGTCCATAAATAATATTATTAAAATAATGATGATTCAAAATGATATTCGAAGAATGATAAAAGGGGGAGGGAATAAAAAAAAGGGAGATGGAATGAATAAATGATGCGAATGAACAAAGAAAAAAAGAATATTATATATTATATATTATATGATATTATTATTTATGCACCTAGAAGTTGATAAAAACATGCGTCACAGACGCGTGCCCATTCACCTTGGTCTCGATTCAATGGTTTAAACAAAGGAAGTTCATTGGAACTATGTTGATGACAAAAGATATTACCACAACTATATAGCAAGAAGAAAAGGACGATCATGATGATGATAAGTTTTGATGTTCATGTTCTTTAAAAATAGAATATATTATAAATTACCTGCGACAATGATGACGACGTCGGAAAAGATTAAATTGGATATCACAATCATGAAATTGACAGCCTGCTGCACATTCATCTGGAATCCATTTTTCTTGTGGCATCAATGTAAACTTTGTACTACGATCATCGTGTGGAATGTGAAGTAAATAATGATGATAAATCCATGTCTTTCTACTACTATGACTATTGGATGTTGATACTACTTGTTGCTCTTGTTGTTGATCCAAGTTCACCAAAGAGGAGGATGATGACGATGGAGAAACAATCAATTGCTATAGAAGACATTTGCCAAGATAACATAAACGGTTAAATTAGAACTCTCTAAAAAAAACTTATTTAATTTATACTTTAAAAAAAATATTAATACCTTTGGCACAAGACTTGGTTCTTTTGTAACACATGTACCAGCAATGACAATATCCGTTGTATGTCCAAATTCATTCTGCTGTCGACTCACGATGGATGTGGTCTCCTTACTTTGAGGGATCATAATTTGCTTCCACCATGCAGGTGCTAGTACCGTCGTTGTTGCCGTGGATGAGGATGAAGCTGTCATTGTCCATAAAGTAGTATTGCTCTTTTTATGATGATGCGTAGACGAAGACATAACCAACATCTCTTCTAGCTCTGACAACATGCGTTCTTGGGTTAGTAAAAGACGTTGATAAGTAGCCACATGTTCTTTGTAACGATGTTCACGTGCATCCATGGATTGAATCAACGATTGATGTTTTTGAAGTAGCTGACTCACACGACATTCAGATAAAGATAAATCTTGAGCAAGTCGAGTCAAAGTATCAGCATGAGTAATACAATGTGTGACCAAATGAATCAAGGATGGTGAATAGCCTTCTTCTTCTTCTTGCGGAACAAGGGCGGCACGATCACCCAGGTTACTGAAGAGCGGGTGCATGATGGCAATCGATAAGGCTGCTTCTTCTCGTGCTGCATGAACAATGGATTGTTTTTCTTTTTTATGGTTGGCTTGTTCCTTTGGATCCTTAATATAACTGGGCCCAGCGACTGGTTGTTCTTGAACAATCAATGGTTCTGCTTGTTCAACAATATAGGGTTGAACTTCCTCTTCTTGTTCCTGTTCTTGTTGCTTTTGAACAATGACAGTGGTTTCTTTCTGTACTTGTTCCACGTCAGTGGTCTTTTGTTGTTGTGGTTGGGATGGTGCTGGGGTAGTACGTGTCGAAGGTTGCTGTTGTTGTTTTATCTCTGGTTTGGATTGAATTGTTGTTGCGTTTTGTTGTGTAATAATGGATAAAGCTTCTTGTTTGCGAGACAATTTTTCTTCTTCCACTTTCAACGTCTCCTCTTTTTGCACAACTTGGTCTTCAACAGCTAGATCTTCAACCACTTGATCCAAATGCGCAAGGATAGAATCAACGTCAAGTTCTACCACAGGTACTTGTTTCTCCTCCTTTAATTGTTGATTTTTTTCTTCCTTTTCAACAATAATCGAATGTTGTTGTTGTTGTTGTTGTTGTTGTTGTTCAGGTATGTCGTCACTTTCAATCAAAGGTGAGACTTCAACAGATGAAGAAGGTGGTGAAGGCTGTGAAGCAATCAAGGTGGCAGTGGGAGCAATCACAGTGGAAGCAGTAACAAGAACAGGTTCAGTGTCTTGATTATTTTTGTGTTGAGATAAAGAAGAACGTTCCTGAATTGTCTGTTGTTGAAAAGATGGTTGTTGGAGTGGCTGGTCCACGATCATGCCATGATCTAGGTTTCCATTTCTGGAAATTGCCTCCTTCTGTTGAATCTCCTTAGTCTTATGGGTATTCTCCTTGCCGCTTGTCACTGTAGTAGTGATCATTTTTGCTGTTTTGGGAGTAGTACTATGGTTTCGTTGGTGATGATGACTACTACCATCATTGGATGATGTAGAACTAGTAGTAATAGTACTACTTGTTGTACTAGTCAAAAACGAAGAGGAATAATGTTGTTGAATAATCATTGAATTAGGACGAGAATTGGTACGATGCGAAGCATAATGATGACGGTGTTGGTGTGGACTTTCAGAAAGATGATCTGTTCCATTATCCAATGCAGTGGAACGACGTCGATTTGCTTTACGTCGAGTACATGCTTCACAACCACCACCACTACCATGACCGCTGCCACCACCATGGCGTTGCTGTTGATGTACTGTAGATACAGAAGGTTGAATATGATGTTGTGAAAAACTACTTCCAGTACTATGACGTTTTGATGAACGAGTGGTTGTACTTGACGTGGATTGAATAATTAAAGACCGGCGTCTTTCACTATGATTATTCATGACGGGGTCTAATAAAAACCCGGATTCATCTTCTGGGTCCAATGGCGGTAATTGAGGTGCTGCATTATCGGAAGCCATGGGTGCAGGAGGAGGGGAAGTGGTGGTCACTACTACAGGTACCTGAGATGA
Organism: Phascolomyces articulosus; assembly: GCA_025677815.1. Lineage (NCBI taxonomy): Eukaryota > Fungi > Mucoromycota > Mucoromycetes > Mucorales > Lichtheimiaceae > Phascolomyces > Phascolomyces articulosus. The sequence continues at coordinate 246,180 of JAIXMP010000021.1, forward strand.
TGATGGTGAAATCGTAGTAGTAGGTTCACCCAAGGATGATGCAGGTGAAATAGGTTCATATTGATAAGAGGATGAATGATGACCGCCACCTTGTTGACCTTGATGATGATTACCATGGTGACGAAGTAATCCAAAAGGTGACCAAGATGCCCGTTTCTTACTATTATTGTTATTATTAAAATGATTACTATTGTTAATCGAAGGTGGTGTAGGTGTCGTGGTGATAGAAGGTCTCGGCGTATCAGGAGGTGACGGAAGTAATTGCTGCTGTTGTTCTGCTGTTTGTTGGTGAATATGTGCTGCAGAAGATGCAGATTGACGCTTTAATAATTTATTGAATCGTGAAGGTTTTTTCTTGTCTGTCGTCGTGGTGGGTGAAGTGATGGTAGGTGAAAGGGGCGATTGGTGTTGTTGATTTTCATTTGTTGTGGAAATTTTAACCATTTTTGCCAAACTGGAAGCTGTGGCTCTTGTTAAAGATTGACGTCTCGAAGCAAATGAACCAAATTTATTACCACTGTTGGATAAATTCTGATTTGTGGTTGAAGTAGAAGCGATGCTTACTTGATCAGGATCCATGGAACGAAGTGAAGTTGATTTAATCATGGCTGAAAAGGATGGTACATTTCGGAGTGAACGACGACGTGTTGAAGATTGTGATTGAACCGATACGGTAGAATCACATCGTTTTCTACCACCGTTATTATTCCCATAATGAACCATGATAATGAAACGAAAATACTAAAAAGTAAAAAAAAAATTAAATGTGGATGGAATGGATTGTGTTTTAGAAGAAGTAAAAGAAGTAGAAGAAGAAGAAGAATTAAAAAAATAAATAGAGAGAGAAAAGGAAAATAAATAATAATAACAATTGTTAGTGCGTCGTAGGTGCTGACTGAAATCTTTGAGGGGTGCCACTTTTTTAACAAATCTGGAGCAGAAGAGGATTTTGGGATATCATTGCCCACAGTTATAGCTACACAATTGAACAATTTAGAATCATCCTCCGGAGCGAGCCAGTGTTTTTATTTTACACAGACAAGGAGTAATACATTTCTTCTTTTACTGAATGAACTAAATAGAGAGAGCGAGAGAGCGAAAGATCCGCACTTGTATATAATAGACTATACATTACATTACATATTATAATTCTATATATATAAATATCTATATATGCAGAAAAAAAAAAAGAAAGTTGGGGTAATTTTTGACTCTAAATGATAAATGATGATCAGGTCAAGGGAACCCTTAACGCACACACATACATATACACATATATACTTTATATCACATATAATAAAAAAAAATATGTGCATTAATAAAACTGATGATGATGATGATTGTTTATGATGTAAAGATTTCCATCTTTCTGTTATTTATGCTTTTTTTTGTATCACATTTATCAAAACAATAACAACAAAAAGCCTCAAACACTATTTTCTCTCTTTTCATCTCTCCCTTTTTCATCATCATCTTCTTCGACCCAATCCCATCTTCTCTATATATATAAAGATAGTAGAGAAAGTGAGAGATAATTACTCCCTATAATAGGGTGAACAAAATATAAAAAAAAACTTGATTTCATCATTCATCGTTCTTTGATATGAATAGTAAATTTTCACCCATAAAAAAATATTCAAATAAGCTAAGTATAATAAAATAAGAATAGAAACAATCCATCATATTTTTTTTATTGTTGTTAACTCCTAAATAAAGTTTTTTTTTTTTTGTGTGTGTTTCTTTGTTGTTTTTGTTGCTTCTCCTGACATGTTGCATCCGTGCGAATTATGTTATTGTCATTGTGAAAATAGGAGCATTTAACCATCCTCCATAGTAAGTATAGTAATCATAATATTTTAAAATGCTTCTGATTGTTTGTTACTTTTTTATTATACAAAATATATTAAGCATTGATTGTTTTATATATCACTTATACACACACACATATATATATACACGTGGCTCAGTATGGGATGTGATACGTGCATTTCTAAAAAGTAAAAGATCTTCTTGTGAAAAAGAGAATGGAATATATATATATTCTATTATTATTACTTTTTTTTTCCTTCATGGAGTCAGTTGGTTTGGTTGGGGGGTGGGGAGACTCATTGGAATTTAGTTCTTAAAAAGAGAAAGGAAGGAGAAAAAGGTTCATAAGTAATAGTAGTGAAGATGAGCAGATGGTGTGGACGGTGTAAAATTACATTATTATTATTATTATTGTATTATTATAAGAGTAAAAGTATGATATTATAAAAAAAATGGGTATCTAAAAATATATATTATGATTTGAAGAATGCAAAGGAACAAAAAATAAAATAGGAGAAAAAAAAAAGAGTGAAGGAAAAACTTAATGTGTCGTTGTAGTAAACGATATTAAGATTCCTAATAATGCTGATGTTAAAAGTATAACTATGTAGATATAGTTTCTTGGTTAGATCAATGAAAATATATAAGAAATAAAGACGACTTGTAATAATAGTCGTATATATAGTGAAGAATAGTTATTATACCTATGGATGGAATCCAGCGTTGAAAACAATTCCAAGTAACTTGACGTTGTCTTGCTTGTATTACTTTACTTTGTAAATCGGTCAACCTTTCGGCATAATTCATACTTTTATTATACCCTTCAATTGCCACCACTGTCTTTTTATGCCGCATCCATGCTTTTTTTACAAGTGGCAATCGTTGTTGTGTTTCCTGAAGCATGTGTTCCATTCGTTTCATACTTTCATAGCGTGCTAAAACAATTTTGGTATTAAGTTGGTCTACATCACGATCCAGTTGTTGTAATTTTTGAACGTACTCCTCAATCTCCTGACGACTTGTTTCAATCCGTTGTTCTTCTTGATCACATAAATATTGGTATCGATAAACCCCTTCTGTCATTTCATCTAATACATGATTGAACCTACTATATCGTTATTTTGTTTTGGGTTTTTTTTTTAGTAATTCATGAATCAAAACTGGGTATTTTATATATGTATATATTTGTTGATATGTCAAAAAAAATTACATACATTGGAGTACCCCTTTGTCGATCCAAAGATTCTAATAAAGGTGGTACTGGTGGAGGGGATCCAACAGAAACTGAAGGTTTTCTTGAAACACATGCCCAGTCAGAAGGTACAGAAAAACTTCGCATTTCATCACTGATCACCTGTAGATCAGCTAATTTCTTTGTTGATAAGGTACTTCGCAATGGTATAAGACCAGCCGTTCTAGTACTAGCAATGCCATTATGGTTTGTTTTAATGATAGGTAGATCCATAGGAGAAGATATTTCAACAGCAGAAGAAGGTCTTCTTCTTCGTCTTCGTCGTTTCCATAATCCTGTTTTTGTTGATCTCGTTGTTGTGGCTGCTGTTGTTCCAGTTGTCGTGGCAATAGTAGTACTCGTAGCCGTCGTCGTTGTCGCTGGTCTTCGTTTTTTTCGATGATATAATGAATCATCTAAGGAATAATAACCACCCCCTCTTTCTTCTTTTTCTTGTCCATGATTTTGATGTTTTCTTAAACGAAATAATCGACGCCCTCCTCTCCTTGGATATTGATGATGATGAAGATAAGGTTCTTTGGTTATTTTTGATTTGGTAAATATAGGTCCAGGTGGTGGTGGTATAGGTGTTGGATGAAATAGGACGGTTGTTGCTGCATTTTTATTTTTTAAAGGTGAGGTTTGTACACGTTTTAATGGACGACGTTGTTGTTGTTGTTGTTGCGGTGGTGGTGGTGGTTTACGACGATGACGTAGGTTATGATCTTCTGTATCACTACTAACAACCGATGTCGATACACTGGAGGATTTTCTTAATCGATGGCGAACCGTGTCAACAAATTTAGCTGTAATGGGACGTTTCTTATTATTGATGCTTGAAAATGTCTGTGGATACGGGAAATCGGGATAATAAGGTGTTCCAATCGCTAATGCCGCAATGCTACGATCGTCTAGTGTAGTGGAGGCTGGCTTTCCATGTTTGACAAAGTGATTGACCTCATCAAACTCCATTCGAGAATAGTATATCTAACACCTTTTCTCTTTTACTAAAAGAGTATTATAAAGAGAGAAGAGAGAGGTAGAGAGTAGAAAAGGAACCAAAAAAAAGAGTATGCGTATAATAATGTGTCACGTTGCAAAGAAGTTACGAGTGGGGTTTAGGATAAGAAAGGGTTCAATTGTACTCTTTGGTTTCTTCTCACTCATTCACATATCCTCTCTCTCTCTCTCTCTCATCCACTTCAACTACATTTGTTCTATATTATAAACTCTTTTATAAATATAGAAGGCCAGATCTTAGTATTTTTGTATAGTATTATAAACCGTTTCAAATCAATAATAATATATGAAATGTGGAGTTGGATTAAAGCGATCCACTGAGTAGTCTATATTACTCCGTCTGAAAAAAATAATTCTGACTTGAATCGAGAGGATTTATGTATGTACTACCAACGAAAATGTTACTTTTACGTTAAATAGGATTGAAACGTATCAAACCAAATCAAAAAAAAAAAAATTATAAAGTCGATCTCTTTTTTCTTTTTGATTCTTTTCTTCCTAATATTTGGAAGTATTCATTCTTATTATAAGAATCCTTTTTTTTTCTCTATCTCTAGGAACCCCCTTCCTTCTTCTTCTTAATACTCCCCCTTCGTTCACATTCTTATTCTTGCATTTATTTTTTTTTGGGGGGGAAGAACAAGCTACATAGAGAATGAGAATATATGAAGTTGAGTAAGATCAGCCAAGGGTAAAATAATAACCATATGATGAAAAATTTCAAATGATCCCATCATTGATTCTTTGGTCAAGTCGTGGGAATTGAATATTAAACTTTGTGGATTATCTAGAAATAATATTATTCACACCTAATATCACTATCTATATAACACAAACAGATACACAGAACACAAATCAAAATAAAAAGCTGTCATTGAGTTTGGTTGGGGGAGAAATATTCCTTTGTTAAAATAAGTGGGAAAAGGATGTCATCTGGTAAGCCCAGTTTTATGGCTTATATCAACCATAAATAGTTAAAGCTTAAATGTTTGGATCAGCAAGTTGACCAAGTTTAGTTTTTAATTTTACAACGATCATTTTACTTTTAACAATCAAAAGTGTATTCATGTGACTGTAAACTATTTGCTCAAAGTATATAATTCATCATGTTATATATCATGATGGTGAATTATCGTATGGCGGCAAATGACATTAGAAATGATTGTACTCTGCCTACTATTTCAAAAGCTAATAATTAAACATTGTTGGTGCAATGAAAAAATGCCGTTTCCCCCTTGCATCTTCAACATCCTTCATGCAAAGTACTCGTACTATATATAAAATTAAGGTATTATTTATGCAGAATTACTGGTGGATTTACATCAAAGTTATTTTTATATATTCTCCGTTCCTTTTTATATTTATGATCGTCGTTTAGAATTATTCATACATATATGTAGTTTATGAGTATATAAAGTTGTCTCGATCTATGTAAGAGATCAAAACATGTAATGATCTAAAAGTTGTATATTGTCGACAGAAAGTAAAATAATAATAATAATAATACATTCAAATTGCGTGTATATATAGCAAGCGTGCAAAGACTAACAAGGAATGATGAGCAGCAGGTAGATCAAACGAAAATGAGTATATTTTGTATATTAGTAAATCCATCATATATGAATGTGCTATACGCAAATGGATGATGTTTTCCTTCGCTACAATCGCCAATAAGATATTATTCTACGTTCTTAATATACAACAGAGAATCCATGGATTATCATATAAATAGAACTTCGTCATGAAAAATAAATTATTGTTACTCTACTTTTTAATCCTTTCTATCGAAAAAAAATCATTAGGAACCAGATATAACTAATTTCCATCCAACGCTTGAATTTTTACGTGAATATCAAAAAATTAGCAACTATGTGAGTTACCAGCTACTAGCATCCAGTCGAGCAAATATTCTTTTATGAAATCCAGGCGCATTTATCCGTTATTTTATCGTGCCAGAATGTGGGGTTCAATCAAATCATGCATAATATATTATATATGCCAGAAAATATATCAGATATTACTTTATTGTCAAGACTATATACTATTATTAGTTTAACAATAAATACGTAGATACATTAAGAAGAAGAAAAAACTTTCTTCATCATTTTATATATCAGAAGCATCAGATACTATATCTAATGATGATGGTTGAAAAATTAAATTTCATTCTATATATATATATAATGACCTTATTAATAAAATAATATGTGTAATGTATACGTGCTGATATTTTTTTAACTAATAGCATCTTAGTATCTTTATTTTCTTCCTTATTACGATACAGCAATCAGTACGTACTCTTTTTGAGCAAAATTGACTATTGACTTTTTCAGTACGTAATGGATTCTTTATACATTGCTACACAACATTAGTAACAATAATATATGTATACCTGAAAATTACAAGGAAATTCAATTCCAACAACGGTTACTTGGATAACTCATGGATAAATATGTTATTATGATATAAACAGAACTTCTTTAAAATTCGTAATATTTCTACTATGCAACGAAGACATCGTTAAATTTAGATTAATTATAAAAATCAACCACATCAAATATTTTCTCTTTATTGATATATTTAGATTCATGGGGGGAGTGTCAGAAAGAAAAGCTAGAAATCTATAAACCACGAGTAGACACTAAATATATTTTTCTCAATCCAGAAGGCCGCCGACGATTTCGACGTATTTTAACCATTATATAGAAAAAGAGGAAAGCTTCATTATATAAAATCATAAACAACTATTTCTCTGTAGTGTACACTAACATGATCCAGAGTTGACTGATAAAAAAATAAGGGCATTTGTTCAAATCAGGTGGCGAAAAGAAAAAAAAAGAAAAAAGAGCTTATTTTTACAATAGTAGTATAAATAATGATGTACTTTTTGTTCATATCACACGCACATTCAAACTCATTCTATAATTTTCAAACTGTTAACGTGGATATACTAAAACCAAAATGGTTATGATAACATATGTTTTTTTTATTATAAAGGTATTCTTAGTTCAAGAGAGCCTTCTTTGGTGATCTTTTCTGTATACTTTTTCTTTATAAAAAAAAATAATGGCCGAAAACTTTTACCACATGTTTTTTACTTATTAAGTAAATAGCATGTTTACACACATTCATCATCACCTTATTTTATTATCGGAAGAAGTTTTTTTTTTAATATATTTCTTTTATTATTATTATAAATATTACATTCCTCGGCTCTTTGCTATTATTGACAGTTTTATTAGAGAACAATTCAATATGTATAGTAACACATTTATCCTATCGGAAGGGAAATCTATACTACTCTATTGTGTACGCAAAATAATAAGTATTCTATTATATATGACTTGTACTATTATGGTGATTGTAAATGATTTTTTTTGGATATAGAGCAACGAGTCGTGGATCAATCGCGATACTTTTAATAAGAATTCATTTTAGAAGTTTTTAATATAGGGTGCTATAATATTATAATACTTTAAGAAAATGAATTGAAATAGTTATCATTCATGCATGAATACCCACCACGGAACGCGTAATCCATATTATCCAAATATTGGGAATCATAACATTCCCTCCCCCCCGACATGAGATCGTTTGATAAATATTCATCGTTAATCTATAAATATCATTAATAATAATTGTACACACATAAAAATAAAAGCAAGGTAGTGAACCACCACTAGTAAGAATATAGATTAAATGCTTCTTCTTGAAGAGAATATTTTAATACTAATTTTAAATTTAGTATTACCATTTGAAATTGTTTATAAGGATTATAGTATCACATTTATAAATGATTCGATTCATTCATTGTGATTATCATACATGTTTACCATATAAAGCTGTCCTTAAACTGGATTATTAGTAATGAATTCGTCCCATTCTACGCTTATACATAAAAAAATATTGAATTGAAAGAAAATGTATTATGTATGTTTACCATCATTCATCACAGGCCACCATCTTAAAATCAAGATATACTCTTATTAATATTAATGAAACCCACACAACACATCAGAAACAAATTAATACTGAATACATTGATACTAACCTCTTTAAACCGTTTGACATCCAACAATTCGATCCCCACCATTTAGTTATCATAGCAGGAAAATCAAATATAATTTTCTTGTCCTACCTCAAAGACACGTTATTTTTATCGTTTCTTTTTTTCGTGGAAAATAATAATAATAATATAATAAACGAATTATGACGTAAAATGGTAATTTATATGTATATTTCAATTAAAAAAAAGAGTGAAGACTCGTACGATTGTCAAAAGATGATTGAATAATTAGGTTTGTATAGTTTTATTTTGCCATGGAATGAGATGACGGGAATTTGCGTTCAAAAAGAAAGAACCAAATATATGGATCATTCTCTTGTTTCTTGTTATTATAAAGTATCTTTTACCTTTTTACTGTTACCATAGTACTTTATCCATCTTGACATTTTTTTTGTTCGGAACCGTATTTAGTCTGGTAATTGTTGTACGAGATGATGGTGAACTATCGATGGAATTGAAAGAGCCAGTCGCACACTCATCGGATCTGGGGAAAGTGAAGCACAAATAATAATTGTCTCCGACGATTATTCAGTGGCAAAACTTGTTCTGAGCTTCTAAGAATAATATTAGAATGTTTTTTATACATATATATATATATATATATACATGTTGTTATTGAATCATATACTATTCCATGGATTGTTTTCTCGTGGTAAACACGTTGTTCAGTACGCTTTTGAAAAGATTGAATATACTGTGATCAAAGACGAAGAAATAGAATGTAATTGCTTTTCTCTCCTCAGTTAGTATGTCATTGGAAATCACTCATTTCACTTGTTATTACACAATAATAAACGCTCATTGAAAGTCTTATCCACTTTTTTTTTAATATCAGTTTTATAGAATATTAAGTGTGTTGTATATATATCTCGATTGAGTACATCATCGGAAATAAACAAGAAAAAAAAATCAGATACGCCAATTTGTACCAACTTTTGATGATGACCCAGACAAAACCTTATATATTAGAATAGATCCCAGGGCGTAAAAAAAAATAAAAATAAACAAAAATTGTAACGTAATAGAATAGTCAGTATAGATAGGTGTAATCGGACATACCGACAAAAAGGATATCGTTCATAATGATGAAATAAAAATAATGATAGAAAGTTAGGCGTATGGTATTTTTTTTTTCTTTATAAAAATATAATAACTAGTATATTATGATGTGTGCGCCCCGCGTGTGAATGAATAAATAGTAGATCCTATTTTTTTAAAAAAGTTATTCATTCTTGTCACAGAGAAGAATGGGTGGGAAGGAAGTTTATTCGTTATCAATTATATTCGTTGGTTTTGTAAACTCGACTGTTTTTGTTTGTCCTAACGGTACTACTTACTCACTTGTTACCAACAAGAAAAATGGTCTAATAACAGAACATATCACCCAATAAATAATAACTATGAATACTGACCTAATAAGATGCATCCTATTCCATTTTTATCAACCTATTTGATTATAACATTTGAAAATAAATTCATACTTTTTTAGTGAATATGTTTTTGTCCTAAAGTTGGAAAATTCATTTGAATTTGATTGGCTATCATTAAAGGAGCGATGTACTGTTGTTGCTACCTGTAAACGCGATTGCAGTACGTATTTTTCAACTCCTCCCCTCCCCCTTTATATATATAAAAAACTTACCATGGTGAATCTCTCATTATACTCCATCAAGGCTGTTGTACTGCTTGATGCTGAAGGAAATCGTGTTCTTGCTAAATATTATGGTTCAGATTATTCCAATTTAAAAGAACAAAAATCATTTGAAAAGGGATTGTTTGATAAAACAAAGCGTGCACAAGGTAAAAACTGTTTTTATTATTGTTATTCATAATAGTTTTTTTCTATATAAACTTGTAGTTATAATGAGATGAGAAAGGAATGAGATATATATTGAAGAGAAATTAACATGATAAAAAAAAATGTATTCTATCTTAAGGCGAAGTTATTTTATACGATAACCAAGTTGTATTGTATCGTTCAAATATTGATATATTCTTTTATGTTGTTGGATCGACCGAAGAAAATGAGTTGATTTTATTGAGTATGCTTAATGCATTTTATGACGCTGTTTCTACCTTGTTAAGGTAAAAAAAAAAAAACTATTATTTTGTTATTACTAGTATTGTCACTTCATTTCTTGATATAATGTGTGAGAAAGGAGGAGTTATTAATCAATATTAATTTGTGATGCACAATATATAAGATTCCAAGTAGAAAAACGATCAGTAATGGATAATTTGGATTTAGTGGTACTTTGTTTGGATGAAACTGTCGATGGAGGGTAAGTTCATGATTTTTTTTTAAAAAAAAAGGGTAGATGACGATGATGATGTGAGGAAAAAAAAAAAGAAACTTTACTCAATAAGGTATATCATAGAATTATTCTTGAAACGGATGCAAACGCCATTGTTAGCCGAGTATCTAAACCACGACTTGATATGGTCGATATTCCATTCAGTGAACAAACTTTGATGCAAGCATATCAATCGGCTAGAGACAGATTTGCAAGCCAATTGCTTAGATAGAAAGGATGGAGAACGAAAGGATATGACACATTTATAATAAAAAAAGAGTGATTCTTACTTTTATAATAATGAGCAAGTGATTATAGTGATGGGCGTTTTTAAAGTTGATGGCTTGTCACACATAAAACAGCAAACCAAAGTATTATTTAGTAACCAAAAAAGAGCGCGAAAATAATCATCAAAAACTTTTTATTTATATTTGGATATATATATGTGTGTGTGTAATGAATCATGGATTTGTTTATTTAAAGTAAATAAAATATATATAAAAACATACAAGAAACAAGTAATTATCAACTTCTACAATATAATAGGATACTGAAAAATTAACATAGACAAAAAGAAAACGCGTAAACGGGTTTGAAACAAGAATAGTAAAAGAAAGAATAAAAATAAAACAAAGGTTGGGTTGTTGAATTTATAAGAGAAAAAAAGGATAAGTGATGGGGTATTATATTTTTAAGAGAATGAATAGAATTATATAAAGATATATATAAAAACAGAATGATTTAGTAATAAATGTTGGGGATAATTTTTTGGGTGTTGTTTATAATATAGAGAATATGTACAATATCATGAATTATATATGGTCTTTTTTTTTCTTTTGACCATTTGACCGATAAGTTGAATGATAATATAAAGAATAGATGTATAGTTAAAAGAAGACTTGAATCATAATAATATATTATAATATGGTATAAGAGATTATTTTGCTGGACGCTTGACCGGAAGAGGATAAGGTGTTGGAAGTGGGGGCTTGGAAGGTCTGTCTGGTGGCATGATTAAAAAGATATGGGATGTGTTTGAATTGTAATAATAATAATAATAATAATAATAATACTTTTGTTGCTGTTGATGCTTTTGTTTTTTTCAATAATAGAATGGATTATATATAAAAATTATATGGGAAAAGAAGTATGTAATGTGAAAAGAAATTATTAGCATTTATAGACAAAAAAGAATGCATTTTTATATCTTTTTTTTTTTTTTTTTTGCAATCCGGAAGGGATGAATTCGACCCACTCGGAATCGCAACCGAAACAGGGTTGACAGGAGTACCCTAATGAGCTGACAGCTTGTGTATCCTATCCACAGCGCCCATCATATTCGTACCGATAGTAGGGTTTAACAGTAGTAATAGTAGCAAAAATGCTACTCACTATTAACTATATAATCCTATTATTATTATTATTATATCACGAAATTCACCTATAATAACATAATTTTAGCCAACTTTTTTTTTCATCCAACAAAATAATAATAAAAAACGCCGCATCAACATGCACTTCACACACATTCATACACACACACACAAAACACAAAACATAACATACATAATACACATTTTTGAACATCTTGCTTGTGTAAAACCTGAAACTCTTTTTTTTTTTATTTTTTTAATGCAAAAAAAAAAAAACTTAATAACATCATCCTAGTAATATATACAACACAACAAATAACAACAAACGCGCGCGTGGGAAGAATACATTTTATGAACAATCTAAATACTCCTATAATAATTATTGATAATCATAATCAATCAATAATAAATAAATAATCATTATAATCATTTTATATATTATAAGAAAAATCATCAATGAGTAAAAAGAAAAAAATTGGCGTATTTTATATCGGCGCATCAACAAGAATAGGTTGCTATAAGAAATAGTAGTCGTCATCATCATCATCTCCATTCAAACAAACCTTCTATTTAAAAATAAAATAAGATTATGTAGTACACATACTCATACATTTACACACCATTTATACTGGACAATGGGAATAATCCGACCGACGGAATCCATAAAATCTAGAAGTTGATTCTTCTCTCCTCCTTCCTTCCCTCCCTCCCTCCCCCACCCACGTGGGAAGATCGCCCATTTGGAGGGTTGAAAGGGGAACCAATCGGTGAAGTGTGGCGGCGCGTGGCTGACAGGCCCGGCCTGGTCTCTCTCTCTCTCTCTCTCTCTCTCTCATTCATTTTTTATTCATACACATTTTACATATATATTTATATATGTATTCTATCCTGATGAAAAGAAAGTGAAAGAGAGAAAGATAAAAACATAAAAAAAAAAAGAAAAGTAATAGAAGTTATGGTGAACAAGTTATTATTAAAAAGTGACACAGGACAATACTATATAATAAATTCCAAAATCCCGGTATTATTATTAGTAGTAGTAATAGTAGTAGTGGTAGTAATGATGATGGTATAGTGTGATAAACATGTTAATATAATACATATACACTTTTAGTGATATCATCATATTCGTCATCTAATATTTTCAATCGTGAACGAAATATAATCTTTTGTCTCCAACTGGACCAGTCGTTATTAATTTGTGCTACACCGTCGCTCTAAAAAAACATCATTCTTTTTGGTTTTTTTTTTCTTTTGCGGAGATCGCAGTTTAGAAGCAATGGCACTCACTATAAAAGGTTGACCAGTGATGGAATATTCATCTTCTCTTTTCCCAGAATTATAATTATATATATATAACACAACCATTATCAACCAACTCATCCAACCAACTCATTCACTCATTATTATAAGATTATAAAAATAAATCCCAATTTCTTTACAACTCATTCCTTTTTTTCTTTTTCTTTTTCTCTCTTATTTTTTTTTTGTTTATTCTAACTATTCCCACATCAAAAACAAACAACAATTATAATAAATGTCATGCGGACATTAAAAGATATCATACGCGCTTTTTTATATCATTTGGCCCGGATTTTCGGATTCCATCGTCGACGAAAATCATCTACTAGAAGTAGTAGTAGTAGTAGTCATCATAGTAATCATCATCATTGTCATGGAAACAATAACAATAACAGACAAAAGGATGATCTTGAACGCCAACTACCGTCTACACAATTATCATTGTCGGATAACAATCAACGATCGGAAAACATTCAACGACCGACGGATGATAGAATACTTGATGATAGTGATGACCGCGACATCATGGATGACGAAGACGATGATGATGATGATAGTCCTCCGACATGTGGATGTGGACGCGTACTGAAACAAGGATGGATGTGTCCGGATTGCCGAACTAATTGTCCGCAATGTGGAAGAGCTTTAGGAATAGATGAACCATGCGATAGATGTACATCACGTCAACAACTACAATAACAACAACTTCTTCAACATCATCAACAATCCTTACAAGAACAAGAACATCATGAATTACAATCTATTCAACAATCAACATCATCTTCATCACTACATCGATGATTTATAATTCTTTTTTTTTAACTATAATTATTACTATATTATTTACTATTTATCTATTTTATTCTAATTGACTTTTTTTTTTGCATTATTCTTTCTATCTAATTGTTCAAGCCCTTTATTTATTTATTTATTTATTACCTTTTACTACACTATAATTACTGTTACTTTATGTACCCGAGTATTCATCATCGGAAATAATTCTTCTACACACAAACATGTAAATTATTTTTTTTAACAAAAAGCCTATATTAATAATAATCACTCTTTTTTTTTATGAATTCAAAACCTATTTGTTCTACTATATGAACCCGAATGCATCCCGCTTATTGTTTAACGCGTGTTGTTTTTATTCTTTTTTTTTAAACGTGGCAAATATTATTATAATATACGAAACTTTTTTTGATTCTAATTTTAGTTACCAAAACCATTTTTCTAACTGAACTTTCACGCCGATACAAAAAGAAAAAAAAAACGCCATTCCGGATCACATCCGCCCTCCGCTGAGGTTATTTACCTGAATCGGCATACAATCACACGTTTTACTTGTTGGCATATAAAATATATATTTATATATAACTCAGAGTGTCAATTTATGAGAATACGAAATTCGTGTAACTCTTACTATTATTGTCATCTTTAAAATCATCCAATGGGTTCAAACGTGTTCTCACACTCTCTCACTCTCATATATACACTTTGAAAGGTTGGGCGTAGATCTGTGGTCACCAAATTGAAAGGGACCTTTTTTTTTTTTTTTTTTCACGAGGATCGCATTCTTCGTCATACCTTAAAATAATACATTAGTTCTGCTACGCATTTTTTTATATATAAATATATCATAAATCAATCCTATCTATTAAAAACATATCATTTTTATCATCTGTCATCACATGTAATCCATGATGAAATACTTGGCATTCAACCATTAGTATTATGTTTTTTGTTTAAAGAAATGGGCGCTTTTTTTTTGGGGGTGGGAAAGAGGAAATAGGAAAAGAAAGGAGATTCTTGAGAGAGAAAACACATTTATGGACCTCTTTTTGATGAAATTGTATAAAATAATTGCATTTGTATGATGTTGTATGACAATAAACTATAAATTTATTCCAAAGTGTTTTAAATCAAAATATATGTAATTTCTTGTAAATAAACAATAAATCTATTATTTTTTATTCCCTTTTTGTCTTTTTCTTTAGGATCTTCTTTTACTATAATAACGTAAAAAAAAAAAAGAAGTCTAGACCTCCCAACCATTCACCTTATTGTTAATTGTTATATTTATCAGATGGATTTTGTTGATTGGAGTATATATAAAATGTGTGTGTGGTGTCGGTAGAATAAAGAATTATGGTACGATGTTTCCAAGCGGAATAACTGGAAAAGAGGTAATTTTTTTTTTTTTTTTTGGGAAATAAACAAATCAGCTTGGCAAAAAAAAAAAAAAAAATACTCCAACTTTATTTTCCCTAAAGTAATCAAAATGAAATCATTTTAAGAATTTAGTAACTTAACAAGAATTTGTTTATTATGAAGCAAAAAGACAACAAAGTTTGTTACAGAAATCATTAAAACATACAAATCTGTTTTTTTCAGGAGGTGGCAAAAAAAACATGCATCTTTTGAAACCCAAAAGAATGGACGCCATCACTTTTCCGACACACACACACACACACACACACACACACACAAAATATATTATAGTTTATAGAGTCTATAATGAAATGATCATCATTCTATTTTAAAAAAGTTTATTGTTCTTATTATAAAGAATAACTTTTTTTAACCCTCAGTAAAAAGATGGTATCATCATATTTAAATATAAGTGGTCGTTTTAATTAGGAAGATCTCCCTTTCATCAACATCATGATAATAGATGATAATTGTTCTATATATATATATATATATATATAAGTATAACAATAAGAAAGTATTTAACACTGCTGGTTATATATATATACAAGGATATTCTTTCATCAAATATCATACGTTGAATTCACCATTATAACAATGACTTTACATATGAACAATAATAACAATCTTCTCTTGTAATTTAAAGATAAAATTCATAATGAATGATTCCACAAACCTGGTTGTCAGATCTTTCTTTTGTATTTTTTTTGTACGACTTGGTTTTTTATTATTATTATTATTTCTGCCAATTGTTGTATATATAGTTTAATATATGAACTCAGGACCGCCGCAGTAAATATACATTGGCTATAATGAATTGACTTCATATTATAAGAACTTTTTTTTTCAATTAGTAAAAAAAAAAAACAGTACAAATACTTGGTAACGATACCGGAGATAACTTTAATACTCATTCCTACAAGCATTTTTATTGTATAGGTGTTATATTCATTTAGCTGACTATTAAAAAAAATAACGTTTTAGGAAAGTCATTCATATTTGACAAGTTTTTTAATATGATTATGTTAAAACAATGACGACGCTATGAGGAGAGTTTTTACTAAAACAGATAAAATGTCAATTCGGGGATACCTATCATGTTTTTAGCGCGCACCCCTTCCAACCCTGTAAGCTCTCAGCCCTTCTCTTCCCCCGCAATCGAAAAGGAAAATAATCATTACGTATTGGATACAATCGGACATTTTTTTTTTACTAACAAAAAAATAACTTGAGAAAGCAAGGAAAACGAGTAATAACAACAAGATGGATTGGTTGAAATCATTTCAACTGAACTAATGATAAAAGTTGTTGGATTGTACTGTCGTCCATGCAATAGCAAAGTAGTAAAAGATTAATAAGAACATTGTTTATATTTTGGTACTCTTCTATATCACTAAATATGTTTAATTTATTACCAATTATTGTTTGTTCGTGAAACCTTTATATGAGAGGATTGACGGGTAAATCGGATGCATTCTATTCAATCATTTTGGCCAATGGTAATAATTATAAAGACATTGGTTATCAAACAAATATAACATAATCCAATGAAAGGGATATTACAAACATGGTAACTAAGATAAATGTGGAAACAAGAGCAGTAAATAGCACGAGTATACAATGGGGGTGTACTTATCAATATGCCAAGTATTATGTTTTTAATCACCTAATTCATACCATGGTTTCTATAAATGGCTACTAATAGTACTTAAAATCATTGCTACATGAGTTTATTTGGTTCTATATTATCCTTATATACATAGTAGCTCCATGGCAATATATTTATATTCATGCATGATCATCCATGGATAGAAGATGGCAGTAACAAAAGCTCGGAGAAACTTTTTCCATTGATTATATTATTATTAGTAAATGTAATAATGGTAAACTCTAGAACCTCTCCCCTTATATATATATATATATATATAAAAGAGCTCAGTCGCATGTATTGTATCAGTTCTTCCTTTGGTCTGAAGTTATGTTCAATGAAGATTCCTATATATAATATTATTTCAAGAGGACAAACAATATACATGTGCCTATTATACTAATATATGTACCATGTGTACAATGACAACAACAATTGAATTGGTGTGTACTTATTTTTAGTCTAGAAGAAGGATTAAATATATATTTCAAACAAGAATATTGAATCATTTTGTTGTATGGCACCATTATTTGCTTGATTGCATACTACCTTGTATGTAAGAGTTGAAACATTTAATTCGATCCCCACTCATGCAGGCACGTTGACATTGGTATCAAACATCTCAGACAAGAAAAGTTCCGTTTTTTTCCAAGAAACATTTTATTGATCGTACCATAATGTGAATAACTAACTGTATTATTATTTACTCTCTAAAAACTTGTTCAGACGGATTGAATAATCATTCCCATTTATTTATTTATAGATTCGTATAAACTTTTTGGAGACGATAAACAAAAAAAAAAAAAACGTGCAGGTGCTGAACACTAGTTTTTCCGATATATCAGCAAATCAAACAATGAAATATGATAGAAGGAAAACCTGGACACATCATCTTTGATATGATAGAGAAGAATAGAAATTTGTATTATATATGAAAAAAAAAGAATTTCTTACCCAAAATTAGTACATTATTACAAGTTATATTATGCTAATAATCGAATCATAAAATGGACACTGCTGCATTAAAAATATATTTTATATCACAAGTCAAGAAGGGCCCATTTGAAAATAGTGCTTATGTTTATTTTGATATTTCCTTGTGTCTGTAATGAAATAGTCTAGTAAAGGTATTTATTTTTTCGTACCCAAAGCTTCTCGAAGTTATATTTTGAGTAAAGCAGAAACTTTTCATACAACTGAAAAGATATATAAAGACAGAATCATAAAATCATTTAACATAATGATCACAAATACACCACAAGTTTTTTTTAAAGTAAATATATACAAATAAGCATGCCTTTTTTTTATTTTTTTATTATCATATCAACTAAGCTAAACATTATACAAATTCAATTTCAAGAGGTAAAGGATGCCTTGAGAAGTAATTTTTTTTTTTGGTAGTATCGTAGGATCTTGTAACAAGAATTTTAGTCGACCTAAAAAATTAAAAGAAATTACGTTTGAATGAGTATATCATGAAAAAAAAATATGTGTATGTGACATTTCAATTGTTGATGCATACCTCTTCAACAGTAGGTCCGTCTGAGGATGGGGGAGCACCACCAGCTGCGCCTCCAGGGAAACCACCAGGACCGCCAGCACCGGGCATACCACCTGGAGCACCTCCAGCACCAGCTTGAGCATAGAGTTTTTGCATGATTGGGTTGCTAATAAAGAAAAAAAATTTTAAGTTAGTTAAAAGTAAATAATAACAATCTTTAAAGTATTAAAAAAAAGATAATTACCTAATCTCTTCAAGTTCTTTTTGTTTGGATTCGTATTCTTCCTTGCTTGCTATAAACGATCAAGTAAAGATAAAAAAAAACGGAAAAATGTTAGTCAATGCACATTGGTTATATGTAAAATACCCCCCCCAAAATAATAATAATAATAATCCTGGACCCAACGAACTCCTTTCCATGAAATCATAGGCACATGTTCAAAATAAGTGGGAAAAAAAGTCTTACCTTCTTGACTGTTATCAAGCCATTCGATAGTTTCATTGACAGCCTTTTCGAGTTTCTCCTTGTCATCAGCCTCAAGCTTGCTAGCGACATTTTCTTCAGTAAGAGTGTTACGCAAATTGTATGCATAAGATTCCAAACCATTCTTTGCTTGGATACGTGAAGCGGCTTCTTCATCTTCAGCCTTGTATTTTTCAGCATCAGCAACCATACGTTCAATTTCTTCCTTGGACAAACGACCCTTGTCATTGGTAATAGTAATCTTGTTGGATTTGCCAGTGGTCTTGTCAACAGCCGAGACGTTCAAGATACCATTGGCATCGACATCAAAAGTGACTTCAATTTGTGGCACACCACGTGGTGCGGGTGGGATTCCGGTCAATTCGAATTTGCCAAGCAAATTGTTATCCTTGGTACGAGCACGTTCACCTTCATACACTTGAATCAAGACACCAGGTTGGTTATCAGCATAAGTGGAGAAGATTTCAGATTTCTTGGTAGGTACAGTCGTGTTACGCTTGATCAATGCAGTCATGACACCACCAGCGGTTTCGATACCAAGTGACAATGGGGCGACATCAAGCAAAAGCAATGAATCAGTCTTTTCCGAAGTATCACCAGTAAGAATAGCAGCTTGAACAGCGGCACCATAAGCAACGGCTTCATCAGGATTGATGGACTTGCATGGCTCCTTGCCGTTAAAGAAATCTGAAACCATCTTTTGGACCTTTGGGATACGAGTGGAACCTCCGACAAGGACGATTTCATGAACCGAACCCTTGTCGATCTTAGAATCGCGCAAGACCTTTTCGACGGGTTCCATAGTATTACGGAACAAATCTTGGTTGAGTTCTTCAAAACGGGCACGTGTAAGAGACGTGTAAAAGTCAATACCTTCAAAGAGAGAGTCAATTTCAATGGAGGTTTGAGCAGAAGAGGAAAGGGTACGCTTGGCACGTTCACAAGCAGTTCGGAGACGACGGACAGCACGAGCATTGCTAGAAATATCCTTCTTAAACTTGCGCTTGAATTCTTGAATGAAATGATTCACTAAACGGTTGTCAAAATCTTCACCACCCAAATGGGTATCACCTGCCGTGGCTTTGACTTCAAAGATACCATCTTCAATGGTCAAAAGTGATACATCAAAGGTACCACCACCCAAGTCAAAAATGAGAACATTGTGTTCACCCTTGGTTTGTTTATCGAGACCATAAGCAATAGCTGCTGCGGTTGGTTCGTTGATAATACGCAACACGTTCAAACCAGCAATGGAACCGGAATCCTTGGTAGCTTGACGTTGAGAATCATTAAAGTAAGCAGGTACAGTAATGACGGCACTTTCTACCTTGCCACCCAAATAGCCTTCAGCGGTTTCACGCATTTTGATCAAGACCATGGATGAAATTTCTTCAGGTGTAAATTGCTTCTTTTCGCCCTTGTATTCAACTTCAATAGTAGGTTTGCCACCCTTATCGATGATCTTGAAAGGCCAGTGCTTCATATCAGATTGGACTTCCTGGTCAGCAAAACGACGACCGATGAGACGCTTAGCGTCAAACACGGTGTTATGTGGGTTCATCTATTTTTTGATATAAGAAAAACATTAATGAATATATACTGATCATTATAACAATATTTCTCAATCATATAATAATAATAATAAAAAACAACTAAATACATACAGCTACTTGATTCTTTGCAGCATCACCAATCAAACGTTCACTATCTGTGAAAGCGACATAAGATGGAGTAGTACGGTTACCTTGGTCGTTGGCAATAATTTCAACGCGATCATTCTGCCATACACCTACACAACTGTAGGTAGTTCCCAAATCAATACCAACGGCTTTTGTCATTATAAATGGATGTAACTTGTTTTAATATGTAAAAAAAAAAGAAGTGGTGGGATATGTTGCGTGAATGTAAAATGTGGGTGTGAAAAAAAAAGAAATTGGTAAAAAGGAAAAATAACGAAAAAAAAAAAAACAACAAAAAAAATTTGAGACGTGAAGGGTTTTATATATGAACAAAAATGACCTAAACAAGCTGCATAATAAAAAGAAAAAAATCGAATTGCGGAGAAAGACTATGATATTTTAGCCAATCATATCATTCAATTAGGTCTCATTCGCTCCTCCTCCCCCCATCACTTAACACCCCCAAGTGTTTGCTGGTGCTTTCTGGTATATTCTCAATCTTGCTACTCTGCTCTTCTTTCTTTTTTCTGTTTTTCGATCGATCTTTTAGGTGTATTAATGGCTACTTCTAATTCACCGATACCAGGATATTCCATTAATGATAATGCCGCAAGACCCATATAGGAATGCATTACATCTAGGATTATTAATCATTCAGATTCAGTTTACTAGTTGTTTCTAGTTTTCTTTGGAAAAAAAATAAAAATAAATAAATAAATAATAAAAAAATTAAATTTACCAGGATAGGATCCAGGTGTCTTGCCAAATCCACCAATTTTTGTTTGACAATCTAATAGAAAACCACGACAATTCTCTTGGTTTACAAGTTGATACGCGTCCACCATCTAAATAAAAAAGCTTGTTAATAATATTCACATATATAATCAATATGTATATATATAAAATATATTTTTTTACCTTTAAAGCTGCACCAATCCAAAAACAATAACATGCGTCAGCATCTTTGTTAGGTCGACCTGCGAATCCAGTAGTCTGCTGGTTTAAACACCATTTTATCAACTTTTCCTTATTTATCAATCCTTCCGTTTGTTTTCCCATCAGTGTTAATGCTCCCACACCACAAAATGTGGATCCACCTATAAAAAATTCATCATCGTCATCAGTATATGATCTTTCTTTTCACTAATTTTTTTTAAAAAAAAAATTGCTCTTTCTTCTTTCTTACCGTGTGCTTCGTTATTAGGTGATTGAGCAAATGTATGTTCATATGTCTAAAAAAAGAAAAAAAATACCCGTAAGCTGCATAATCTCATAGAATAACGCGTGCTTTTCTCCCCCCCCCAAAAAAAATAATAATCAATAATATTTACCTGAAGACGTTTAGCGTATTCTACTGATAAATCAATATCTAAGCCTCTCCAATCATCCAAAATGTATGATACAGCACATGCACAATATAAAAATCGTGCATCTTTTTCCAAACTGTCTTTTGTCGGAGCAATACTTTTTATATAAATTTGTTAACTCTTGTACCTATTTGTTTTTATTTTCTGTGCTTTCATTTTTAAATAATGATTGTTACCTGCCATCTTTTTGTTGTAAGCATTGGATAGTTCCTACGATACCATCTCGATCTACCCTTGAAAGATCATCTCCAAGTAATAATAAATTTAATAAAGCAGTATATGTACTTGCAATATGAGCAGAATCATAGGGTATATATTCGGTTTCACTCTATAAAATCATCTTATTCAATCAGAATTCCTGTCAAATGTATGTATATAAGGATATTCATCCACTATGCAATAAATTGTTTTTTTTACCGCATTAGGATCAAAAGCTCTTCCTGAATACGATGATCCTCTAAATCCACAATGTTCTCTATTTAAACCTTGTTCTTTTTGAGTATATATTGTTGTTCATCCATACTTTTTTTTTATAAGTCCTCCTCCAGTTATAGACACATACCTTTAGAATCCAATCGAATTTGTTGTGCATAAATCCATTCTATCCAATCAAGTCTATCTTGTTCTGATATTTCTTTTTCCAATGCTCCAAGAAGTTCAAGTGACGAAAGACAAAAAAATGCGAGTGTCATTCTAACAGTAATAATAATAAGGTTGTCAGGTTTATAATCGATATCATCAATGGAATTTGAAAATGAATAAAAAATGACATTATGGAACGTTATAATAACCTATTTGTCTCAGTCTCGGTGTATGCAGTTGGAAGCATACGTAGATTAGCAACAAAGTAGCGAATGTGTTTTTCGCGTTCGAATTCTTTCATTTGTCTCGCAAATACTCTAGTAGGATGAAGAAAAAAAAAATGAAAGGGGACCTTTTTTTTTTGGTAACAGCAAACAGAAACGCGGACTTTGTTTTGATAATAAGTTCGATAAAAAGTGCAATGATTTTCTTAAAGACTGGATAGGCATGAAGATGGACAGTTACTAAAAGATATCAAAGAAGAACAAATATAATTAGGTCAGGATTTTTTTTATGTATAATGTGAATGAAACGAAGTGGAAGTATGGATATACAAGAAAATGAAATGGTATTTCACTGGTTTTATAGTAATTAATTACATAAGAAAATTCAAGTTTATTTACTTGAGTAGATTTTATTGAGTCGATAAAGACCTTTAGACAGAGTTTAATCAATGATTTATGTTTCCAGTAATCGCAAATATGAAGATAACTCTTCATGCACATCTAAAACCAGAATACTCATAATGTGTTATCACCAAAGTTTGATCATGAAAAAAAGTTAGCCTTAACAATAGGAGACTGGTAAATGGGTTGGCACGACAATGTAACAAGCGAAGAAAACCCTGTTTTATTGCGCTAGCAACCAAAACAGTTATTATCAGATACATTCCCATTAACTGCTCTACAAAGAAGAGTTGTTTATTAGGAATCACTCTAATATCCAGGAAGTCGAAGAAATCCTCTTCTTTGTTCAGCAATTCTTATTGAAATA
This sequence comes from Phascolomyces articulosus, assembly GCA_025677815.1. Taxonomy (NCBI): domain Eukaryota; kingdom Fungi; phylum Mucoromycota; class Mucoromycetes; order Mucorales; family Lichtheimiaceae; genus Phascolomyces; species Phascolomyces articulosus. Next base: position 269,740 of record JAIXMP010000021.1, read on the forward strand.
ATAATAATAATAAAAACTGAACATCAACACAACCACATGGAAACAGTTGCCTTGCCAGAATTTGAGGTCGAGAGCACTTTCTTGATATCAACATACCAACGTATTATAGAAGTAACTATTATTATTTTAATGTTCAAAACTAAAAAAAAAAAAAAAAAAAAAAAAAAAGAACCAGAACTACGTAAGCTCCAGGTTATACGCAAAGTGTATTTTTTGATCCTTTAAATAGCTAGTATTCAAGTGCTTTTTATTGGAAGCAAAAAAAATGTCATTGGCTACGCTGATTTCAATAATTCGCCAATGAGAGTCAGTTTGGTGCCTGTTACACTAAGCTCTTTGGTTGTCCTCACTTTCTTTTGCTTTCACACTTTTACTTCACACAACTCCACCATGACTCGTGCTTCATCAACGCGGTTTATGACCGCATTATTACTTATCTCTCTTGCCATCTTTGCTCAAGTATCCGATGCTTTGTATTTTTATCTTGAAGGATCAGAAAAGAAATGTTTTCTCGAAGAATTACCAAAGGAAACTATGGTCACTGGTAATTGAAAAAAATATAAATATATTCGTTCGTGTTGAAACGAGGATTGCATATGACTTTGTTCAAATTGAGAACTTATTTCCTTCCAAAATATATTCATAATAATAATTTAATTAGGTACCTATAAGGCTGAACAATTTTCTGCTGTACAAAACCAATGGATTGTGAATCCCGAACTTAGTATTCAAATTACTGTCGAGGTTAGTCATAAATCGCGTTTTCTATTTATAAAACAAGATGAAGATGCTAATTATTTGTAATGCGCGTTTTTTGGTATAAATAGGAACTTCCTCAAGAGCATATTGTTGTTGATAGAAAAGCATCAGCACAAGATCGATTTACTTTTACTTCGGCTGAATCGGGTGATCATTCCATTTGTTTGTCAGTTGTTAGCAGTTCGTGGTTTGATTCGACAAAAACTGTAAGCTATTTTATTTGTTTGGGTGATGTGGTGGATGTTTATGTATTGAACAATAAATATAAATGTATCTATGTGGATTATGTTTTAACCTGTGAATTTCTTATTTATAAAAATGTATAGCGTATGACATTTGATATGGACTTTGACGATCCTGCTGGTGACCATCATGATCATAAGGAAACATTGAGTGGTAAGTTATACTATAACCTGTCATTTTGTAATCCGTGAAACCAAAAAAGATACTTGGTTCTGACAATAAATAATACTATGATAGCTATGGCAATGCGTATTCATGAATTGAACCAACGTGTTCAAGATATCCGCAGAGAGCAATCCTTCCAAAGAGTAAGTGGATTATTTGGATGGAAATAGAGAGAGAGATATAGTTTTTAAGTATATGTATAGAAAAACAAAAGATATTGACTGAATCTTTCATATATAACAGGAACGAGAAGCTGAATTCCGTGATCAATCCGAATTGACCAACTCACGCGTTGTCTGGTGGACAATTATGCAACTTGTAGTATTAGGAGCTATTTGTGTATGGCAAATGCGTCATTATAAGCATTTCTTTGTTGCTAAGAAGCTTGTTTAAAATATATATAAATATTATAAATAATATAACTTTTTTCTTTTTTACTACGAAATATAAAGAGCAGTTGGATGGATTTAGTTATAACCAATAATGCGGTTAGTGAATTTAGAGTTCTTTAAAGCAACTTTCAGAATGTGTTTCGCAGCAGTTTTGTTTGGTTCTCTCTCTCTCTTTTTTTCCTTGCTGTCTTTATGGATATTACGATCAGTAATCAAATTGCAAAACTTATTCAACAAATTACAGAGACAGGAGAATGGAACCTTGATCCAGACGATTTAAAAGTAAACTTTAGTTTATTTATTTATATTAAAAATAAAGGATGATAATGGCGATGCCTACTCATCTTTTGGATGTTCTTTTTTTTTTTAGTCGATCAAAAGTATTTGTAAACGATCCGATGCTAATGTGGATGTAGCATTTGATTATTGGTTTGTACAATTAAGAAAAGAACATGCTCAAGTAAGAGAGTAGAAATAGAATATATTTATAATAAAGTGCTGTTCATATACAATTTTTTACCCATAATTAATGATATTAATAATGATATTTGATACACCAACGAAAAAAAAATAAGATTCGATATTCTTGCGTACAACTAGCAGAACAACTATTCCAACGTTCACATCGATTTCGTATACTTCTTACCGATGAATTTCCATTATTTATTTCACTCACTGTGGGTGGGCGACAGAGAAGTTTACCACCACCTCAGCAAGTAGCTGCCAAATTGAAAGAATATACCTTAGCATTAGTTACAACATGGCGTGAAAAATTTGCCAATAAATTTCGTCCTATTGCTATTGCTTATGATTATTTACAACATAATGGGATATTAGTAGCAAACCAACCAACGCTTGATTCACTTCATTCACAAAATGAAGATAGAGCAAATAGGCAGGTTCGTCTCATTGGATAATATATAGAAAGATGTGGGGTAGAAGAATGAGGTCCAAAAAAAAATGTTGATAGATTTTGCATAAATGAATCTTCTAGAACCGAATGCAACCAGTGTATGAGCGTCGATTACAACAAATCTCAAATGAATCTGAAGAATATTTGTCTATCATCCATGAAAATCTACAACAAATGGTAATATTGAACAAATAGATAAAATGGTTAGATATGTATATTATGTATAGCTAACTACCGTTTTACATATATAATTTATATACAAACTTTAAGCAAGGATGTTTTGAGATTCTTTTGCCAAAATATGACGATGGTTCAGATATTGATTTTGAGGCATTGATGAAAGGTGATATAGAATCTTCTAAAGCCATGACACAAGATCAAAATAATTATAAAGAGGTATTGTCATTTTTATCCATTTGTCTTTTAATTGAGACAAAGAAAGAGAGAAAATGGGTGCATATTAAAAATAATTCAAACATTATCCAGGAACTTAGATCCCATGGTCTTGGATCCAGTCGATATAAATTGGAGATTGTCATATCAAAGAACCCTGTGGCAGATGAAGTCCATGAATCAAAAGAAAATGAAGTTGTATTTGAACAATTAAGAGAAGGTTACAAAGTCGCTCGAAATAAACATAATAAACAGTTGACAATATGGATCAATAGCCTTGGTCGTATGGAATTACAAGTATGTTCATTGTAGTAAATATCCTTGAAATAAAATAAAAAGAACTTTGTTTTACTAATATTTTTTCAATTATTTTTTTAGAATAACGAGAATCGAAACATCCTATTGAAAAAACTTCTTGATGTAAAGGCAGATATCATAGACACGATACGAAAATCTGAACTTCTTGGTATTCAACTACCATCAAAAGAAGGGGAAGCCTCAGATGACAATGACGATGAGTATTTGGATGAATTATTTGAGGAAATTGACGTACCTTCGTCATCCACAAGAGCAAGACTATCAAGGTCGAAACTCCCACCTGCCCAAAGGATTTTCCCACTTGCTTTTGAACCAGGAATGGAGGATGATGTTACATATATCCGTACACGTTTGTTTTCTGAAACTGAATCAATTGATGAACAAGGAAGTTCAAAAGATGGAAACAGGTAATTGTCTTAAAAAAGCTTATTGAATGGCCGTATTATTATAACTGATTCATATGAATAAATAATAAAAAGTAGTTCAAGTAAAGGCAAAGGCAAAGGCAAGGGGAAAGCGATCATGACACCTGATAAAGAAGGTAAGTCTGGAGGAAATCACAGCTCCTCAAATCGTCCCTTCATCTCCCATTGTTCAATTTGATATGAGTTTAATCGTTGTTGGCTTCTCCTTGTAGAACTATTGAAAAAGGCGCCTGTTGTTGAGGTACATCGTGAGACGACATATATAATTAGAGTATACTAACATACTAAACAAATGATTATTATAGTGGGGTGAAGATTTATACTATTGGGATAAGAGTGATGCCCAGTTCAATACAAGTGGCATAGGTAATATATATATATATATATAAGATAAAATTTTTATAGATCACCATATAAAAATAACTGACGCATTTTTACGTATTCTTTTTTGTCATCTTAGAACGATCCCATCGATTTATGGGAGTAGGGGAAGGTACAAACGAGATTCCGGACCAATTATTGGAAAAATTACGTAAACGCACAATTTATTATAAACCTCAAATGCCACAAAATCTCAAGGTTGGTTTAATTTCATTTTTAAGGAGAGGAAAAACGTACGTAAATGGAATTTATTATAAACTGTCTTTTTTATTTTATTTGCAGGCATGCAGAGCACCCTTACGCAGTGGCAAACTTTGTCCTAGACGGGATCTGGTAACATGTCCGTTTCATGGAAAAATTATTCCACGGAATGAATATGGAATACCTGTCAATAGTAATGAGGAAGTAGATAACAATCCGTCGTCGTCGTCGCTGTCTTCGATAAACCCTTCAGCATCAACAGCACCTTCTGAACAGAAACAACAAGAAACTAAAGATTCAAATGATCTCTGGCAGGATATTGAAAGGGATGTTATGCAACAAGCCAATCAGCCATTAATTGAATTGAATAAAAAGAAGCGAAAACGAAATAAACCACAATCCAATCTAATAGATGTACGTAAAAAGAAAGAGACGAGTTATACACGTTTGCAAAAGAAATTAGATGCACCACAAACGCGCCAAAATGTGGAGGATGCACAGGATTATGAACGAACAATGAAATCCAGAGATCAACAAATGAATATGTGGTAGATAAAACAATAGTAGATATATATGTAGCTATAATAACAATTAGTGATATAAGTAATCATGCTATATGTAATAAACTACCTTTCTTTACGAACAGATTTTAAACAAGACGATTTGTATAATGGATTGTTCGGAGTATATAAAAGTATGCATGTAATGAATGTGCGCACAGGCTTCTTCTAGACGATGTATTATATCATTGTCTTTATACATACGTTAGTGTAGTCTTCAAAAAAAAAAGTTACCAATAGAACCATGTCGACAATGAGACGGTATTTAGATAAAATACAATAAGATTTATCAAAGACAATAACGTCAGCTTCTTCATGAAGCTGTTGTTATGCGCTAGAGGTAGGAACAATCATAAGGTGGTAGTATATCATTGCAAGGGGTTATTCCAATACCAAGAATGCATTATAAACCAAAATAAAATACTTGACCGCCATTTCCGTTTCTCTACCCCTTCATTTCTCTCTCTTCTTCCCTTACCTTCTTTTTTTTTTTTACTTTCATCATAAAAAGAGTCATGATACAACAATCCATATTGTTTTTATGGACGTTATTACTGTTATTAAACCAACATCATGTCTCTGCAACATTAAGAAAGTTTGAATTGGATATTTCAGGGTCCTTTCTTAACCCAGATTGTAGTAATTCACCTTATCCAGCCCTTCTTGTAAATAACCAATTTCCCGCACCTACCCTTCGTGTCGTCAAAGGCGATGATGTTGAAATTATTGTACATAATACTGATACTACGCTTAATGCTTCAGTAACTGTTCATTTCCATGGTATCCGACAATATGGTACAGTTGAATCCGATGGTGTACCTGATCTTACTCAAGCAGCTATCCCTCCTGGCCAATCCTTTACCCACCGATTCCGAGTGATTGACCAAACAGGCTCCTATTTTTATCATTCGCACGTATCATTCTCTGATGATACAGTTCAAGGTGCTTTCATAGTATATGAGAATGAACAATCCATGCCAGACAGCGATGAACATGACCATAAGCCCCTTATGGATGGATCTTATCAGTACGACGGAGAACGCATTCTTCAATTGAGTGAATGGTGGCATCAAGGATTTATGGAGCGTGAAGCATACTATATGAGCAAGAATTTTATCTATGATAAAGGTGCAGACAGCATTTTGATGAACGGTCGAACAGTGCACCAAAGTAATCATAATAGTTCATTGGAAATGTCAACCAAGAATGACTGTCCTGGTTACTCCGTCATTGATGTTCAACCTAACAAGACTTATCGACTCCGAATTATTGGCGCACAAACATTCCGTACACTTGCCTTTGGCATTGGTCAACACAAGATGACTGTGATTGAGTCTGATGGTCAACTCACTAAACCTTACGATGTCGACTGGCTCGAGATTGGCCCTGGTCAACGATTTTCCGTCCTTATCCATACTGATGACATGGAAGATGATGATTCGGATAATGTGTTTCCTATCGCAACAAGTTATCGCTGGCGTCATCGACCTCCAGGAGGTCACACTGAAAATGGATTTGCTTATTTGAGATATTCAAAATCCAAGAAACCACGATCAAGTACCTTGTACAAACCGGTGCTTCCTGAGAAGAATGGTAAAGAGATTGCAACCACGCTCCACTATGAATCTTATACATTGGTAGACGAATTACCTGAATTCCCACAAGAAAATCAACCTGATTGGTTCTGGCGTGATATTGCTCCTTTAGAAGAGTATTCAGATTTTGAATCCACATTCTTAAGTGCCCCTGCGGATCGTACCATCAAATTGAGATCTACGTCATCCAAACAAGCTGATGGAATCACAAGATACTTAATGAATGGTCGTATGCCTGTGGAACGCGAACGACCTATACTTATGGACTTTATGCAAGGACGGCTTCGTGCAGATATGGTGCATCAAGATGTAGATGGCTATGCATTGGATCGTCACACGTTCCCAATCAAGATTGGTGAAGTTGTGGATATTGTTTTACAAAATACAAAATCGGGTCGCAATTGTCTTATCCATCCTTGGCATACGCATGGTCATTCTCATTATATGATTGCTTCAGGTCCTGGTGAATATCTTCATACAGAACACGGTGATGTACGAAACTATCCAACACCTCTTTTCCGAGATGTATCAATGGTATATCCTTCAGACGCAGAAGAAAGTGGAGGCTGTGGTTGGTCCAAGATCCGTATTTATGCTGTAAGTTTATATATATATAATTATAATTATATGAGTTATGAAATGGAAGAGAAAAAAACTCACTTTGAAATATATAAAATATAGGATAATCCCGGAATATGGGCTATTCACTGTCATATTACTTCCCATATGATGCAGGGTAAGATGGCTGTTCTTGAAGAATCACCCGAACTTATTAAAGAATATCGCTTATATCAAGATGGACATACCCAATAATAATATTTGTTTTTTTATATTTATAAATTAATTTCTCTGTTACCAAATAAAAATATGAGCACAATTTGCTTATTTCCAAAAGACCAAAATCAATTTCCATATATGTTTCAAAAGATAACCATAAAGTTAACTCCAGCCACCTGATTTTGATGGACTGTCAAAATGCATGACAACCAACCATTTGGGGAATCATTCAGACTGAGATGTTCGAGAATTTGAGTGTAACCAATCTGAGCGTTTCGTTTTTTCCCAGGAACCATAACTTTTTTCTTCTTTTTCTTCCCTGTCCCTTTCGTTCCGTTGAATATAGAATGTCGATTGACTTGAGTAAGCAGTGTACTTTTTTTAATAAGATATATGTAATATAATAATTGGTTTGGTACTCATTTTCTTTATAAAAAAAAGGCAAGCCAAGATATCCCCAATCGACTTACTGGGGTCGTGTACGTCATTTCGTTGATGTCACTGATGTCCGGTAAGTATTATTAATACACGATTTAGATCGTTTGAATCGTTTTCTGTTTTTAATGAACGATTGTAACCTGACGACAGTAATAATAACAAAAATTACCCTTTCTCTTAAAATAGCACCTTATTTGTTTCCAAGCAACAACTTCAAGTTGCAAAGAGCTTGCTCGATCAATATAAGGAAAACCCTACTATGCAAGTCGATCCTGAACGTTTATGGAAGGCAAAAAAAGGTATTGTTTATTGGATTGGGAAAAGGAAAAGGTGAAGATGAAGTTTCCATTGGGATGTACTAAACAACCTTCTGTTTTTTTTTAGTCGTCGATTCTACACTTCATCCTGATACTGGTGAACCGATCTTACTTCCATTCCGTATGTCGTGTTTTGTTCCTACAAACATGATTCTTGTTCTCGGCATGCTTACACCTAACCCAACGGTAGATTATCCAGAATTTTTTTTTTTTGTATTTTACCGTAGCCTATCCAAGCGAACAACATTGAACTAATGAATATCGGAAATCCCGGATCTCGTTTATTTTTATATGATCAATATGTAGATCAAAACCACCATCTTTTGGCAATGGGCTAATCAAAGTGTGAACGTTGCCTTTAACTCGGCTAATGCAAACAAATCAACTCCAATGAATTGGAGTGAAACAGCAGGTAAAAAATGTTGTTAAAATATATATCGAGATAAAATAGATTACCAGAAACAAACAAAAAAGAACCTATGATCAATAACAAAAAACCAAATTCGAAATATTAGTTGCCTATGCATCTGCTGTCACATCATCATGTGCTATTGCTGTTGGTTTGAACCAAGCCGTTCCAAGATTGAACATTGCTGCCTCTACCAAACGTATTTTAATGAAATTGGTTCCTTTCACTGCTGTTGCTGCAGCAGGTACTGTCAACGTTTTCTTGATGCGTGGAAAAGAGATTAGGTTTGAATTCATTTCTATTTATATATACATCTGTATTAGATTTTTCTTTTAAATTACCTAGCATTTAACTAATCTATATTATGCATCATTTTTTTTTTAAAAAAATCTTTATTATAGTCAAGGTATTGATGTGTATAATGAAGATAATGAACATGTTGGTAAATCCAAGACTGCCGGTCTTGCTGCCGTTTCTCAAGTAAGTTTTTTTTTTTTTTAAGTGGATTCATTGTTATATCTATTTATATATATCAGCTATTAACTATTTATTACTTTAATATACTTATAGGTTGCCTTATCGCGTGTGTTGACAAACGCACCTACTTTGGTTGTTCCCCCATTAATTATGGATCGTTTAGCACAAAAGCCTTTCTTCCAAGCTAATCCAAAGGCATTGTTACCCATCAACTTTGGTAAGTAATTGATAAAAACGATCCACATTTCTGGATTTGATTATATATAGAGAATATATATATCTAATGGCATCATATCTTTCATCTATTCATAGGTTTGATTGCATTGAGTATGTTTACATCATTACCATTGGCAATTGCTACTTTCCCTCAAATTTCATCACTTAACACATCATCTATGGAAAAGGAGTTCCAAAATTTGACAGACGCTAATGGAAAGCCTGTCACTCGACTTTATTATAACAAGGGCTTATAATTTTGTATTATATATATCAAACATGACGCATACAATCTTTTTTAAAAAAAATGTAGAATAAAATATCAAACATATACTTTTTAGAAAATAAAAAAGATCATCTTTTGTATATCACGTGTAGTACCTTATACGTTTGTCTGTACCCAATATTCAAGGTTTTGATTTGAAGCTCCACTATCAACATCTCTCACTTTCTTAACCCCACTTGGATCGGTTCACCGAGTAAAAAAAAAAAAAAATCAAAACATATAAAATATCTTAACCCAGCAAAACGCAGATATTATAGAAATCCTATCTTTTTGAAAAAGCTCATTACCCTCCTCCACCTCATCATGTTGGCTGACAATACGAAAAAGACCGAAGTTTGGGATACCAAGACACAAGCTTTCCATGGTGGTCAAGAACACCGTTTCCTTGATAACTTTGTTGAAGACTTTAGTGTGACCACCAACTATTTAGGTACTCCACGTAAAGCTCTCGAAGCTGCCAGAGAAGCAGTGAGTACTATTGCTATTATCCAGAAACTCGGAAATCTCGAAATCTCGAAAAGAAAGTTTAATAATATTTGTATATGATATAGATTAGTGAAGTACATCATTATCCTGCTGCCAACCAAGAACCTGCCAAAACCTCGCTTGCACAATTCCTTTGGCCAGCTGATTATGCCGAACATCACGGTCGTCTTCTTTTGGGTAATGGTGCATCAGAATTGATCGATTTGGTTGTTCGTAAGACTTTGTTGCAATGTGTTGCACGCGGTGTCACTAAGCCAAAGTGGAAGGGTGGTCCATGGAACGTTCAAGTAAGAAAATGAAGAGAAAGGGGAAAAGGATTAAGTTTGGGGGGAGGATTTATATCAATTAGAAAATAATGAAGGAGACTGACTGATCGAACTTAACCCCCCCGCATTTTATTTTATGTGATTTGTTGCATAAACCATGATAGTATCGAGAATATCAACGTAGTGCTGAAAACAATGAATTTGAAATCATGGATCCAACATATAAGGAACCTGTCGATTTACTTTGCGTTGTTAATCCTTGTAACCCTACCGGTGATTATTTTGATATCGAAAGCTTGAAGGAATTCCTAAAGGCTAATGTTAATCCTAATGGTGTTGTTTTAGTTGGTAAGTAGGGATGGATAAGTAGGATAAGGAAATGTTAGGAAGATGGTAATGAACGATATGTCGGGATCAATATCATGACCTTTTTTTGGGGGAGCGGAAGGAAGAGATACGAATAGATGATTAACAATGTGCATTATTTTGGATCGCATACTAAGACACCATTTGATAATAGATGAATCCATGCAACCATGGCACTCTAAGGAATTCCGTTCCGATTCACTCATTTCATCTCATGCATTTGTCAAGGAAATGTGGGAAAAGCACCAAATCGGTATTCATGTTATGCATTCATGGACAAAGATTTGGTCCTGTACCGGTTTGCGTGTTGGATCTGTCATCTGTCCTACTGCTGGTCATTGTGAAGCTTTACGTAAGATCCAAGTTCCTTGGTCCGTCAATGGTCCAGCACTCAAATTTGTTGAAGCCGTTGTTCAAGATGATGCCTATTTGAACGAAACATGGGAAAACACAGGTCGTTTGCGTGCCTATTTGATTGAACAGTTGACTGGATTGAATGAAAAATGGGTCTATCACGGTAAATCGTTCTTGAGTTGGGTTTGGGTGGATATGCTTTCAGAAGAAACAGCTGAAAAGGCTATTGATTTGGCACGTCAAGCAGGTGTCCCTGTACGAAGTGGTAAACCAGGTTATTCTTGCCCAACCTTTGTTCGTGTTGCTGTTCGTAAAGAACCCGAAGTTGAATGCTTAATTAAGGCATGGAAATCTCTTTAAATCAAGATACAGAAAATGATGATGGATAGGATTATAGAGATATAGTAAATATATTATATTGGTTCTTTTTATTTAGTTTATTTCAGGATGATGCATGTTGTATGGAAAAAGTTGTTTTATATTTAATTATTTTATATTTACTTTTTGATTTTATGTAACTATATTTTTTAATTTAATTTTATCAAAAATAGAAAGTAAAAACAAAGAGAAAAAAAAGTTGATACCATTTTATATTGTTAAAAGTCTAATAAATAAGAAGACTAGTACATAATATAGAACAGTCATTTGGACATTCTTGCCAATGTTTTGTTTTTTGGGGTCATTTATTTACATATCACAAGAAATTCCTATGTAATTGCTTTAGTTAGCATATTATGAGTTGTCTGCGAAAAAGAAGTGATAGATGGGTGATGGATTCACTTGATATATTTATATTACTATCGTGGGTATGCTTTATGTATGTGTAATTTGCATGAATAGATTATTATGATGGTGACTAACCTTCTCTTTTTATTTATTTCTATATCCTATTTATTTTAGCATGAGTCTTATTTATTAAGAAATAAACATAAATCATTTTAGCATGGAGGGATTTCAAAAATATACATCTATAATATTCGTTACTTTGTCCCCAAATCAATTATCAACACCATTGTCATCTTTATCAAGAAGACAGATGATGATTAGTTAATGATTTCTTGATATGGTGATGAGTGTGAAAATTGCACATGAGATAATGATTTAATATTAACCTTACATGTGGAATACATAGCTTGATTTTTAACTTATTGAAAGTTTTCTAATTCATATAAATGTGCTCTTGTTTACTCATCACATGTCCTTTTGAAACCTTTTGTTTTTCAAATAAACGTTATGTAAACTAAATTATTTGCCTCTTCATAGCCAGGTCTAATATTATCATTGGTGTCTGCGAAAGTTACTATTATTATTACTTTGCGATTATACCATTTACAGATAACGTATATATATTAATACTTTTCCCAATCAATTAAAATAGTTAATATTCTTTAAGAATATGATGAGCAGAAATTATAATAATGTTGCAACAATATAATATATATATACATACATAGACTATATGTTTTATACCTATATATATATATATATATATACATTTGATGGATGATATATATTTTTATACTGTCAAAGTCATCATGCTAAACCACGTACACTTTCTTGTTGATTATTGAATGAACTCTAGACCACGCACGGACATTTGAAGCCTTTTCCCACACACATTTCCTTTATAGAGTGACCAGTATATAATAAATCAGTTTACTTGATAGGTACAGTGTTCCAACTATTAGAGTGTGCATGCGGCCTTGTTCGTTTTGCAAATAGTTGTGTGAATAGCAATAATAAAAAATTATATTCTTTATGACTTGAAAAGGTTTAGCGGCGAGATGACGAGGTCACTCCTCACCGCGGATCAAGTTTATTTTATTGTATATATTTATTTGTTATTATAACAACGTTATAGATTAAACAATAAACAATTCAACATGTATAAAAAAAAATTGGGATTGCCAACAACAACAACAATTATAAACTTGCTCCCCATCGTTTCACCAGAGTCGCGCATGATAATCATTGTTATTGTAAAAAAAGTTTTATACAAACTATTTATTTTAACGATATTTACATGCTGTTGGGGATTAAGAACTTTAATTTATATATACAACAATGGTGATAGAACTGGAATATCAAAATATTTATACATTGGCTATAACACACATCTTTTCGCATTTTATATATAATTATTAATCATAGTTTCAAAATGAGTATAAAGGAATCCTTGATGGCTGTTTTTTCGTATAATATATAAGTAATCATATAAACTATATCCTCATGATTTATGGAATGGAAAAAACTATATAAAAAAAAGGAAGTAGTATATAAAAAAAAAATTAGTCAATTGTTCAAACTGTTTCGCATTTCATATTATTTCCATACACTTCCTCTCCCCAATTCGACCTTTTGATAAAATTGATGCTTACGAGAATATCACATGCGACCGTTTGAAAGCCACAAAAGTGTTATGGAAAGACAAGTAATGACAGTATAAAATGTAACAAAGCATGACAACTTAATGCAGACGATAAGTGGTTGCACAAAGTTTTTAGTTTCTTGAAAAGCAAACTTGACATTACTAAAAAGTTTATTGTCGGGTTTTTTTTTTCAGCATGATCCAATATTTAATGCACGGTTCTCAATTTTTTTTAGTAATAAATAAATAAATTGACCATCATGTCAAATGTAATAAGTAGAATTTCTTATTTTATTTTCAACACCATCACCGGAGTAAAAACGTGGAAAAGAACTCCGTTGAAAGATACTGTAATATCATGCTATGTATCAAAAAAAATGTTGAAAGGGAATAATAATAGTAAAGTAACAAAGCAATCATTTCTTACTTGGTAGTAATTTATGATTTATAGTCATTGTCATATTATTATATCATTCACTTTCTCGTAATATACAATTGTTATTTGCGTAATGTATAATTGTCATAAGTGGAATAGCGCCTCTTTTTTGTCGTTTTTGTACAAGATCGTCGATATATATGTGTGCCTCTGTGTGAGCAAAGCCATCCATGTTATTTCATTGTCGGACTACTGAAACGGATTTTTGTTGTCGTGATCGTGATAAATGGATGATCAGGAACAACCACTATAATAAATAACACCTATTGAGTTGAATATGCCGTTTATTATTATTTTATAATAGTAGTATTTTTTTCATTTACGCATTAATAAAATAAATAAAATAATCTCATGGTCTAAAATAACAAAAAATAACTGAGTTAATCAACGACTTTCAAGTATTTATTTTCGGTGGCGTAACAAGTTCAAACTTTTTTCTTTTTGGTGCAAGTTGGGGCTCACGTGAAAATACATAATAATGCTTATATCGGATCAATCGGCTGTTTGTTGGATTACTATTTTATTTTCTATCTTTTCTTTCTTCTTCTATTCAAAAAAAAAAAAAAAAACTTTTTCTTTCTTTTACTTTTTATCCACTTTATTATACCAAAGTTACTTTATATATACTACAAGAATTCTTATGAATAATAATACTAGATTACGCACAACGACACGTACAGCAACTGCATCACGTTCTGCATCTCCAGGTCGTCCCTCCCCTTATCAACATCCACCTTCTCGGTCACCTATATTACATCATCGACCACCACCAACAGCTTCTTCTACAAGTACATGGCAACAATTGGTTGTTCAAGCTGGTTCAGCCGCTGGAACGACAGCTGCTGTTATTAGCGAAGAATCCATGAAATGTTTAAAATATTGTTTGAGCTGGCTCCGATACGCGATACAACATATTGAACAACAGCTGACGATTGTTAGAAATCATCTTGTATCATTAGCTACAGCTTCTTCATCCTCATCCACAGCAACCACTCTCCATCATCAACAATCATCACCAAATCCATTTTCTTCTGTCAAAAAAGATATAGTAGAAACTGTTCGTAAAGTAGTGGAAGTGATCAGTCGATATGCAAGTACTTCCCTTCCGCAGCATGCTAAAATCGCAGTTCGTGGATTTATTTTAGATTTACCAAATCGATGGGTAAGGGGTTTATTATATATATATTAAAAATCATCAAGTGAATGTAATATACTGATAAACAAGTTTTGATATATATCTTGTTTGATTTTATTATTAGGATATTCGATCATCACCAGCAGCATCCCCTTTATTAACACCCAAAGAAGGATTATCTCCTGTTCAAGATGAAAATGCAATTAAAGTCCTCACTTTTGGAACCGAATCAGTGGAAATGTTACAATCCATTTCAACTGTCTTTTCTGATACGGTAGATCGTGCCGAAATCTGGTTAGATCGATGGCGTACAGTACGAGACTTTGATGATCGCAAAAAAGAGAATGATATTCAATTACCCCCTATTCGTTCACTCAATATCAATCATAATCCACCTCTTTAACTTTTCTTTTTTCTCTCTTATTTGTATTTTTGTTATTGTTATTGTTATTTTATTATTACTGATCCAAATGATGTATATATTATATTATATTATTTTGCTATACCCTCTCTTTTTTTTTCTAGTATATTATACAAAAAAAGTTTGTTGTTGCTGTAATTTTTTACTATTCGTTCTTCTATATTATTATCTTTTTCCTCTTGATCCTTATTATGGTGGTGGTTGAATAGTTATATTTTGATAATTTCGATCTTTTGCCTTAATTAAATGAATTATGATAACGATGTTCGAGACGAAATTCATAAGGAGTATGATCAGCATTATAGACTTCAAATTTTGGATGAAGATACGACCTATTGAAAATAATATATCCGCCAGCAGGACATGTTATTTCGAAACCAACTAAATCTCGATAATTTCCTTGAGCGTGCGACATCTACAATACAGACATAATAATTAGTTTAAGTAACTGAACTTTCGTATTAGATATACATATTATATGAAAAAAAAATAGGCGGGAAAGTAAAATCAATAAACCTACCCAAAATGTCATTTCACTATCTGGGGTTTGTTCCTTCGCACATTGTTTCTTTGTGTAAGGGCAGCAGGCTTCTTCTCCTGGAAATAGTTTATCTCTTCGAAAGTGTCTAAATAAAATGATTCTAATCGTATATAATTATCGTATGATCATTTTTTTAATTAGTAACTTACGAAAAAACGGTGCCTCGTTGGCCACCTATTTGACGAATATAAAATCGGGTATCATCTTCCATCTTATTGTAGATACAGTAACTGTGGGCATAATGGGGTAAAACAGATAATGGAATAATAAGTGCGGTGAAGATCAGAAATGTACGTGGTAAAGTGTACATCGTGTTATAACAATCTTTAAATAAAAGGTGTAATGCAGAAATAGATAGTGTTGATGAACAGTGATTGTTATATGATATAAGGAAAAGATGTTTCTAATAAAATGTTATGAACCATAATGGATTCGTATCTCTTTATATATATACATTTTTTTTAAAAAAAAAATCTTGAGAATAGTATACATAATCGACTAATCACAAACATCCATAAAACCTTTGTGTTTATCTTACAAAGCTGTAAACGCTGTTCCTTCTTTTTTTTTTTGATGGATTCTTTGTTTTATTTTGTTTATTGAATGTTAAAAAGGACGTAAGGTAATTTCTAATTATTATCTCTAAACAGACTATAATGGAATCCTATTCCCCAAGATCATGATTGGTTTTTTTAGCAATGCTATTAATGTATTCTTTGTCCAATTATATCATTAAAAAAATGCCTAAGCAACTATTATGATTTATTTCTGAATGAATTTGATAAAATGGTTGGCATGATAGTCAATAAATTATAAAATAAAATAAAAATAATAAATGTTCTACGTTTATATATGTAAATATACGACTAATACTTTTTTTCTTGCTACTGTTATCCCTTGTCGTGGTCATAATTTTCTTGTCATCATCAAATTCCTTGAAAAAGGGTAGATGCTCTCTTTCTAATTAGCAGGATGATTATACTTTTCTCTCTGCCGGACATCAGTTGTATTAACTGTATTATGATTAGCATCGAAACATTCAAATTTGGGTTGGATACCGGTGCCACCAACAATTACATACCCTCCGACTAGACAGGTAATTCCATAACCTAAATTACTTCCTTCATTACCATGAAATTGTAGCTATACAAATTTGCCAAAAAAAAATTGAATGAAGATATATATTTTTTTATGATATGAAAAGTATGAAATGTGTCTTTTTCTTAAAAAATCATACATCCCAAAATGTAACATGATGGTCTATATTAGAAACTTTACTACAATCTTTATTACCATAAGGGTAACATTGTTTATTACCAGGATTTATGGCATTATGTTTAAAAGCACTAGTAATTATAATATATAATAAGAATAAAAATTGTAGCTATAATATTTATAATTACGTTACGTATAGTTCATTAAAAATTGATCTATCAAAACAAATACCTGCTATGTAAGATATCATTCGATTGACCTAACTGTTGTTCAATATAAAAGTCGGTATCAGCATGATTGTAGATACAATAAGAATAGCCACGTTGGGGTAACAAAGTAAGAAGAAGTATCAAAGTGAAAGAGCATAATAATAATGAGGTTGAAGTAGGAAGAAACATGGTATTGTCGTGGATTGGTAATATAGTAAGTTACTTGTTGCTTAATACATTGATGAATATTTATACTTTTTTTTTCACTCTTATGCACCTGATTTGGTTATAAATCATAGTTAAATATTAGATATATTATTATGAACAAAGACACATCCTACCTATTTATTATATAAATGTATCAATAACTGATAGCGTGGTATTAGCTTATCCCTTATTAATACTATTAGAACGTCTTTTAAAGAGTCAAGAAAATTTAGTGTAAAAAAAATAATCGTTCTTGCTGAAAGATCTTCCAAGAAGGAGTCCGTAGTAGTAAGAAGGGGTAGCAGTGCATACTTTTTACATTGTCTTTTTTTTATCACGTACTTTTTAGTTACTTGAATAAAATAATGTTATATGCTAGTTAAACTTTCATTGTTGTTATTCTACTTAGACATTGAGTAAAGATGTGCATTCTTGTTGAACTGTGTTTGTCTTCCATAAGTCAAACAATTTATCATGTACTGACTTATAATTCATCCACTTTTAAAATAATATGTTGTAAACACTCCCCCTCCCTCTTCGTCTATAAAAAGCAAAACTGACATATTATGTTCATGAGAACGCTCAAAGGAACATCTTGAACTGTTTTTCTAATAAAAATTATCATTTTTAACTGTTATATTTCCATATAAAACTGATATTTATAGGCTGAATACTAATTGATATGATTGATCTTTTATTAACGAGCTGCTACGTAATATACTACTTTAATTTCCCATATCAGACATACTTGATATTCTATATATATATAAGAAGAAGACTCAAATCATCAATATTCTTTAAATCATCGTGTCACTTGTGTAATTGATAAATGAAAAAAAATTGAAATAATAAATCATCTAAATATTTTTAGTTTTCTAATAAGAAAAGTGTTATAATACTAAATAATACAAGAAATTTTCTACTAGTTATCTATGCTATAGTTTATATGCCTCTATTGTTTATGATGCCATATCCTCATGCACCGTCTTTATTTTTCATTATCACCATCAGCCTTGTTCTTCTTTGTATTATCCTGATTATCCATTAATCGAATATCTTCTTTGTTGTGGTTGCTAGGATGTGAATCAAGTTGATGCTTATTGTTGTTGTCATCACCACCATTATTTTCATATCCTTTTTCTTTTTTATCATCCTCTTCATCATATTTGGTTTGATTCTCGTTTCCTTTTGTAGTACTATTATTTTTATGCTTTGCATAAAGAAACTTGTTTCGATATTCATGAATTATTCGGAATGGATAAGATTTATCATCCGCATAAAAAACATGAAATGTAGGTGCATTATATGTACCACCAAAAATAATGTACCCACCCGCAGGACAAGTAATTTCATATCCTTGGTTGGTAATTCCATTGAGTGAATGTTGCATCTTTATATAATTGAATGTGGTAATATTATTAGTAGCTATACTATTTAAGGGATACATGTAGATTATTATTATTTTTTTCATTGTACTTACCCAAAATCTAACTTCATGATTCTTATCAGCTTCGTCACTGCAGGTCTTCTCATCATAGGGACAACATTCTTGTTGATTGGAAGTAATTCTAAAATGTTCAAAACGACTATATAATATCAAATTATTAAACAGTACCAAGGGGGGGGGAAATAGTAGAATAATATTTACGTAAACATGCTTTTATGTTTTCCGTGACCACCTGTCTGATGAATATAAAATTCAGTTCCATCCACTAGTCTATTGTAAATGCAATAGGAGTAAACGTGGTAGTGCGGCAAAATAATGAGGTATATGGCTACCAGGGCCATCCAAATATGGGTAAATGATGACAATGGGCTGTTGTTGTACATAGCCAATAAATGATTGGATGATATATAATATTATGATGTTTATAAAGTGATTATGTATATAGAATTGATTGCTTTTAGCATCAATTTTTTTTTGATTTATATCTTATTTTGTTGTGTTGTTCGCCATTTTTAGTAAATGAACATGTATGACAGTAACAATAATATGGATCTGAATGATTGATATATATTAGTACCGAATAAGCCTTTGTTTTATATTTTCTTTATTAAAGGACATGTTCTATCCAATCGTGCTTGTGTAATCCGTTTCTAATATACTAACAGGAGAAATAAAACAAAGAAAAAAAAAGATAATGGTAATGAAAACAAATGCAGCAAATGACCTCATTCATTGTAATTGTTATTAGAGTCTTTCTGATGATGAAGTAGTCTTGAGTTTTTTTATGCGAGATATACCATTGGTTGATGAAGACTATATATAAATAAATGAACCATAATGAGTCCCAATTTAATTAAATAAAAATAGTTTTTTTTTTTTTTTTTACTAAATTACCTGAATTGATTTTTTCTTCTTTTTGTTATCAGAATGAGATGTTTCTGGGTCACTTAATGCAACATGTTCATCGGGTGTTCCTGAGGATTGTACTGCTGAAGATGCAAAAGGAGATGCTGATCCAAGTCTATAATATCATATAAAGCAATGCAAAGACACAAAGACGTATTATTAGTAATATCGTTTTTTTTTGTCCTCATTGTCGTGCTTCTTTTTTTTCCCTTCCTTTTTAATTATATCCCCGGATCTTTTTATTACCTTCGGTTAGCTACTCGGCTCGATTGTCTTCCTGCAAGTCCTAAGCATTTTTCTAAATGTGGGGCATATCGTACAGCAGCAATCATTTTATGACAACTCACACATTCATAAGATGGTAAATTATTTGCTGCATAGGTATTTCCATAGACATCACACCCTGGCCTTGATACTGGGGGAAAAAAATCATGATAGGTTGGTCATTGTTATCTTTTTCTCTTTCTATTTTACTTGGATCCAGAAAAAAAAAATTACCGTATTGTCGACATCTAATATTTTTAAGGGGAATGAATAACGAACGGAAAGATAATTTAGAAAAATCATATGGAAAATTGAGCTTTACTGTCATTCTAATCCTATAATATAAATGGAGAGAGGTTGAACTTACTTTGTTTGACATATTTGACAAATGTTATTGCCTTGTTTAATATCTCGATGTGCATCAAATAATACATCATATATACATTCATCAATTAAATCACCTAATAATGAATATGCCTATACATATCCATTTTTCCAATTAATATATGGGATCCCAACTAGAATAAAATGGGAGTCAATCCACTTTTTAATGATTCTTTTAAGGTCGTACCATCGTTGCTTTTGTAATGCCGCCGGATGATCCGTTTTTGTTCCCGTTTGATTGTTGGAATACTTTAGAAGCATTTTCTTCTAAAACTGTATGTGTCTTTTGTAAATCATCCAATTTCTTGTTACGTTCAGTGACCACTTTTCGGAAGAAGCTATAATAAATCCAATGTGTGTGTATGTTGGGGGGGAGAAGAGATGGATATATTTGGTATAGAAAAAAAAGTCAACGTCATTTTTCCCCTCTCTCTCTCTTTTAAAATAGAGAATACAAGATGCATAAAAATACAAGTACGACAATTTACGCTTGATTAGCTTCTCGTTGTTTTTCAAGTTGTTGTTGTGAATCGACGGATCCTGATCCTGATGACTTTGTTGATGATGTTTTTGACTTGTGCATTTATTTTAAAAAAAACTGATGGATTAAATTTGGAGAGAGTTTTTGATCAATATTTTAAAAAGACGAAAAGGAAAGCTTTTTTTTTTTTTGTCCCGCTGACTTAATGAATTTTGTAATATTCTTTTTTCATGTGCCAACAACTTTTTTTTTTGTATAAAAAATAGATATCCAACTTCTTCCAACTTTAATATACAATTTAAAAAATTTGATATTACAACATAGTTTGTTATAAATGAAAATAGATAATGAATGTTTGAAAAAAAAAAAAAAAAAAAAAAGAAAGAGCAAATAGATGAATTATGGAGTTTCTGTGTGTAAGGGAAGAAAGGGAACTTATTGTTTACTTTCTACCAAGCTAAGTTGGGTGCTGTATAATGACTGGAGAGGTTTGAATGGTGAGGATGGTGATGGTGTTGTTGCCATGGAACCCAGTTATTATTGTTATTATTATTATTATTATTATTATTAGTGTTATTATTGTTACCATGCTGATTCATGACATTGTTACCAAATGAATGGACATTATCATGACGACGTTGTTGAGTCGATTGACAAATAGAAGAAAATGCAGCAAGACGTTTATCCTTTTTCTGGTTATCTATAATGGTATCCAATAATAGTTCTGGCGTTGATACTGTAGAAGTGAGTCGAGTAGTAGTAGGATAATAATAAGAATCTTGCTGTTGTTGCTGTTGATGATGATACGATGGTATAGGTGTAGTTGTCATAGTTGTAGAAGAAGTAATCGTGGATATCGTTGGATTCAATGTAGTTAATGTAGTAGTAGTTGGAGAAATGGTAGAATGATGAGGAGAGGGTATAATACTAGGTGTTGTAGATGTCAATGGTGTGGTTGTAATAATACTACTGCTACTACTACTGCTGCTGCTTGTACTACTATCATCATCACTTAAACGACCACTTTCATCATGAATAAATGTACAGCGAACACCATATAAACAAGTTCCAGTCATGTGATATGTTCGGCAGATTTCCGTCTTATATCGAGCATGTCGTTGAATTGTTCTTAATTCTTGATCTCCATGCGCAAATCGACATTTTTTACCATATCTGTAAAATTTTTCATCATTGTTATAAAATTGTTTATATTTATATAGTTCCCGATGACTATCATTTTTACCTGCAATGACCCATCTCGGTCCAATTACGGCACATCTCTGTCTTGTATAATTCAGGTTTTTTATCTGGATGAAGTCCACCTTTCTGTTGCTGTTGTTGTTGATCACCTTCAATAGAAGATGTGGATGAGGAAGAAGATGAAGGAAGCATCGTCGATATTTTGTAGTTGTTATTGTTGTCGTTTTAATAATAATAATAATAAGGAAATATATAAATAGGTAAATTGTTTCAAAAATACGTAATAATAAGCATAAAGAATAATTATAAAAGTTTGTTGGGTATAAGTATCATATACATATATTAATACTAGGAATGATAATAATGATAATAAAAAAATGATAATAAAAACTGAAAGAAAAAAAAGATAACAGCTTTTTTTTTACACCAAAGTCTTTTTGTTTTAAAAAGAAAACATAAAAAAATGTAATGATCGAAAAGAAACAAAAAAAAAAAAAAAAAAAAGAACTAAACAGTCAAGTCGGGTTAAGGCGGGCTGATTTGCAAGAAATAACGGTGATTATTTGAGAACTGGACCAAAACTTTATGAACAAAGTAAACAACAAAAACAACAACAACAATAATAATAATAACCATCCGGAGCTGGGTACTCTTGTGATTATAAAAAAAAAGATTGGGAACTACCACACATATATAATACATATTTAGATATAAACAATTTTTGATGGGGGTTTTTTTTTATGCTTCATCATTTTATATAATAATATTATTGTCATTGAGATGGTGGCCATCCATTAGAACCGGTTCCCATCACCACCACACTATCATCATCATCATCATCATCATCATCATCATCAGCATCAGCATCATCACCATGATAATAAACGTGACAAAATGCGGAGACTTGACCGAATCAGCCAGTGTTAAAAAAAAGGGGGAAAGAGAAGGAGAAGAGATTATGCTACTAGTAGTAGTAATCATAATAGTAATAATAATGGTAGTATATTTAAGAGTGATAGTTCATAGTGGATAATAGTAATGTAATAGAATTATATAGGAAGGTTTTTTTTCTTTTTTTGAAAGAGTAAGAAGGAGCTTTTTTTTCATATCAGAATAATTACAATAAACTCCCCGGAGTAAAAAAATGATATTTGACTTTTTAGTATGCATGAATTTCTTCTCAAAAGAAATAAAAAGTCTAAAACAAGCTCATCTTGTTCCTTTCTTTAATAATAATAATAAACTCTATATAATACTATTATAGCATCCTATTTTATTATTATTATTATTATTATTATTATTATTATTATTATTATTATTTTACTAGAACGTCTTAAAAAAAGGTCCACCCTATTTTTCATCTTCTTTTTGTCCCCCAAAAAACGCCACGTCAGGACAACTTATCGTCTCATTTTTGAAACACGAGACAGAATGAATTTATATAAAAAAAACATGACAACACGTGCTCATTTTTTGGCTGTGCTTTTTGGATGTTAAAATTTTTAATATGTAAATCGGACAAAACTAATCCTAAATAATCAAGTATATATCGATCTTCTATTTTATTTATTTATTATTATTATTATTATATATTATACTAAATATTCTCTACCGATGTTTTTTTAAGTAATCCTAAAGGAACATCATCTTGATCATCATCTTCTGTTGTTAGTGTTGAAGATGTTCCGTCTGACCGACGACGAACCGATGAAAAGGAGGTGTTCGTTGGTTGAGAAGAAGAAGAAGAAGAAGAAGAGGAGGAGGAGGAGGAGGAGGAGGAGGAGGATGAAGTACCAGAAGAACAAGAAATAGTAGATGAAGAGGATAATGATAATGAAGATGGTAAATTAAACGAAGTAATGGAGTTGTTATGATTATTGCTGTTTGACAATTTGCTGTTGTTGTTGTTGTTGTTGTTGTTGTTGTTGGTATGATGATTGAAGACCCCTTTATTATCATACAACATTCCCTTTTTTCGTCGCTCTTTGAGTTCGTCAGCAATACTTGATGTAGCGCATCGTATCTGTTGTTGTTCACGTTGACGTTTCCAATAAATCGGAAAACTTTTCGCCTTTTTTACAACAATGGAGGAGGTGAATGATTCAGAAGAAGAAGGAAGAGGATGACCTTTATGATGATGATTCATAAAAGAACAAGGTACTTTTGTGGATGGTGGGTCATGTTGAACTGTGGTCATCATGGTGACATCTTGGAAACGTCGTCGATGTCGATCCACAGCCTCGTGAATAGGATGTCTATTCTGACGTATTTGATGAACAGGTGTCTCAAGAAGCATTGAAAAATAACGACATGATACTTTTCTTTTTCCTGTAGGATTATCAGTTAGGAGAGGCGGAAGTAATTTTTCATGCAATTGTTGTTTGCTTTTTGTTATTGTAGTTGTATTCGTAGTCATACTGTTAGTAGTAGTAGCTATTACTGCTGTAACGGAGGAAGAGGTAGTAGTAGTTTTACTCAAAAGACACCAAAGAGCGACATTCACCCTTAAATCGTGAGGTGGACTTTGCAGTTTATTCAAGGTAGCTGCATAAACTCGATTTACATACTCGTGATCGTGATGATGTATTTCTGCTCCTACTCCTTTTCTTGCTGCTGCTGCTGCTACTGCTGATGCTGAAGATTTGGATGATGGATTTTTTTTTGTTGGTAATAAAATAATACCTCTTTTATGATGTTGATTCACTATTGTTGTCGGTCTTCGTCGTGATTTTTTTTAATATCTCCTCCTCCTCGTGATGTTGTTTTTCTTGATAAATGAGGCTTGATCACTTCATCTTCGTCATCATCATCATCATCATCCTCTTCTTCATCTGAATCTTCTGAAGAGTCCCAAAATAAATCTGGATTTACAATTACCCTGCCTCGACGATACCTTCTTCCCCAGACCCTATGAAGTAATCGGTTTTGTTGCCTTCTTGGATTACTGTTATTAGAATATGTAGTTGTATCTGCACCAAAAAGTCGATCAAAAAATGAAGGTTTTTGTACATCCATGTTTGTTATTATAAATATAAAAAAATTGCGTGTCAAATAATAATAATAATAATAATTAAATAAATAGCAGTGGTTTTAGTAATAGCAATAGTAGTAATAATTAAATATATAAAATAAAATGGGAAAAAAAAAGGAAAAGAAAAAAGGAAGTTGTGAATGTAATGGGAGAGTAAAAAAAAAAAAAAAAAAAAAAAAGAGGGTTATGGATGAATTGTTGCTGATAAAAAAAATAGATATATAAAGAAAAGAAAGAAGAATAAGAAGAAGAAGGGGTTTATAGGTTCCTTTTGGGGGGAGAGGGGAATGGAAAAGAAGTAGAGTCAGATATTTTTGGTTGAAATTTCGGTATAATGTAATGAATATGGATAATATACAATAAAGCCAAAAGTTTTGGCGTCGTTGTTGTTGCTACTGGTATTGTTGATGACGGTGATAATGATAATGATGAGAATGACGGGTTGCTGTAATATATCAACATAGATAAGAAATATGTGCATGGTTGTTTTTTAACTATCACTACTATTATATACTACTAGTTCTACATAAACTTCCAATGAATTGGACATTTGCCTTGACCTAGGTCGCCACATACAAGTTTGAATACTAAAAATAAACAAGAGTTATTATTATTTGTTATTTTTCTATTTTTTTTATTCTTCATTCTTTCTTACCAGCAGGCGATAAATCAAGACAACCTATTATATAAAAGATAAAAGATAAAAATCAGTATATATATACAGCCATATTATAATTATAGACACCCTGAAACAGACTCCCCCCCCTCCTCAATTAACAGCTCTTCTCTCTTTTAATGTTCATGAGCTGTTTATATTTACGTACCTTCAGAACATTTTGGACATGTGTCAACAATACGTGCCTTAGTTTCACCTTTAGTTCCAGTAACATATACGTATTTATTACAATGAGGATTATTATTTGGATTTGGACCTATATAATTATTTATATCGTTACATTCATTAGATAAACCCAAAAAAATATACATTTAATCGAGGGATTTGCTATATAGTTTTGTTTTTACCATTGTGCATTTGTGGTTTATTAATGGCCACCACTAATTCATCATTTGTATCTGTTTCTCCACATGACCCTGGACCCGCATCATAATAGGTACCAATACCAGATAAAATATCGCCTTTTATTGTATCAATTTTAGTTCGTTTCTTTTTATTTGAATGTTTCTTTTTCTTTTTATCATGATGTTTTTCTTTTGATGAAGAAGCATTTGTTAAAGTGATGACCCAGCATAACACAATAACAAAAAGAAGAATATATAAAGAATAAGGACGCTTCATATCTTTTGGGAGAGAGAGGGTGGGGTAAAATCCAATGAAAATAGTATATATACAGTGTACTACGCCAGGCAGTTCTAATATTAACAAGTAAAAAAAAAAAAGGTGTTGTGATAAAGATCCACACGCAAAAGGGGAAAACAACAAGAAGAATATAAAAAAAAAAGGTGAAGTGAATTTAATTTTATATATAAAGGAATCAGCTTCGTGAGGTTGGTCATTTATAAGTAAGGGTTCAACGCTATCATCATCACCATCAACCATTCATCATCAAGTAACTAAAATACAATGTAAGAAAATAAGAACTCTGCTTCTACATATGATTATCTCCCTTTTGGATCTTTTTCTTTCTGCATAATATACGGCGTATAGACATATCATATCATTTCCAGCCATATCACCAATATTCTATCTCACTACATCACATATCATGTGATAATTTTCCCCTTGGAAAAAAAAACGAGGAGAACTCGAGGGGAAATGGAAGGAGAAAGGACAAGTAAGAAAGGGGAGATTATAAAAAAGATAGTTAGATGCCTTTTTTCATAGAGAGTTATTGTACAGTATATACATGATAATAGCTATAACCATAATAAATGAACCCCCTCTTCTTTTACTTATTATTTAGTATATATAATGTATATATAATCTCTCCCCTTGTTATTATTTTTTCTGATCTTTGAAAAAGAACAAATTTCTATTATTTTTGTATGTAGCATTCATAACATATCAAAAAGGTGAAAAAGAGTATGATATGTGTTAATAATAACTTAGTAAACGACGACATCATTCACGTATTTACAAGAATAGATAAATGATATCAATACTGTATATAATTGACAGTAGTAGCATTTTAATTAAATATTATATTTAACCATCATAACATTTTGTTTTGACCCTATATGAAAAATTATTATTATTTACCATTATTATTTATAATATTCAAGCCCATCATTCTTTTTTTTTTTACAAGATATCTAAAAACCAATATTGACGGCCTACGTATGAAATAAAAAAAAAAGGAGAATGGAGGTACATACCATGCATCATTGATTAAACAACAGGTCAAAGAATTTTATCTTTCTGTTAAAAAAAAATTGGAAGTTGTCATAAATATAGTGTTAGTATATTAAACTACGTCACGTACATGTCAGTCCATCAGATTAGAAATTCCATCGCTCATATTTTTTATCCTTTGGGGTCCACTTAATATTACTGAAATAACATATTCTTTTTTTATTATTAAATGACGTTTGCTTCATATAATCGATAATAATAATATCTAAATCAGCAGTTTATATCATGCATATTAGATCATTCATGCATTATAGATGTCGTGTTATCATCATTTTCATGTATTTAAAATGTATGGGTATTTTTGTTTTTTACAAGCTCATCATCTGGCTACAGTAGGTAATATACATATTACCCTTTCCTCCGTAAAAAAAAAAAAAAATAAGCCATGCAATGCATTTTTTATTTCCGGGGCAACAGCTTAGTTTACAAAACAATCAAGTACGATGACTGCAAAACAAAAAAGCATTTGATTTTATAAATTATTTTAACATGCAATATATTAGCATTATTATTATTTATTATTTGTATGAATAGTCTTTCTTAACAGTGGCGTAAACTAAAAAAAAAAAGGAAGGAGTTGGTGGAAAGAAATGGAGTGAGGAAGGAGGGGGGACAAGATAGTATCCAATTAACTATATACGCTGATCTACTTAATAAATAACACACAGACTATATTTATGATCCAAAATATGTGATAAAAAGAATGTGATACCCTGTTATTGAATAGATATAGATAACATTATTAAGTATACCTTTTAGATTATATATAGATTAATAAAAAAGTAAATACCTAATATTAATACGAGTATCAACCAAAAACTGTTCGAATTGTGACGTTCATCCGTTGTCGTTCAAATATAACTTAAGTTAGTATTTCCTTATGTACCATAATACCCTTTTCTCCTTCTTTTTTTTCTTATAAACTATATATAACTATTCAGTCATTATTAGTATTCGTATTAAGTATAAGTTCTTGCGATTTACACATCATCATCACTTTTATCCTCCTTATTATCAGCGAAGACATCAATCTTACAGGGAAGAAATAAAGAAGGATTCTAATTTGGTTTTGCTATCTACTAAAACTTATATACTTGTTCAATCTATGTAATACATTAGTCGTATGTGGTTTATCATTACCGTGAAGATGCAAAATAAATATTCTACAAAGATTTTACTATTTTTTGAATATAAGATTTAGAGGTTGATTCATATTTATCAACTTTATCAAACATTCTCAACTATAATATGAAATGTAATAATCCAATTGAAATTTTTTCAATCATATAAACTATTTGAAGATAAAGAATGAATTAGAAGTTATATCTTTTTTAATAGCAAAAAAAAAAAAAAATGTCTGTACAAAATACGAGCGCTTGTAAACTTTTTTTTCTATCCAACATCAAGTGGAGACTACTACGCAGCAGAACTGGTGTCATGTCAAGACGCTTAATACGTAGCGGAGGAGAATTTAAATGTGGGGTTTGATGCTCTTGAAAAGGGGGGAGGGGTATTATTTTCAGATATTGATTTTATATGCTCCAACGGCATCCCTGTTAAACGTGTTTCATTGTTTACTAACGCAACGTTGGTTGGTACAACGTAAGGCGCCGTTTGCGTTATGTAATTGTGGATGGACACCAGCTGATGGTGGTAAGGACAGGTTTTACTTGAACGATATTCGTCACTTATTTGTAAATGATCACGTAGGGGTTCATCTTATTCTTGTTTCAATCTTCTGTATGTTCCTTGTTGAAGCTTCATGAACTCTCTTTTTCCAGCCCACCCCAAACCAAAGAAATGAATGCTTGGCGATATGCTTTTTGCTCACTATTTTTTATGATATATATTGTGCTCATATTCTCGAGTGCGGGCTTTTTGTCTTCTTCAAATTTCTGTAAAGTTTCTGTCTTTGTTGTGTTTTTTGAAATGTTCACGACGATGTCGCTCAATGCTTAAAGGAAAACGTCACAGTATTCTGTTTTTTTTTTTTTTGGATGTATACTTCAAAGACTTTGGGAGCAGTGACACATGGGGTTCAAAAGGATAGGAAGCTTTGGATGGTGACAATAATGTTGTTGTTGCTGAAAGTTATGATTAATTATAGCAACTAGTACGGAAACTGCTATTGTAGTAACAACATGATCATAGTCAATTCCTATAAATTGTAGATGCTTGCGTATCTATCAATCGCTTAATTACCGGTACTATTGTTTTTGTTATCAATGACGAGTTTTCAGTTCAATGTTTATGTTGTAAAAATGAGATTTGAACGTGCATTATTATAGATCGTAAATGTAAATAAAATGAATGTATGAAAAAAAGTGAAAAAGGTAAGAATTTTGATTGTTGTCGATACGTGAGGTACGGATATTTCATTTGATATATATATATATTTGTACGGTTATGCGCCGTCGAGATTGATAATTGAGCCAAACGCGAATAGTCTTTAATAGTTATATATACAACATGAATAATACATCAACTTGTTTTTAATATGGAAAAATGTAAATATATAATAATCTAAGCCCTATTATTATATATAGTCCAGTTTGACAATATATATATATATATATATATATATATACTTATATATCATGTAAAATAGAAATAATGAAGAATGACCAACTTCAGTGTTTTATTATTATAGATACGTGAAGTGGAATTTATACAACACTACAATAAAATTAATTATTAAAACTATCTTGAAGAATCATATGTAAAGGATAATAGAATACTAGTATCACGTCATATTAAGCTCCAGTAAGTAAAGCAGCAAAACCAATAGTTCCTCCAATCGTAGCTCCTGTTATGATATGGCCACTAATCCGAGCATCTTTTATTGATTCTGATGCTTGATCGGGTGTATTGATAGGTTCTAGCTCGGGTTTTATGGCATCAACAGAAGAGATCCAAGCCCATTGATTAATATCCATTACCCATATCTTGTCTGTTTGTCTACCTCTTTCAACTAGCGTGATATCGTTACTTAAGTAGCCGAACAAAATGTATAAATACGGCCCAGCCAGGACAGCTAATGAGTATATGCAATTTTTTTTTATATTATTTATGAAGTAGAAAATAAAAATTCAGTAAAATGAAAAACGACATGAAGTGAAATATTTCATTCAGTTTTAAGAAAATTAGTATAGTATTGAAACCGTTTTTTAGAGGAATTAAAAAAAAATACCATTCACTTACCAGAGTGACCATATATTGTTTGAGAATCAAAGTAGTTTGGTGTTGCTGGTTGAATTCTTATACTACTCCAACTCAATAAACCACCCTGAGTGTTTAATATATAGGCGACGTCAGTATTTTCTAAAAGTATCAGATTTGATGCACCCCCTCCCAACAGGAGGGTAGGTAGGTATATATTACTGTGCTAAGTATGCAATAAAAATGTTCTTTTGTAGTTCGTTTTTATATAAAGATTGACAATGATGTTTTAAGCCATTCAATAATGGTATATTAACTTTAGATTCTTTACCAAAAATATCGTATACTATTCCGCCAAATACCAAAATTTCCCCTGTGCTTGGTTCTATAAAGGAATAATAAAAAATATGTTAATAAGAGATTATATGAGTTGTTTTGTTTTCATTAAAAATCGGCAGTAACTATATTCATACTCAATTTAATAAGATACTCACTCAAGGTACCAGTATGCTTACTTCGCCTACTTGGAATTAAACTACCGCCGATAGGACGAATAGTCCACTCCCCACTATTTGTATCAAATATTCGGACACTGTCCATTGGGATATGTTGAACGTCAGTCCCTGTAGAGTTGATAGATGAACCACCAATGTAATAAATCGATGCTCCAACAAGTACAGAAGCATGGTCATGGTAAAGCAACGTCCCACCTTCTGCTGAAGCTCCTATTTTCCATGGTGATTCTTTGTTCTATATAAATTATAAAAACAAATATATTATGGTAAAAATATTCGCTGTTTGGAAAAGTAAAGAAGATAATAACAACTTGTTGTTGGGCCTACTTTGAGATCCAGTATATACATTCTTGAGGATAAATCTGATTCTAATGTTACACTGCGTAATAGTAATGTACATATATTGTTTGTTCCAGTAGTAACAAGAATAACCGTGATGAGTGTTGTCATTAGCAACAATATATATAAACCTTTTCTTCAACAATAGATTATTATTTATAAGACTTTAATTTTCTCCTCCAAATACGTAGATTGTATTATCATCCGGCCCAAGGGTAGCTGTATGCGATTCGCTATAAATGTAATATAAGTACGTATACATAGTAGGTGAATATAGAGCAACAATATTATCTTTTCTGTATATCATTTACTTTTCAACTATTTTCGAAACATTGATTATTTAATTATACACTTGATAATTTTAATAAATGTGATCAACTTACACTAGAACGCCCGATCCCCTTGGTGAGACTTCAACCCATTCTTCATTATTTGACCCTATGTTATTAAACATAACTGATTGATACAATGGTGGTGCCCGAAAGCCTACTCTTCCACCATTCGCGTAGATGAGATTTTGATTTGGTACCGCTACCATTGCAAAGTTAGAATTTTCTCCAACGTTCTTATTCACTGTTTCCCATCCATCTTGTATCTCATCTATAGTTCTGCTCTGAGACAAGTCAAGACTAATAAAGAGTTGCTCTTCATCCATAACGACAACTCCTCCATAACAATAAATCTTTGCAACTGTTGGCATAAAGATGCAACCTGAAAAAAAACATTGACACATATTAGCTTACATTTTGTACAGTTTTATTTTTTGTCTTATGATGTTCCATAAAAAAATACGCGAGTACTAGAAATAGCATTCGACTTATTTTGAAGAAATCGCTCATTTGGTTTGAAGGAATAGACTGGGAGAAAAAGGTAACTCAGTAGTAGTAACCAAGCTGGTATAGTGGTGAAAAATTGCTGCCTTGACTTTATGTTCATGATCAATAGATGAAACAAAATATTTGCAAAAAAGAGTACGCGAGAAATCTTACTTTTATACCTTTTTTATTTCAGATAAGCTGAGCCTGGGTAACTTTTTGTAACCACTTTGACATAATCATTTTATCAACTATATCCTATAATAATAAACTACTAAGATGATAACTATCGACATTATTTACTGTTTTTTCAAATTTGTTTTATCAGTAGTAATGGATCTTATTTTGATTATTGTAAATGGAAAAATCTAGTCCACTTCAAAAAATGTTGATAGTATTTATGTTGAGGAAAGAATGAGTACCAGAAATAATATATTCAAAAAAGTAGAATCTTAGATTATTCCTAATATAGTCATACTCTCGTCCAAGCCTTAAAAATTCTTAAAGTAGTAGGTGTTGATAATATTCTCATGGTCATATGGGAGCACAAGAAAAATATAATTGTTCAAATTCCTTGGTTCCTGGAATTATTTTGTAACCACAATTGTAACCATAATATACTATACCATTGCACCTTATCAAGATAAAAACATGTACTACATACACACTATTCTATATCAATATTCAGGATGGTAGTAATATATACATGTCAGATGTGTAATCAAAAAAACCAAAGGCATCCACCTACTACAGTCTGTGAGCGTTCGCTCATAAACGAATAATATGATTCATAACGAGAGTAACAGGTTTGGAGTGAATGGAAGCTTAGCGAATATGATGGGAAATAAAAAAAAATTGCAGGTGTCATTAGATATTAACTGTGCAGGTATGCCAATTTTTTTTATAAACGTCAACAATTAGGTAAACAAAAGAAAAATAAAATGTACACCATCCCATATATATCCTTATTGACCATTTGTTTAAACTATCAATGTCTTCTTGATATTATCGCAAGCATATACTACTTTTCATATCTTTTGCTATTTGGATTTCAACCCAGTCGTAAGTTTGATGTCACGGATCTCTTCATAAAGAACTCGATCATTAGAATTGATCTACGTATAATATTTATGAATTACACGAGACACAAAAATACCAGAAAACCTCGTTGGTGATGTTGTGCATTACATATCCTGACTCTTTTGAAAGGTGATAATAGTTGAAAGAGATTTTGGGGATCACTTTGAGGCGTTCTATACTACAATAAATACACTCACTTGGAGGAGAATTATTGCCAAATTACTTATTCACTAAAAAACTGTCTGTCGCCAAAAAAAAAAAAAAAAAAAAAAATAGAAATAACAGAGAAAGGCTCACGTGATCTGTCAGTCAGACGAAACAGACAACCCCTAAGGCTTCGGCAAATCCTACCCGTTACCTTAAATATATTTTTTTCGAGAAATAAAAATGACGACACTTGTACCATTAATCAGTCGCGATCTCACATTTACACCTTATAGTATTCAATGGATACCTACTTCAGCCCGTATTTGTGCTGTAGGTGCAACGAGCCGTGGTACAGGTACTGTTGCAGTATTTGAGTTACAATCAAATGCACTTTCTTTAGTTGGTGAAGTACGTATAGTATCTATGAAGCGATCCTATATATTTTTTTTCTCTATATATACCATTTTTCATTGGAAGTAATAACTGATTGTCAATTTAGACCGAGACGACAACTCCTGTACGTTGCTGTACTATGGGTGCAGCAGACGGGATAACACGTCGTTTGGCAACAGGAGACTTCGACGGTCAGTTACAACTATGGTACATATCTATATTCAAAAGGATTGGTTTCTGCAGGAGTGAGAGAGAAAGTTAACATAAGACAAGGATGATGCGTCACATCTTAAACAAAAAAGCAAAACTAAAAAAAAAAAAAAAAAAAAAAAACTAACGAGACAATATGATAAAAAAGGGATACGAGTCGATTTGATTTACCAGTATCTACCATCAAAGCACATGAAACGATTATTAATGCTATTGATGGATGTGGAGGTGCTACTCAACCAGGAGGGGCACGGGAAATTGCAACGGCATGTCGAGATGGTATATATCTGTATATATTTTATAATGGAAAATTATTTGAAAGGGAAAATAAAAATGGCTAATGTATGTGTATCTACAGGCTGTGTCAAAGTATGGGATACCAGAGATTTAGAGAAATCTGTATTAGAAATTCGACCTAAACCAAAGGAACAAATGGGTGATGCTTGGGCTGTTGCTTTTGGTAAAAACCTGATGTTTCGTTTTTCTTGTTGAATATTGAATAATTGAGATTCCTCGGGTTGATATGAAAACAAATCAACTAATGGTATGTTTGAATGTGTGGACGATAGGAAATTTCGAGGATGGGAATGAACGATTATTAGCTGTTGGTTTTGATAATGGTGAACTTCAATTATTTGATATTACATCAACTCAGTATATTTACAAGACGAAATTGGCTGCAGGAGTAAGTGAAGGGAGAGAGGGATATTTAAAATACGGGGTGGCGATCATGTACTAATATTAAACTGACTTCATTTCTCTACATGTAAAATTAGATTTGCTCTATTCAATTCTCTGGCCCCACACGACTTACTGTTACTACATTGACAGGAATCGTAGTAGTCGAGTTTTCTAAAGATTCACCAGAAGTGATAAAACTACCTGTATGTGAAAACGATAGAATCATTGTAAAAGAAAGGAAAAGGAAAGTAAGAGCTGATTCAAATTTCTGGTTTTCTTTTTCTTTACCTTAGGGGGCAAACGATACAACAGTATGGTCCACACGACATTTACCACAAAATCCAAATTATTTTGTTTCAGCAGCGGGTGATGGTACTATTAGTTTATGGAATCATGATGATTTGAAAAAACCATCATCCACCATCACAGTATCCAAACACCCACTTATTTCAACTGATTGGAGTATCGATAAAAAAGGACTTTTAGCTTATTGTTCATTTGATCAAACACTTAGATTGGGTGTAGTGAAAGGTGTATAATATTATTTTTAATATGGGATTACTTTTTTTTTCTTTTTTCCCCTATAATGCAATTTACATGTACAAAAGGTATACAAAAAAAAAAAAAAAACGAAACAAACAATAACTGCACGTAAAAAATATATATATATGAAAATGTAATATGCTTTGATGACGATGGAGGATGAAGATTGATTTTTTTTCTATTTACTACGTCTTGCTTTCCATTTATAAACGGCAAGACCATGTTTATCTACACCTACTTTTTTCTTATCTCCTTTACCCTATTATTATAATATTTAGTTTCCCAATGTTAGAATTATATATATATATACATTGTTTCTCGTCCTTCTTTCCTCTATACTATCATTTTTATTTACCTGTAATGCTCGTTGTATTTCAAGTTCTCGTTCTACACGTTGAAGATCAGCTTCTCGTTTAGCACGAGATGTAAATTCTTTATATTTAGCTTCTCTTTCTTTCCTTAAAGCCTATCATCATTGTAAAAAAGAACCATTCATAATTATCAGTTAATTTCATTCTTCCAATCTAAATCCTTCTCTATCTCTTTTTTTTTTTACCTTGAGCGATGCAGCATTTTCAGGTGCAATAATTTCATTCTTTTGTAATGTTGCTATACGTGGCCGATTAAATTTACGATTGACAAGTTCTGGTAAAGTGTCTAAATGTTTTGCAGGATCAAATGCTTTGGCTATATAGCAAAACAAAAGTTGAGTCGAATTCTCTCATTTAGTACTTGCTCATTTTTTACACTATTCAAAAAAAGAAAAAAAGTGAATAATATATACCTTGTTCTTTTGAATCTACAAATACAATATGATTGCTTTTCTTTGGTTTAGAAATTTCTTCCTCTTCTTCTTCATCATCATATACATTAAGCATATCTTCATCGTCTTCCAATTGTTCATCCAAAAAGTGTTGTGAATCTCGTAATTTTTCCATTTTCTAATGATAATAATATAAGTGCATTGTTTCTCTTTACAAAGAAGTATATCCCATCCTCTTTTATTTAACTATGGTACTTCCAAAATTACCTTTTTACTGATATCACGTTGTAACTTGATATAATTCTTATCTTGGGATTTCATTAATTGAATCATTTCTGGTGGCAAAGCCTCGTTTCGTTGTTGAATATGAACGCCACCCTATAATATAGTGGGTGTATTGTTAGATCCTGGACTTACCAAAAAAAAAAACATATATGAAATAGATCTTGGGATTTTTGATCAAAGTATATCACTTGCCTTTGTTTTGGCATTAATCATTTTAAAGTAAAACTCATCGGGATTTCTAGCCAACGCCTTTTCACGTAATGCTTTCAAACGTTTTTGTTTTGAATGATAATCTCTTGCACGAAGTAAGTAATCTTTTTTCTTTTCAAGTAAACCAAGTCTTTCACGACCAGCTAATTGACCACGTTCTTTATGATTACGCCGGTGAACGGCATTGCGCATAGAAGACGACATTGTTTGACAAGATCGATCGAGAGTTGTGTGTGTGAGTGTGTTTAAAAAAAAAAAATAGAAGATCAAAAAGAACAGAAATAAAAAAAATATTTTGACTATGCGTTCCCGATTTGGTAATCAGCTTTTTACAGGAGGTTGCTTGGGTGAGAAATTAATCAAGAGGTGGTGAACACTTCTTTCGCTCACTTTCAACTTTTTTTTTAATTGGAAGAAGAACAAAATATCATGGCAGACTTTGATATTTGCGACATTTACAGCCGTCGTCGTCCAACGAAAAAAAAATCCAAAGGCAAAAAAGTTGAAGGCAAGAAACGTAAAAGTCAATTTGAAGAAATACTTCAAACTCGTAAGTTGGGTTTTATTAGCACAAGTCTTTTTTTTTTGAATGGAAACTAGAAAAATGAATATATTTTTATATATAGGTGCAAAGTTAGGTGTTGACGGATCACGTTCAGATAGTGACAACGATAGTGATTCCGATGATTATGGAGGTCGTTCCAAAAAGAAAACAAAATTACTTTATAGCGAATTGAATAAACGGTTGCATTCACGACAATCTAGTCAAGAACAGGAGGATTCAAAAGACGATTCTCTGGGCTTATGCGAAGACTCAACAACAACAGCAGCTAACTCCACAACAGACGATACGTCATTTTCTACAGCAGACGCAAATAACTTTGAGAACAGTACACCTGAAGTAGAAAACACGGCACAAAGTGCGCTTATGTAAGTTGATTTTTCTCCATTTTCTTATATGGGTATATTGGGAGAGATTTATATAAATACAAATGAAACTAATTAGACTGTATAAAAATATATATAATAACACACCAGTGAACTTTCTGATGATGATATTGGTGATATGTCTATATCATACAGCTTGCCTTCTTCCTCATCGTCAGCATCACCGTAAGTGTGAAAGATAATAGTGCTTTTATAATTTTTTTTCTCACACTTGCTTATTCATATTGTAAAAACGAACATATATTTATACATCACAGATATGGTAGTAGTTCTCATCAACAACCGCAAAAACCACCTTCACGACCACCACCGGTAATACCCACCATTGAAGAATTAACAGATCTGGACCCTGATTTAATACGACTAGCAGCGGCTGCATCATCAACACAACCCCGTTCTTCTGCACTGGATGGAAATTCGTTATATAATTCCATGGATGATATTAGATCATCAACAGGATTGGAAAAAGTTTGCATTAAGGTTGAATATGTGCCTTTAATTAAAACAGACAATGAACAATTATTAAAGGGCATGAAATTCCTCTCTGAACCCATCAAGGTTATTCTTATGGAGGTAAACATTAGACTATACACATATCTTTAGAACTCTATCTCGTACCGAACCCTTCTTTTATT
This sequence comes from Phascolomyces articulosus, assembly GCA_025677815.1. Classification (NCBI taxonomy): domain Eukaryota; kingdom Fungi; phylum Mucoromycota; class Mucoromycetes; order Mucorales; family Lichtheimiaceae; genus Phascolomyces; species Phascolomyces articulosus. The sequence goes on from JAIXMP010000021.1 coordinate 307,816, forward strand.
GATTTGTTGGCATTTTTTATAAAAAATAACTTTTTTTTATTAGAATGACCCATTCGACAAACTGCTTCAATATTTTTGTAGCAAAAAGTTATTGAAGAAGGATGATGTTATTTTAGTCTATGAAGGCATTCCTGTCATGTTGCGAGCTACTCCCCAAAGTTTAAATATGATTACTGGTGTAAAAACAAAAAATCTCATGAGTAAGTCGAGTTATTATTTGTTCTTGTATGGCCCAGTATAAAAATTTATTTTTCTAATTCGATTTATATGGTGGTAAAATTTCAATAGAGGCATATAAAAAAGATGATTATGAGAAGCAAGAAGAAGAAAAGCAGGAAATGTTGAGACGAAGACTGGAGGAAACACCATTCGATGATAACTTTATTCAAAGTTTAGAACAGACACCAGCAGAACCCAGTAATACTGAATCTTTGATGCGTATTAAACTCCGTAGTAGAAATAACGAAGATACCAATATGCGTGTTAAACAGGTAAATAATAAAAAAAGAATTTTTTGTATTATATGTGTAATGCTAGATGTTATTCATTGAGTTTAACTTATTTACCAATTTTTTCTTAGACGACATCTTTGCGAACGATTGTGAAAACATATGTGGATTTGAATAAGTTAGGGGATGGTGCAGTGAACAAGATACGTTTATCGTTTGATGGTGAAGATTTATCATTAGATGATACAATTGGAGATACTGAACTCGAAGATGAAGATGTGGTGGAGGTGACTATCTCATAAAAAATTAGTGTTGTATAAATGTATATAAAAAGAAAAACACTACCAGTAAACGCACATACATTTCTATATATACATATTCATGAACAAACTTACCGTATCCAACCTATTTCTTTTTGTCTCTCTGTTATTATTATTATTTTACATTTGAACCATACATGATCCTTTTATTTTTATTTTTTTCGTAAATTATAACAATCCCACCACTATTACTTTCAATCACTCTATTGTCTACTACCACCTCCTCCTTGTACAGCTTCCACTTTTTTTAACTGCATCAACATCAAATAAATGGATAATTCTTTTTCGTTTATCAATTTTGTATAATATAACTTATGGCATTCTCATTTCTTTTACTTTACTCGTTTACATAATACATACGTATTAGATCCAATTTGTACCTAATGGACTGACTCTTTGATATAATGCTTTTTATCATTGAAAAAAAGGTTTCTTTGAAAAAAAAAAAAAAAGAAAAGAGAAAAAAAGAAAAAAAAGAGGGGGAATAACATTCATTGGTTTGGGAGACATGAACAAGATCGATAATAATAATATAAAAAAAATAATGTAAGTTAAAATAAAATTTCTATCAAATGCATCTAAAAAAAGTTTCTGGTATATTCGGCCTTCTTTTTTTCTTAATATCGTCGATTAGGACTAAACCCTGATGAAGGTTCGTTAAAATTAACCAAAGGCTTTATCTGTCGTTCCATTAATCGTCTGGTATGTGCTTGTTCAGGGTCTTCCTCTTGTTGTAATAAAGGACCACTGCCTGGGGCAGGTGCGGAAGGCATCACCGGAATTTCAGGTCGACGACCAGCGCGAGAAGTCGTGGGTTTTCGTCGAACAGACATTTGTCGTCGTGTTTCTCCACCCCCTGTACTACTACTTGGTGCTTCATTACCACCACTTGCACTACTACCACCACCGCTACTACTGTGATTATGATGTGGCTCGCGAGTACTTCTTGATCTTGATAACCTCGTGGTTTCACCACCACCATGCATTGCATTTCCAACACCACCATGAACCGATTTGTCAAGAAGAGATCCTTTGGAAAATTTCACCTTATCATCAATTTGGATGAGTGTTTGTGGTTGTGAATCATCGGCTGATACAGATGTAGGTTGAGGAGATGGAGGAATAGGAGAATGTCGAGGAGAATTCTCGATAGGCTCATTTTCACTATTACCAAGGAGTGTTCCACCTTCCCTACCTACAGGTCCTCTTCGACTTCCATGTCGTGATAATCCACCATTACTCTTGATCGTTTCTTCATTCCCATTAAAGGAAGGTATGGATCTTGATAATTCTTTTGTTGATTTGTGACGACGTAAAGTGTTACTTCTACTTGCCAATGCTGTTTCCTTTCCTCCATTGGAAGATGTCCCTCTATTCTCCCTTAATGATCCATCCATGGGCACTGCAGGTGTCGTCGAAGCAGGTGCATCAATAGGTCCAAGTGGATTTATAACACGATGAGGAAACAATTGATAATGGAACATATTCTTTATACCCCAGTTAAAAAAAGTCGGTTCTTAGTATGGTGTGATACAAGTAAACCATATGACCTTTTCTTTCGCATTACCTATCCTCCCTTTTTCTATATAGAATATTTTTTTTATTTACCTTTGCACAACGAATACTAAGTACCCATTGTCGTAAAGCATCATAATCATCCGCGGCTAACAAGTGCATAAAATCTTCAGGTCGTTCGAAAATATGAGGTTTATCTTGAGCACGAATAGCAAATACAAATTCAGTAGGTGATCCACGTACATGGTGTAACATGGTATACACATCAAAAGCAGATAAATGACAAAGAGGAGTTGAGCCAGTCCCTTTGTTGTCTTTGGCATGATGAATCGCATTATCCATGATATAAAAGAATCGTCGTTGCCATCTTCCTTTTTTATATTCGATAGAAAGCCATCCATAATTAGGTGGATAACGTTTTTGAAGTACACTCTATAAAAAATAAAGTTGTTACTAATCTAATAATAATAATAAAAGTCTAATTCGATTAAGATTTTTTTCGCTTACATCAGCCATCAATGAATCACGGTACTTGTACTTTTTGACAACCAAATAATTTTTTGTATCAGGTTCCCAGGCAGAGGTGGTATCCATGACAATTTCCCAATCACGTAAAGGACGCTCTAAAAAAAACAAAAAAGGGAAAGATCGAGTGAGTTGTCAAGGGCATAAAAACTAAACTATAAAAATCCAATAGACTAAAAAAGATGCACCATTATATTAAAATACATTACCAACATCGTGACTATAATCCACTTCAAATAAGGTCCAATCTTCACTTGAATCTAGTAAAAGTCCTTTCTTTCTGAAATATTGAACCACCATGGCTGAAGTCAACATATTGGTCAACTGCACTGTTTTATGTTTTGTTCCATCATTGATATAAATACGAATGGTAAGCGTTTTCATTGGTGTATTCACACCACCACCTGCAGCTTTGCTGATATTTTGCTATTAGATCAAAAAATAAAAACATACATCAATTGAAATCAGTGTATAAGGAACTATTTTTAAATTGATTTGATCTAAACTTTATATATATATGTATTCTCTTTTTTTTTTTTTTACCTGAATATTAGCTTCAGTTGATTTGTTCTCAGTAGCTGTAGCAGTTGTACTTGTGGTAGTAGTGGTATCACCTCCTGCTTCTAATACAGCAAAAGCAGTTTGTACAGCTGCTGTAAGATCATGATCATCGTCATTACGGGGTGGTGGTTGATCCTTAGCAGCAAGCAAGTTGGCAGGGATAGGAGGTACCGGTTCAGATATTTTGAATTGTTTACCACTACCACCACTACTCACACTTCGCTTTAAACCTGAAACAGCAGAGGCAGCGGTTGGCACATTACGTGATCTGGTACCTTTGACAGTATTGGATCGTGTAGTATGAGCATGATACTGTTGTTGTTGTTGTTGTTGTTGCTGTGCGCGGTGGCGTAATTCAGCAACACATACATTATCATCGTCGTCTTCATCACCAGTTCCAATATAAGTATCGGAAGTAGGTTGTCGATTCATACTGGCATGACGTTGCATTGGAATGGAAGTTGATGATAATGAAGAAGTAGAAGAAGTTGTTTCTGAACTGTCAAGAAGTGAGCTATTATTAGTAGTTAAAGAAGTTGTGTTATTCGTGGGTAAAGTTATGTCGTCGTTATCACTCTCGTTCTCAACAGCCTATAAAATGGAATATAAAAATAAATCATACAACGCCCACAAAAAAAAAAATCATATATTTAAAGAGACCCACACCCACTATTACATTATAATATATCACCAAAAATAAGTTTAATGGGCAAATTCCTTAATTTGGGAGAGAGAAATGTAACCCCCAAAAGAAAACATCACCCTGCTCTCTCACTTCATACTCATTCACTCACACACACTCTCTGTTGTAATTCTCCTTTCCGGGTCAGTACCCTTTATTATTATTATTATTATTATTATTTATTTGTCTTACCATCGAAAAATCGAATACTTGTTTTTCAAGGTCTCGAAGGGCGTCGTCTAAGTTACTAGGTGGCATTTTCTTTTTTTATATTATATTTAATAATTATTTAATGTAGATAATTATTTATTTATTATTTATGATTAAATAAGTTGAGCGGTAATTTATAAACAAAAAGAGAGAAAGAGAGAGAAATAAAAGGAGTGAGTTAGAGTAAGTTAAAAATAAAAAAAGGAATTAAATTAATAAAATAGCTTCTTTTTTTCTCTTTCTTCTTTTTAAGCTTGTACAACCATTCTATCCTTTCTCTCAATGATGTAAACTATATATTATTGCTTAGTATGTTCAATGGATTTAGTCAATTTATACAGTAATATATCTATAATAACATCATTCTATTATATATGATTCTATTTTACTAACAGGTGTTTTTTCAAATGTAGTTATTTTTTACTTATGAAAATTTGGGGGAGGAGGGGAGGATCTTTAGAATCAGTTCTTTTAGTCTAATATGTTCATCAAATAGATATAAGTTTTGATTTGCCGAATCTCTGCATATAAACAATGAGGATCTTTCTTGTTCACTCAATTAGACATCACATAGTATCATTCTAGACAATGAACTCATCATAAACAAAACGATTCTCATGTAGCTACATATTGTTTTTTTATATAATTACGCTATTTGCATCCATAGATGACGTCCAGTTATAGATGGAATATTTTTATTTAAAAAGATTAAAAGTGGATTTTCATTATTGTGGTGCTAATAATTTGACATCTATTCGTTTGATAACATATCAATAGCATATTTAGCTTCATTGTATTTTAACTTTCAATTGATCAGTCATATATTTGAAGTAGGTATATGGCGATGGTGCATCAAGAAGGAACTTCTTGTCTCGTTACTGGATCGACAACAATAAATTGTAGAAAGTAATTAATGCGATTCATAATGTCACGTATCTCAAAAGGTAGTGACATACAAATATATGTTCTCATATAATTGGACTTTTTTATTTGTGTATTTCGTTGTTGGATTGATTCCAGAATTTCATTCGTTGTTAGATAATATTGGTTGCTGACTGGGTTCATCCCCATTGACATATGCTCTCAATCACTATTCGAATATGTGTATCAGAGATTGTAAATAATACTTTGATGGTTCTTACAGAGATCATTTGTTTAGTATTGTCAAAAAAAATATGTTTGATCTTCAGATTGGAAAAAAGGCATCAAAAAATACCAAGAAAAAGAAAATTTTACTAAAGCATGCGAACTAGAAGATATAAGGTTATAAAACGTGGAAAAGGTGATACGATAGACATCGTGTAACTCAAAGGTTATATTGTTTGCCCCGCTTCTATTTCGGACTGTATATCATGATGTCCTGATGGTCTGGGAGAGATCCCCGATGTCATTGTGATATAGAAAGAAAAACCAATTTGTAATATTATTTGTCCGTTGCTCATAGATGCTGGTAACTATTAGATGCTCTTTTTTTTTCGTATAAATATAATAATAGTTTCAACAGTCAACGTTCAATATATAACGACATTGTTACTTCACGATATTGGATATACAATGAATATATTTATAACAGACATGAAACCCAAAATGTCATGGATTTATGCTAACTACGTCACTCAAAGAATATTCTTCCGCTAGTCATTTAATTAATTGGTTCTGGAATAATTATAAAACACATCCTCGCTTTATTAAATGAAGGTACTGATCTAATAGATATAACACGTTGGTAATATGCAATCTTTAATTAAAGACGAGAAGCTTTAATTTTATCGCACACTGCAAAAAATGTGTTGCTTGAGACTGGCTTGAAAAAGTGAACCTTTTACGAATCTTTTAAAACCTTACAATAACAGATGATGTCTTTTTTAAATATACTCTTGATAGGCCTTTTAAATAATTATTCCTTATTACGTATCCTTTACTATTCTTTACAAATTCTTAAAAAATCATCAGTTATATATGATTTAATCTTTCTGACAAATCCTTCGATTTCCTTGAATATTAATACTCTCTAATTTATTCTCGAAATGTGATCTTTAAAGAATTAATTAAATGATAGTATTAAGCAGATTCTAAAGTTTCTCATCCTGATCATTAAAAACCGCTTATTAGTAACGTAAGTAGTATGACACATGTATGGCTGAGAAAAATATAAATGGGCCATTATTATCTGCTATAAATTTGTATGAGAGGATATTAATTTTTCATATCATCTCCATTATTGCGATAAAAAATAGCTTTATCAATTCATTGAATTTTCAAACAAAAAATAAATGACCCTTCTAGTTCTATTCTGTATTGAATCATGAATCGCCCTAAAAAAAATTATCGATAGCTAGCACTATGAAGTTTATTATTAGCATTATATTCTTTTGTTCTTGTTGTTCACACCGAAATGATAAATACACCCCTTTCCAAATATTGGGAAACATTGATTATATAAATGACTCTTTATATAAGCATAGGTCCTTAACAAGATTGGGTATGTTGAAGAAAAAAATAGTTTTTTGAACTAATTTGCTAAATTTCACTAATCTAAGGCAGTTTTCTTCATACCTTGGCTCTAAGGGCAATATACATGATGGTCCAGTTAAAATGAAGACCCGTTTTCGTTCACAATTACTTTGACTTTTTAATACCATTGTTGATTATCTTTTCTACGTATTCATTGAATATCATCATCCTTATCAGACTGTTGGCATGAGAAAAACTCCTCTCGATATATAAAAAAAAGTATAATGTGTAAGAGTTTATGTTACAAGAATCAAACTTATTGTCTTCCACATTACCTTTGAGATACATCTTCCGAAACACCACATAAACAATAGCAGGACCAAGCAAATTGTATAACTACAAGATATCAAAATTATAAAAATGATGAAGCCTGTCCTGGTCCTATTACTACTTATCCTTAGTCCCACCCTTTTTTGGCACATGATATTGAAGCTATATGCAGCCGTATCAAGAAAGCTTCATGTAACATGTGTGGTTCTGGTTCGCATTGTAACATATACCAGACGTCTGCAAAGATGGTGGATGTGAGACTGATTGGGAATACATGTGTTGGAGCAATTAATAACTATTAAAAGTCATCTCAACGGCAATGTATATGATCAAGATTACTACTGTATATAGCTACAATAATTATGAAGAATTACAATCCATAATATGTACTATTGTCCAATGAATTAACGAGAAGTACTCCAATTAAAATAGAATATATATACTACATTATAGGTTGCTATATAGATACTTTGTTCTTGTATGTTTTTGATTTTCATCTGCCATTTATGCCTGTAGATCACTTTCTCTTTTTTTATTTTTATATGCACAACCTATTGCATACACGATATGAAGTTATATCCTTAATTATTCCCGCGTTTTATTGGTGAATTATAACTTCATTATTAGCAAATAATAATATACATTTTAATGAGAGAGGGCTTGTTCTTTATCCTTTATATTTTATTATAATCAGAAGCAATTACGTATAAAAAACAGGTTACTATTTAACTATTAATCAATGAAAATGCAACCTGATCATAAAGATCAGTTGTATATCCAAATGTATACTATTTTTGGTTACAAAGTAAAAAAAAAACGTCCTGCGAGTTTAAATACCATTTTCATTAAACTTTTTTTTTATCATGGGCAATAGTCACGCATGCGCTAATAATAAGAATAACACTCTTTGATTGCCATCCTTCAATTATATAATCTTTAATGCATTATAATCATCTGAACAGAAGCGACTTCATCTTTCTTTATTTTATGATGAAACTAAATAGTTATGTTGTCTCTTGAGTTTGCACACGATTGAAAGGATGACGTTTAAGTTAAAACGTCATTTGAAGCCAATGTGGTGTAACCACCGAAGCAATACTTGTGTTACAAATACAAACAATCTGCTGATGACTTATATATTAAAAATGGGTATAATATTAAAAAAAAGGAATTCGTTACGGTACGGATGAAAGGGAAGAAATTCAACGTGATGACAAGGGACTTGTTCAAAAGATGACAAGATTTTATAGAGTTTGTTATCTTTTTAAAGAGATAACAAAAAAACATTTTGCATAATTAAAGTTTATTTCCACATCAACAAGCTGGAAAAGCGTGGTTACAAAAAAAAAGTTACATTGAAGAATTCTAATGTTTCTGACGTTATAATCAAGAAGTTCGATTCTTTTATAGCTTAAAGGTCATCTTCATTATTAAACAAGAAAGATCTTCACCCATTTTTTTTGTATATAAACTTGTCAATTTATTATTTATTTTTCAGGGTCAAGAACAACAGAAAAGAGAGTTTATTATCTTACATTAGAGTGAATTGAGCTCAGAATCCCTCTCATTTTATATTATTAAAACCAAACTTGATTCCAAATGAATAATAATGTGTGAATAAAAGTCTCCTTTTTTCTTGGTATCCCTTATTCCATAAATAATAATATCGGAAACAGTAATCGATTTATATTGGAATGTGACCTTGGGGTTGCACATATAAACATTGTATACACACGCCCCATTATCATCCATCATCAATGGCTGGAAACTGGAACCAACAATATAAGCAATTTTTTTTTGCACTGTTTCATCAGGCTAATCTTTTCCGATTTATTTAATATTGTTATAATTATGTGGATTGGGTGCCGTCATCGGTCTTGGCATTTCGAGGTTAAATTTCTATAAGTAAATTCACCACACATTTGGTTCGGGAAATAGTATAAAATCACATAACATGTTGTTTTTTTATACAAATCATACCCTTATCCATATACATTTATCCTATTTTACCATAACAGATAATAATAACAACGGAGATTATTATTAGACATTTTCTTGCAGGGAAGAAATGCGTGTTTCAAGGATGAAAATGACATGCCGTTTTACCTGTTGACACAAAAAAAGCATAAAATGGATTCGGAGTTGAGTGGTTTTTATAACAAAACCACTCATAGCAACCAACATGTGGTGTTGCTGAGCTTTTGGTTTTTTTTTTTTGACTGTACGTGAACCACACACGAATTTTGATCTTTACTTGGTCAATAAAATATTATATATTAAAACGACTTTTTTTGTCTTTCTTTTTCCTCCTCCTCCTCCCTTTCTTTCTCTCTCTCACTTTAACCTCTTCTTCTCCCCTTCAGAAAACTGTTCGAGGTTTTATATTTTTTTATAGCTCCTATAACGATAATTAATAGTCGCGTAGTAATACTTTTTTATATTTTATTATTGCGGATAAACCTTTTTTTATAATTTCTTGAGAAAAAAAAAATAGTTATGGAATCAGGTGCATCCAGCGATCCCGGTGTCATTACTACCGATTCTAATGGCGAGTCAGTGAAAAAGCCTCGGATGCGACTCTTTCATAGATCCAAGAGTGGCATCCGTTCACTTATGAATCGTCCTCATTCACGTACACCTTCTTTTGACAATGAAGCGAGCGATGATATTGGTCATTCCCCTTCACCTTCATCGTCTTCTTCTACCGACTCAAACGAACTTGTATTACAAGTCTCTATTCAGCGTGCTCGGCATTTATATGCAAAACTTGAGGTATCATTTCTTATTTCGGAATAGTGGAGCTTTTTTTTTAAGGGAGAAAGAGAAGGGGGAATGAGAGAGAGTTGGATGGATTGGATGAACTGTAATAATACTGCTGTTCTGCAAGGACACACACACACAAGCATGCACATGCATTTATTACAACAACAGCAACAACAACAATAACATGCCAAACAAATCCCCCCCACTCTCTCAATAATCCCCTCTTCTCATGCTCGCATCGTACTTTCATTGCATGACATAATAATAATAAATGTATCTTTGATCCGTTCCCACTGTATATATTTCATATATGTATATAGGATAGCAACATTTTGAATCCTTATGTGATCATTAGTTGCACAGGTCATAAGCAACGTACACATGTTGTAAAAAAATCTGAAGATCCAGATTGGCATTGTACCTTTGATATCAAGCTTCCACGTACACACCGAAAGCGTCGGCTTTTTTGGACGCATGGTGTTGTCATGACCGTTTGTACAAAAGATCGATTCAAATCCGTCTTTCTTGGTCAAGTTCGTTTTCCCATTGAAAGTTTATTTACTGATTATGCCAATCAACAGGTATTAGAGAAAAAAAAAGCATTCAGTTATAATACAAACGTTCAACGTTGTATATATTTATATATATAACTCATATATATAACATGAAAAATTAAAAGGCTAAATGGTATCCGATCCAAGAACCACTGCGTTCCAAGTTTCGAATTCGTCGTCGGAAAAACCAACCAGCCGATGAACAAATGGGTGAACTCGAAATTAAGTTTGGACTGATGCATACTGCTGGAGGAGGAAGTGACGACGATTTACGTGAAATGTGGAACGCGTATATTGAACAATATCATCCAACACACGATATTGATGGCCCTTCCACTTTATCCTCTGATATCGGCAATTTACAATTATCAACACCGCCTCCTTCGCAACGTCGATTCAGTCGAAGACAAAGAACCAAGAGTGATAATTCTACTGGTGTACCTACAACAACGACAAATCAACATAAACATCAGCATAAGAAATCCTCCGGGCGTGTCAAGAAGAAGTTTAAACGTAGAAAAGATTATATTGCCAAGTTTTATTCAGATGTGGTTGGGGTTGTGTTTTTAGAAATTTCCCATGCTAAAGATTTGCCTCCAGAAAGAAATAGTAAGTCTACATCGTGGGTTTCACGCCCTCTAAAAAAATACCATGTTGGGGGAAATTGTGATTATGATCTTTATAGTTATCAAATTATTGACAAAAATTCTGTTATCTAGTGACGCGCACAGGATTTGATATGGATCCATTTGTGATTGTATCATACGGTACATCCACTTTCCGTACACGTGCCATTCGACATAATTTGAATCCTGTTTGGAATGAAAAACTCTTTTTCCATGTACGCGAGAATGAATCCAAATACAAACTCAAATTTGCCGTTTATGATAAAGACAAGATTACAGGTCATGATTATGTTGCATGGAAAGAATTGGATATTGGTGATATTATTCATTATTCACAACAGCAACAACAACAACAAACGGATAAGGAGGATGAAGAGACTGTTCATAACCAATGCACAGATGAAACCAAGGATACCACGGCAACAGCTGCAACTACCACTGATACCCCCGCCGATGCCATTGATTCCCAAATGGATATGCATACCGTTGACCTTGAAATGATCAACAAACAACGATGGCAAGATCGTCATCCTACATTGACCTTCCGAGCCAAATTTGTACCTTATACCAAGATGCGTAAACTCTTTTGGGTTGCCCTCGCCAAGAATTATGGTGGTGATGAAGGCATGATTGGACGTTTAGGTGTTCTTTCCATGTTGGAAAGTTTAGGTTCCACGATTTCTGAAACGACCGTGAATGGATTTTGGGAACAACATAATAAGGATCCAGAAACCGATGAATTGACATTGGATGAACTTGTGGACAGTCTTGAAAATTTTATGTTGTCTTCTGAAATGCCATCCAGTCATACCGGTGGAGGACTTAATGATACAAGCGATAGTAGCGCTGGATTATCGGATTCCGATTGCATGGATGAAGAAGATGAAGAAGACGATGATCTTGACGATGGTGATATTGAAGTGGATGAATTGGTCGATCTTGATTTGGTGGATGACTACGATGATCGTGTGGAAACACCTTCCTCTGGTATTTCTGAAGAAGGCTATGGAGATGATATTTTGCTCGATGCGCACGGCATCCAGTATGGTGGTGAGCAATCCGATATGGCCTTGGATATGTCCAGATCTTCTTCCGGTAACGGTAGTAACAAAGATCATGGTGAGCAACAAGAGCAAGTCATTCGTTTAGCGGAATGTCCGATTTGCCATCGACCTAATTTATCAAGACGCGCTCAAATGGATATTGTGACGCATGTTGCCATGTGCGCTGCAAACGATTGGACTACAGTGGATCGATTCCTTATGGGTGATTTTGTCACTGAAGCTTATGCTCAACGAAGATGGTTTGTCAAACTCGTTAGTAAGGTGGGCTATGGTAAATACCAAGTTGGCAGAGTAAGTTTTATCATATTTTTATATATACATTTCTATTTATATCCAACAACAAAAAAAAAACTCATTCGTTTTTTATTATTATTTAGAATAATGCCAATATTATTGTCCAAGACCGTCAAACGGGTCAATTGATTGAAGAGCGTATGAGTGTTTATGTCCGTTTAGGCATGCGCCTTCTTTACAAAGGCATGAAGACCGGCATTCAATCCAAAACTGGTAAGGTCTTTTTTTTACTTATTTACTCTTCCCTCTCTCCCTCAAATAAATGCGAGGAAACAAATAAGAATATTGACGTCATTTTTGTTGTAAAACGTCATTTGATTTATATATTAGCTCAACGCGTTTTGACCAACATGACATTTAAACAAGGTCGTCGTTATGATTCATTCCATTCTGCACGTGAGATTGAACCTTTTATGAAGTTCCATAATTTGGATATGAGTGAAGTGTTGGATCCTTTGGATAGTTTCAAGACATTTAATGAATTTTTCTATCGAAAATTGAAACCGGATGCACGTCCATGCGAATGTCCTGATGATCCATCTGTCGTGGTCAGTCCAGCTGATTGTCGAATGATGGCATTTGCCACGATTGATGACGCCACGCGATTATGGATCAAAGGTATGGAATTTAGTGTTGAAAAGTTATTGGGTGACCCAGATCAGGCACAAGCTTTCCAAGGAGGTTCGCTGGCGATTTTCCGACTCGCACCCCAAGATTATCACAGGTAGTAATAATAATAGAAATAGCTTTATCATTTGTCACCATTGGGAATTATTTACTCACACACACACACACACATATATATATATATATATATATATTTATACTACAGATTCCATTCACCTGTGGATGGAACCATTACCGATATCAAGTATATTTCTGGTCAATATTATACAGTGAACCCAATGGCTATTCGAACTACACTGGATGTTTATGGTGAAAATGCTCGATCTGTGGTGAGCATGGACACAGAGGCATTTGGTAAAGTGGCTGTTGTTTTGATCGGTGCCATGATGGTCGGTTCTATTGTCTTGACACCTCATGCTGGTGATTATTTAGCTCGTACAGATGAATTGGGTTATTTTGCTTTTGGTGGAAGTACCATTGTTGTTTTATGGGAAAAAGATACTGTTACTTTTGATCGAGATTTACTTGAAAATTCTGAGAAATCTTTGGAAACTTTGGTAAGCATTCGTTGTTGTTGTTGTATTGTTGCTATCGTTTATCACTAACCATACTATGTAATGTATATATAGGTCCGGGTTGGCAATCGTATTGGTATTCATCCATAATAAAAAACCAATATTCCGCCCCACTTAAACTATAAGTGGTAGTAGTAGTAGTAGTATATTTTGTATTTTATGATTATTATTTTCTTTTTTGTTCTTTTTTCTTTCCTCAACCACACACACATTATATTTAAATAGTCAACAGTTTGTAATCCAGTTCAATTCAATACCTTTTCCACACATACAGACACTTTTTTTAATGTCCTATTCAAAAAATATTACCATCCATGTATAATTCTCATTTTCTTTTGATTGTGTTTTTTTTGGGTATAAAAACCTACTATAATGTTTTTTTTTGTTGTTTGTTTGAATTGACTTTGTGTTTGGAGAAAAAAAAAAGAAGGAAAAAAAAGCATAAAAAAAAAGAAATTGCGTACTTCTACTCGCGTACAGATAAGAAAGAAAAAAATATGTTGTTGTGTTGTTATTGCTGTTGCTGTTTGATGTTGTTAAGGAGAAAAAAGGGTGTGGGTGTGTTATAAGGAAATGATAAAAAAAGAGAAGAAAAAAAAAACTAATTGGGATAACAAATATAATACTTTAAGCACGTCCACTCAATTCTCTTTCCAATTCATCCACTTCCATATGATGCTGCATAGCATGGTTCGCTACAGCTGCTGCAGCAACAGAGCTACCTGCACCAGCATTTGAATCATGTGTTTGACCGGAAGCCGCAGCCTTGGCTTGTGCGGCAGCTTGCTTACTTCGTTCAAGTGTTTCACGATCTTGAGCTGATAAACTAAATTCCATTGACACAGATCAGTCTCAGTTATATATATATGTATATATATATAAGAAAAACAAACTCGCATTGCATTTCTATTTACCTTTCCTTTCGTCGTAAGTTGGCACCTGGATTAGGTTGTGGTTGCAACAATCCCTGCTTGTTGGCTTTGAACGACATCACTTCTTGTGCAATCATTTCTAAATGGAGAATTGATCCAATATGGATAAGAGTTTTTTTTTTTTTTTTTTGTAAGTCAATTGAATCATTTTATATAAATATATTCCTATATTAACATGGATATATATAACAGAAAAAAAAACTTACTGCGCATATCTTCAATAGCATCCACGACTTCAAATGAGAAATCAAAAGTTTCAGTATGTGAGGGTTCATCATCTTCATCATGATATGCACCCAAATAAGGGTGAGCTAATGCTTCTTCCACAGTAATTCTCTTTGCAGGATCGAATTCAAGCAATTTGTTTAATAGATCGATAGCCAATGGATTTGCTATAATAATAATAGAATATAATTAATATAAAAAACAAGGTCGGGATATTATTATCGCTCATATAGAGAAATATATATTCTAAAATTCTTACCTCGAGGATAGAGGTTCTGGAACGGGATTTTTGGCATGCGTGGCAAACTACGAATGTAAACTTGGGCCTGTACAACAATAAATATATATATAAAGTAATTAGTCGTACATTGAGTTATTTTGCTACGATGTATTACATTTGGGCTTGTCATATTGAATCTCCGTTTACCCTTTCACTACCAACTCGTCGTAAGGTTTCTTCATCAGGAGTACCCAAAATACCCAAAATCTGGTTCAATTGGTCAACGTCTAGTATCAAATAACAAGTGTTGGTTTATATGAATGGGTTAAGGTAGAATATTTTATGTCGTTGGATAAGTAAAATAAATAAAAAAAACTTACAATCGCGACCTTTGAAAAGTGGTTTTCCACCAAGCATTTCAGCAAAAATACAACCCACCGACCACATATCAACTATAAATTATTATTATAATAAAGCATTTAGATCATTTTCTTCATTCTCCAATAAAACGAGAAATGATAACACCAAAACCATCCATTCCTTTCTCTGTGTGTGTTTTTATGCCTATTCGTGGTACTTACTGGCTTTGGTGTAGTTTTGAAAGCTGAGCATAATTTCTGGCGCTCTGTACCATCTGGTGGCCACATATTCCGTCATGAACCCAGCTGCATTGCTTTCAGGGCTTTCCGAGTAGCCACGCGCCAAACCAAAATCACAGATCTTTTTTTTTTTTGATGGTGATAGTATTATTCATAATTAGTCGCATGTTGAAAAAAAAAAGAACCATAATACTACCCACACAAAAAACTCTTACTCCCTCTCCCAATTTTTACCTTAAGTTCACAATCGGCATTCACCAACAGGTTACCTGGTTTCAAATCTCGATGCAACACCTATTATAAACAAATGGGTTAAAAATCACTTTTTGATTTCTCGATTCCTTTCCCCTTCCTTTTCAATCGAGGTATTCCTAATAAATATATATATAAATAGAATTTACATTGGCACTATGGATATACTTGAGACCACGACAGATCTGATACACAAAGTATTGAAAGTGAGCATCAGTCAAAGGTTGAGCTGAACGAATGATTTGATGAAGATCAGCTTCCATAAGTTCCTGAACCAAATACCTAGAATATACATTATAATTCATTAGATTATTATTATTATTATGATTATCTTCCATCCTACCCACTCCTTTATTTTTCTTTCTTTCTTTCCATAGATACAGGATGATTGATTATCAATTCCACAAAAAAAAAGTAACATACAACTCGTTGAAATCTTGAAGATTAACAATATCCATATCAATCACCGAAGTAATCTATATCAACAATAACGAAAAAAGAAAAGAAAAAGAAAAACAACCAAGCCAAATAAGTATATATAATGTTAATATCGCAAACGCGTCTCTCTTTCTCTCTAATTCTAATATCCTCTTGTTTTTCCCTTAAATATATACAATATAATGTAATATCCAAAACATACGTTTTCGTGTCCATTAAAGTGTCTCAAAAGCTTTACTTCACGTAAAGCTCTCTTGGCAAGAATGTTCTTTTCGAAGATTCGGCAAACCTGTTTTTTATAAGGAATGTAAGAAAAGAATAATGAGAAAAAAAAAGGAAATTATAAAAAGAATGAATATAAAAAACACCCCTTTAACCCCTTCGCCATGGTATTCGAAATAGTTCTCCATTACTACTTTGTTTTAATGAGAAAAAAAATACCTTTTTGATGGCGACTTGTTCACCGGATTCCGTATCCTTGGCAGCACTAATTAAGGAAAAACGGATTAAGGGCCGTCGTTCTTTTTAATTATGTGTGCACGAACACACCCAACGGGTTTTTTTTACGGGGAAAAGTTTTCCAAAAGAAAGCCTTACCATACAACACCATAGGCACCTTGGCCCATTTCGCGCAAAAATTGATATTTTCTATCAACGATAAAATGTTGATTAATCACTGGGAAAGTCTGGTAACCTGGCATAATGATGACAAGCAGTGAAAAAAGCGGGGAAAAAAAAGAGAAAAGAAAAAGGAAGAGGGAGAGTCAAAGACAGAGAGAGAAGGGAAAAAAATATATAAAAAAAGAATGACGACTTTTTTAAGAAGTAATCGGTCGCGGCCCCATATAACTCTTCTCAGCTTGAAAACCTATTTTTTTTGCGCACTCTTTTTTCTCCTTGGATGCTTAGCCAATCATGAGTATGCGTGACTTTTTCATGGTCGAATAAGTATATCATTTTTCTCCATAAACTTTTTTTTTCTTTTATATACTTGTACTAAACGACCAAGCCAGAGAGGGTTGCTGGCAATAAAAAAAAATGGAACTTTTGTTATATATCCTGATAATGGTATGGTTATCTTTTTTTATAGCCGACGGTGGTACCTTTATTTCTTACCAAGTTGGGACACAGTCAGCGGCACGTCTATATTTGGTGTAATTTTATTGAAAGGTAAATCATAAAAAATAACTTTCATGTTTCAATTTATTCCATAGTGCAAGTCCCCTCTCAATAGAAAGAGTGTATCTATCCTTATCCATAAATGTTGATTGATGCTATGACGCAAATTATTTTTCGAGTAAATTAATTATATAAACTACTTCTTCAATAACAGCAATTAAAAAAAACCGACTATCCTTCAGCTGATAACGGTGGAATTATATTGCTTGGGATTATTATGATCAAGAAGTGTCTAGACCTCGATTTCTCTTATACATAATTTCAACAGTACTATATATAATATCATTTAAAGATTGTTCTAATATGACTTCTTTTGTATATTATCTTGAATAATCTATTCTTCCTACACTTTGGTTTATAAATGATAGGTTATGATTAGTTGTAAACTTTTTAATTGTTTTACATAAACTGTGCCAATAAACGATACAGTACACTAAAGTTACTTTGTAAATAATTTATATTTCTAAGGTACGTATATGATAATAAATCACCTTGAATATTCATAAATTTTTTCAATTGTTTACATAGTTGCTTTTAACTTTTTAGTCAAAGGTTATATGGCATCTTGTCATGACATAATCTTGGGTTTTTTTGAAACAATTAAAAAAATCGTTGATTAAACAGCTAGTCTGTGTTTTTATGCAAAAGATAGCATGAAAGATCTTCATTTTTCTTAATCATTAGAGACATCAAAAATAGATTAATATATGGCGGTATAAGAACGTCATTTTGCAAAGATAACGTTTAACTGCATCAATCTTACATCTAAGCTTAGATAATGAGCCAGATATTTTCCCCTAAATTATATGCAACTACAGTAGTAGCAGAGATTCGATTTATATTTTTATCTTCCATATTATAAAATTCATACTTTTGTTGATCCAGCATATCTTTCCTCGTGCGCCGATATTGTATAATCGAGCATTTGTCAGAGTGCTCCACTTTTTATCAATGACAAGTCTTTTTTTTTTTTTTTACTTTGTATTATCATCTAGTTCGCTTGCACAGAATCTTTTTTTTCTTCAAATACGATCGATCTTGTGGTTATTTATACACTTCCAGTAAGTAAAAAAAAATCTTTATATTTGCTAATACAGCATATGGACTCGTATGTAATTTTTTTTTTAAAAAAATAGAAACAGCATAAGCCATTATTTCATAAGTTTTCGAGAGGAGATAGACTCATCACTATGCTTGTATTATACAGATCATCATTTTCTGCGAGCATCCTGTGTTTAGTAAGATCAAATAATAATATCCAACTCAATTTCATGGCTGTCAAAAACCTTGAAATAATACGTACCCCTGCCTCAAAATTATTCTACAGAATTCTTAATAGCAACGGTTTCTTCATCAGCAACTCCTCCCCTGTTTAGGATAAACTGCTGTCACATAAATTAGCATTCGATTTGATTGGGGATTATGATTGAAAGAAATATCAGGAACATTAAATTTAATTAATATGCGCTTTTCAGAGAGTGAATATACTATTTGAATCAACAATAATATATTATAATAGTATAATATCTTGGCTGAATGGAGCATCATTCTTATAAAATATCTTTTATTATTATTGAGTAACCTCGATCAGACACCTATTTTTTTGTCTAACTGTTTCTATAATAAAACCTATACAAAAGGTAGCATGATATATGACGGAAAAGAAAAACATGTATTCATTCCGCCCTTTGAAGATCTATGAATAATTTTACTAAATAGGGAATAGATTGCTGTAAGATGCTGCATATATATATACAGACAGAGACGGACAGACGTAATGTTTATTCACAGGTCGCCTTCTATTTCTCAATATATTCTTACACAATATTCTTCTTATTAATCTTTCCTTTTTTTTCTTATATCTCACCTATATTAGTATCTACATCAACCAAAAAAAAGCAAAACATACATATACGTTAAACAAGTATTAATTTTTTAATATATAACAACATCCATATTCTCTTCCTCATTTTAGCATTTTATTTCTCTTTAGCTAGCATTTTACCTTTACAATAGTTCACTTTTTCTTATTTATTCATTTCCCTCCCTCTATCTTATGGGGGGTTTTTTAACCGATCCTTGAGATCCGGCTTTAGCGGGTATGCAATTTGCGAAGCGCTTTTTGAAGCCTTTATTATTTTGTAAATGATAAATAAATATATTAAGTTTGATCCGGACAGAATGTTTGCTGTAAAAGAGAAAAAAAGTTTTCTCCTCATGTTTTTCTTCCAAAGAAAACAGCTCCTACTATATGATGACACTGTAAAATTGGGATACCTATCAAACTGATGACGAAAATACTACTATTTTGTTAATAATAATAATAGATGACATGATGTTATGTATTTGGTAGGATGGATTATCTAGGATGTCTTTGAAGCGGGGAATTTCTTCTTCATACGTATGAACTTAATAAATAGTTTCATTCACCCGTATTACTCGCAATAACAACATTCTCGTTCTGTAATTAAATGTGTATCAATTACTTCCGATGGTGATGTTTGGCACCCGATCAATTCCTTGAAAAGAATGTATGTTAGTTTGGGATATTAAAAAGTGGATTTGCACCAATGTTTGTTGACTTTTGACCTGAATTGAGAAATAAGTTTGTGTGCTACAAAGAAGGAAGGAAGGCGAATTTCGAAACACGTAAACATTTATTGCCCATCTTCCAATCCGCTCATGACTTTAATACGAGTCCTTTCCAATAAAACGCCATCTATCCATATATCTATCTATGATTTATGAGTAGATAGAGGATTCTACATACATATATGAAACTTACTATTAAAAGAACGTGACAGAAACACGAAAAGAAGGTTGAGAAAGAAGAAGTAAATGAACCTAATAACACGCGTTTTCCTTATTATTAGCTCCCCTTTTCATAACTTCTCTTCATTATTATTTGTTCTATGACGTGTCAATCGATATAAATCCATTGAATCATTGAAACTGATCGTTATACGGCGTCACGTACTTTTGGATAACGTTGAAACACGAGTGGGGGAGAGAGGAAGGGAATATTTTTTTCTCTTGTGGTACACAACAACGAAAAAAAGTGCGTGAGTTCGGAACTTTATTAACGCTTTTTTTTTTTCAAATGTGATTTTATATAAAGGGTTGTTGGCATGATCGCATGCTTTTAAGTGTACTGCGTGAGATACTTTTGCTATGTGTAATATAGTTTTTTTAGTTTGTTTTTTTTAACCCTGTGAAAAAATCTATTATAAGAAACAACAACGTAACTTTGGCACGGACCTGTCTCTCCGTTAGTATCCATCTTATCATCATCATCATCATCATCGTAGCACTATAATATGATGATATATCATTTTCTAAATTTGTAACATGTAATGTACTTCTTAAGGTACAAAGGAAGGGGAGAGAGTACATGAAACTCAATTTTTTTAGGGAGACATCAAGTAGGATTGCTTGGCACAGGTTGTTTACTACTTCTTATATGATATCTATTCATGAGCGACAATGATGGTTTTAAATAGGAAACAACAACAGTCCCCCATTTTACTTTGATGATACTGAACCAGACATGTATAAAGAGTTTAGTTTATATGAACCGCAGTGGTGACATTTTGATCTAATGACTCATACTTTTTATTTACTTTTAAAATGTACCGCAGTGAATAATGGTAATATCTCTTTCTTAGACAGCAAAACACCCAAGAACAAACAAAATGATAAATAAATCCATTCATGATAGAGGATACATTACGATGAATTAAAGTTTTTAACTAAATGGATTTGCGGGGATTATGAAAGAAAAAAGAAAGTCTCAACGCCCAACAAAAAGAGGAAAAAAAAGAGATTTTATT
This sequence comes from Phascolomyces articulosus, assembly GCA_025677815.1. Lineage (NCBI taxonomy): Eukaryota > Fungi > Mucoromycota > Mucoromycetes > Mucorales > Lichtheimiaceae > Phascolomyces > Phascolomyces articulosus. The sequence continues at coordinate 329,040 of JAIXMP010000021.1, forward strand.
TACATAAAGAGGAACATTGACAGTGGGAAACCACCAACCAAAAGAAAAAGATTATCGTCGGTAAATGAAAAAAAAGTTTTTCATGTCTTTAATGGATTTGAAGACGCTTTTCGTTTTTTTTTTTCTTTTTCTTTACCTTTTATTTTTTTCTTATAAGAAAAACCTTTTTGTTTTTCGCCCACAGACATATTTCTCAACGCCTGTTGGTTATTCTGTACCCAAATCTTTATATCATTTCTTTGGTCTGCCCACCATCCCGTCTCACGGAAACTGTAAGCAAGTCCTTGTACGTCGTCGAACAGTAGTCCCCGTACAAGGTTACAGACCCTTTCAACCACCTTGAAAACTTTGACTCTTCTTCGTGCTATGCATTCTGGCGTTCCTCCAGCTCCTCCTCCTACTACTCGCAACTGATATATTTGTAAACAAAACCGTTTTATCCTAAAGAAGAATCATAAAGTATTTCTCTTCTTCTTTTTAGTGCCTCTTTTTATTATTCTCTTATTAATTTTTTTTCTATTTCAACACAAGAACAACAGTCACCTCTTACACTACTCTCTAATTCTATTATTATATATTTCTCTTTCTATTCTTTCTCAACAAAAGTTTCAACTTTACCCAACTAGTCACTCACACACACTCATAAAAAAAACCCCAAAAAAAGTTATTTTGTAAATATATAAATGGTCGATCTCGTAACTCCGTGCCAAGGTGACAACTACTCGGCGCAACAAGGATGTTTTGAAGGTCCAGAAAAACTCCTTGAAGTATGGTTCTCTCCTTCCGCACATCAGTTTGCGGATCATCAAGATTTGGATTATTATAATTCTTCAGAAGAAGATGATGGATCAAGCAACAATGACGAAGAAGATAAAACAGAAGCTATTGCTCGTTTCAGTCCTCCTCGACTTCATCGACGTGGTGAATATCCTACTACAACAACCACAAAACATACAGGTTTACGCGTGGTTCCAAGATCTGTATGGGATGATGTTTTAGCACTTGTCAAGTGCACGGTCCTGAATGTAATTACAAATGACCATGTGGACGCTTATCTTTTGAGGTAAATAGAAAAAAAAAATATTATGTTTCTATATGACGTAATGGAGGAACCATCTATTTTTCTTGGCTTCAAAAAGGCACCTTTTGACATATGATGTCAGATTATTCAATATATCATGACCAAAAAAAAAAAACTGACTTATATAATACAATAGCGAATCGTCCATGTTTGTATATCCTCATAAGCTCATTCTTAAAACTTGTGGTACTACCACTCTTTTATTGGCCTTACCTCAAATTTTACAAGTCGCTCGCCAATACTGTGGCTTTGAAAAGGTGTGGCGTGTTTTCTACTCCCGCAAGGCATTCATGTTCCCTGAGAGACAAGTCGGACCTCATCGCTCTTGGAACAGTGAAGTTGAATTCCTTAATAAATATTTTGGTATGTATCTATTTTTTATTTATTTATATATTTGGGAGAAAGAATGACATGTTGTTGTTGTCACTTGTCATCTGTTTTGGGGGGAGTAAGAAAAAAAGGAAAGATGGAAATTCGTTTTAAACTAAAACCTTAATTTTTTTTATTTATAAATTTATTTAGATAATGGTTCAGCATATACCATTGGCAAAGTAGTGACGGATCAGTGGCATCTTTATCTTACCAAACCAGCAGATGATGTCCTTCATCATAATGGTATTTCATCGCCTATTGTCCTTGACAACAGTAACAACCCAAGTCGACAATCATCTCCTACACCTTGTGATACAACGAGTGGTAATGAAATTATTCATAGTGGTCAAATTACACCTGTGCATGATACCAATACCTCTCCCTTTGGTCATGGTCATACCTATCCCGATCAAACAGTGGAAATCTGTATGCGCCGATTGAACCCTGAAAAAATGCAACAAGGATTCTATCATAATCCCAGTCTAACCGAGTCGGGTACAATGGGTGGTCAATGGGTGGATCAATGGACAGGGATTGGCGCCTTGTATCCTCAAGCTCAATTGGATTCCTTTTTATTTGAACCCTGTGGTTATTCCAGCAATGGTCTTCAAGAAGATCGTTATTTTACGATTCATGTTACGCCTGAACCTGATTGTTCGTATGCTTCTTTTGAGACCAATATACCCGTGGAAGAGTCTCATGCATTGACGGAAGAAGAAGAAAAAGCGGGTAATGTGAGCCCTATTGAAACATTGGTGAGCCAAGTGACTCGTATCTTTGATCCTGAATCTTTTACTGTGACATTTTTTACGTCGCACCACCACAAGGATAATCATAGTCATAGTCACATGGTGCATTCGATGGGTGCCATGGCAGGTGGTTATAAACGTACTCATCGTATTCTTTATGAATTTGATGGTTATGATTTAGTTTATGGTCATTACTCTAAAGATATTACTATTGAACACTATTAAAATAGTCAATAAAGTTCAATTCAATTTATCCACCACCACCCCCCAAAATTATTTTACAGAAAATAATGCAATATTCCTTTTATGATTGATTGATGATTGATTATAATTTATATTGAAGATGAAACCATCATCGTCGATCACAGCATCACACAACACACGCTTGCCGTATTTCCAAGGTTTCCATATATAAAACCTTGTGCCGGGGTTTCTAGACACGATTATTGGATAAAAAAAATCAATTTTTGTACAACGTTAATTTATTTTTAGTGTAGCGTGGGCTTTTTTATATATATAATGTGTGAGTATATATGGATGTGGGTTTTTGTATAATAAATGGAAGCTGTGTCAGTGTAATAAGTGTTATAAGGTATTATTATTATTTGTTATAGGTCGTAAGTAAAGTAAGGTAGTAATGTTAATAATAAAAAGATCTTTTTTTAAACTTTTCTCCTTTCTTTTTATTGCTTTTTGCTCTCTTCTTTTCCATTCATTCATTTTTCTTTTTTTACTTCCCTTTTTCCAAACAACACTCTCTCCCTCTCTCCTTCTGCTATAATAGCATCAGCCTATCGCGGGCTTTTTTACACTCCTTTTATCTCCCCGTTCATCCAGTTTCTAATATATATATATATTTTTCATTTCTTCTTTTCTCTCTCTCTTCTTCTTTTTTTTTTCTTTAAAAAAAAAACAAGCTCTTTCTTTCCTCTTCATTCCAAAAAAAACATATTTCTTTATCGCTTCCTAAATGAGGCTGGAGCTTAGTCAAGCAGCGACAAAGATATTCAAATTCTTTTTGATAAGTTACGCGATCGTCTCGGTCATCTATACCGCAGGTTACTTGTATACAACTTATAGTGGTAATCACCATGGTATTATACCGAGAGCACGTGAACAACAAATCCCCATTCAAGAAGCTTTACAACAACAACAATTAAATGAACATACTGTCGTTTGGTCTAATGCTCAAGGTTCCATCCAAGCCATGCCCGAGAATTTTGTAATGACCAAGATTTTCTCGGATGCTATGGGTCCCATGAATTTAACGCCCTATTTTTTCCGAGCAAAAGCTCAATTTGACAAGGAAGATATTACAATGGCAACACTTGTTACACGTAATCGATTTCCTGTTCTTTCTCGACTTGCAACAAACCATAAAGGTAAATAAATGATATATATCATTTAGTTTATTAGATTGAGGATTCCAATTAGTTTTAATGGATAGTTTGTGCGTTAATATGAAGTTTGTAATTGAGTGCTTATTTTGGGGGATGTGAGAGATGGAATAAAAAGAGTAGAATTTTTTTTTCTTTTGATGAAATTATATAAAAAAAGTTTAATTGATGGGATTTACAATCAACTTTAAATTTTTTTAGGTCCCATTTCAGCTGCAGTCCATATCAATGATGATGAAACCAAAGATGAAGTATTGAAGGAACTTCGAGACTTGTACACCGGCAATCCAGATATGCAACAATATGTCGACCTTCATTTGATTATTGACACTTATGATCGACAATTCAACTTGTGGCGGAATATTGCGAAATTATTTGCACGTACCGATTATATCATGATGCTCGATGTAGACTTTCATATCTGCACCGACCTCCGAAAATCAATCCGATCCAACCCCGATATTATGGATCGTTTACGAGAAGGCCGTACTGCTTTGGTCGTCCCTGCTTTCGAATTTGAAAAACAAGCTGATGGCAATGATTGGCATACTTTCCCTACCAACAAAAAGGACCTTGTACAACTTGTCAATGATGGCAAGATTGGCATGTTTCACAATAATTGGTTCAAAGGTCATGGATCGACCAATTATACCCATTGGTATAAGAATGATGAAGAAGTGTACAAGGTCACCAAATATGACTTCTCTTATGAACCTTATATTATCTACAAGAAAGAAGGATCGCCCTGGTGTGATGAACGGTTTATTGGTTATGGTGCTAATAAAGCCGCTTGTCTTTATGAAATCTTTTTGTCTGGTATCGAATATTGGGTTTTGCCAAATGACTTTTTGATTCATCAAACGCATCGTTATCCTGAAGATGCACGAAGAAAAGAGGTAAGTTAAACTTTATTCTATATCATCATCATGCGATTGATGTGATTTATTAGCATTTATTAATTATTTATTTTATTTTAGCGTCAATATAATCGAAAATTATATACAAATTATCGCGAAGAAGTTTGCTTACGTTATGCTCGTAAATTCTACATGTCAGGTGAATGGGAAACTACAAGAGCTGATAACCTTAAACATGAATGTGCAAAAGTTCATGGATTCCAAAGGAATTTTATGACCACAACAGAGTAGAACACAACATACGTACTAAAAAAAAGACACACATATCCCGCAATGATAATCCTCCTTTTTACACACACACACTACCTTACTTTACCTTACCTTTATTACTACTACTATTTCTCTATATCAAATCGTCTTTTTTTTATATTCTTCGTCCTTATTATATACGACAAAAAACACCCCTTCAACAACAAATCAATATCATATTGTGCATTTTTTTTCCTTCTTTTTATTATAATTTCCTATTTGTTCTTTTGCTTGTTTCCCATTTTTTTTCTTCTGTTGTAATTTTAAAAACTAAATGATACGACTCTTTTTTATATTCTTACAAGACGTACACACATCTTTTTAACACTTACACACACATATATTTCTTTTTTTCTTATATCAACCAAATTATATAGATTTCACCACCAATCCAACCCTCTCTTACTCACTCCTCCTTCTTTCTTCTTTTTTTTTCAATATTTGACATATATATATATATATATATAAATATATTATACATATAAAATAACAATCAATTTATATTATTTTATAATCATGCCATCTTGTTTTTACTTTGTTTCATACGTTGTCATTAATTATTATTATCAATGAACTTCTTTCATTTACACGTGAAAAAATGTAACGAATTAATCTTTAAGGGGAGAGAAACATGCTTTAATATTTCCTTCTGTTTCCCCTTACAACAACAACTAATAAGAATGATATCAACTATGAACCCTGACGATAAAGAGAATAACAACAGCAATAATAACAATAGTAATGCTTGGACAATGGCATTATCTGACAACATGACAACCCCCGTTGTCAGCAATATAAGTTCCATTGCTTGCGATGTCGTTTCTTTTTGGTCCAATGTAAAAATTATAATCCATTTTTTCGCATCGAATGACTCTCTTTCCTTTTTTTTTTTTCAAAAGCTTATAAAAGAAAATGGTTTTATTTTTCCAATTTAGAAATTATACGATCAACTTATTAACCCTACCAATCCAAAAGCGTATTATAACCATCTCCTGAAAGTAGCCACCAACTATGAACAATGGGCAGAAGCTGCTGCCATATTAGATGATATTGAAGGTAAAAACACATAATAATTCTCTATTTCCATTTTCTTTCAAACTTGAAAAAAAATACATCTTTTTACTTTTTCTTACATTCCTCCTTTTCATGCCATGTTAATTCCATAATAAAGGACTTGATGCATGGAAGCGCGACCCAGCGGATAAAGAGTATGATTGGGAATTGATTCAAACTCGACTGCAGCAACTCCGTCGAGTCCGTGAAACCACTCAAAGTCAATCCGCCATGATCTTTGCACTACGCACGAGTTTAAGTAGAAATCTGGGGGATATGGGTAATTCCAAGTTATATTCACATACCCGGATCGGGACCAAGACCTTGATTTCTTCTTATATTGATGAAGTAGTGCGTCAACTCAATTGGGTGTGTGATGAACCAAGTCCTGACTTGGATTTACGTGCCAAACATGAATTTTTCATGACCATTCGTCAAAGTTTTGGTCGTACTGCGTTATTATTAAGCGGTGGAGGTACTTTGGGACTGAATCATTTAGGTGTTTTGAAATGTTTGCATAGTGCTCGGTTATTACCTCGTATTATTTCGGGCGCTTCCAGTGGAAGTATCATGGCTGCCATGTTGTGTACAAAAACTGATGATGAAATCCCTTACATGTTTAATCCTACGGGTATTCAATTGGTATGTAGGATGATGATTCATGACATTTGAATTAAAAAAAAAGTAGGATATATAGGCGGATTATATTAATTCCATAGAACAATATTTATTTTTAGGATGTGTTTGAACGGAAAGGTGAACCAGATACTCCATGGATGAGATTACAACGATTGGTTTCCAAAGGTCAATTGTATGATTTGGAAATTTTACAAGATGCCATGCGTAATAACCTTGGTGATATCACATTTCAGGTACATTTGTTGTTCTTGTTCTTGTTTGTCCATGGCAAACGGAAAAATGGAGGAGTTTATGGTTTTTATTTATTTATATAGGAAAAACAAACATAGTCATTCATATTTTGTTGCATTTGATTCTATCAATCTATTTTTATATATTAAATTTAGGAAGCATTCAATCGAACACGATGGATTTTGAATATTACAGTGAGTTCATCTACAGTTTATGATATGCCGCGCCTCCTAAACTATCTAACCGCACCCAATGTTCTTATTTGGTCAGCTGTGTATGTATTTTTATATTAAAAATTACAGGATATACCCCAAATTTCGCCAAAAAAAGCTACGGATAATCTAACTCGAAATTTATTTTTGGGCATTCTACTAGGGCGGTGTCATGTTCCGTCCCTTTCTTTTATGGTTCATCCCAATTATACGCCAAAGATAAAAATGGCAACATTGTCCCATGGAATCCAAGTGGTAAAAGAAAAAAAAGAAAGAAATGAAACAACGTCATTGTTTTTTTTACATGAAACTCAATTGGATATGATATAATCTTTATATAGAACAACTTTATATTGATGGATCGGTTGACAAGTAAGGATTCTATTTTCTTTTTTTAATGTTTATTGTTCTATGGGAAGAATGCATGATTTTTGAAAGAAAAAAAAATAAGTAAAGAACACCTATTTTCGTAGTGACCTTCCAATGAATAAGCTATCCGAATTATTCAACGTCAACCATTTTATTGTGTGTCAGGTGAATCCTCATGTGATCCCTTTTCTACCAAAAACAAACTCTTCTTCTCGAGCAAGAGAAGCTGCCAGCTTTTGTATGCATATGGCTAAGTCCGAAATTCAACATCGATGTACTCAGGTAATAATAAATGGATGTTTCTATGTGTTAGAAATACTTATTGATATATTATTATTATTAGTTGACGGAATTAGGAGTGGTGCCATCATTTTTCAACAAAGTTCAATCCATTATTTCCCAAAAATATTCAGGTGATATTACCATTATTCCTGAAGTCAGTTATGGTGATTTTTTAAAAGTGCTTTCTAATCCAACCAATGATGTTGTCATGGATTCCATTATTCGTGGTGAACGAGCCACATGGCCAAGTAACTGTTTTTCTCTTTTTAGTTCTTGGACACATTAGATGATGTAAATATAAATAGATAGAACTAATTAGATAATTATTCCATCTCATAGAAATATCCATTATCAAGAATCATTTACAAATTGAATTGACAATTGATGCTATTCTTTACCGCCTTCGATTAAGACGTTTAGCAGAATTACCATTTAATACTGGAAATACGAGTGTTCCTTTGATTACTTCGAAATCATCCACCACCACATCAAGACCCACATTGGAAAATAGAGCGTCTTCCCATCTTGATGTGCCACGAGGAAAAACCAATCGTGAGCGTATCTCTACACAACGTGGACTTGCCATGACAGCAGAGACAAATAAAGAAGAGAATGGTCATACTAATCATGATATAGATGATAATAATAATAAATAGAAAAAGTACCAAACAAAAACTCTCTGGGATTATAATATAATATATATCATCTACAAGAAAAAAACTACCACCGAGATGATGGCGATGGTGTGTACAAATAGACGAAAAACCAAGTCAAAGTAGTTGTATATATAGAATATAATTTTTAATGCATATAAACAAAATAAAAAGAGGGAGAAAAAAAGAGAGAGAAGGAGAATGAAAGACATATATATAGATTTGGTGCTTTGTAGTAGTAGTAGTAGTCGTCGTTGAAGAAGTATGTACATAAGAGAGTTGTCATCGCATAGCAGCGTTGTTTCTGAGTTGTTGGTTTTCATGTTGCAGTGCCTGAAAAATAAAGAGAGACACGACCCAATTTAGTCATATTTTCCTTATAAAGGAAACCAATGTCTGGCCTCCGTAATAGGGTGCTTATTTTCTTACCTGGATATAAGACAAAGCTAATTGGAGTACTCGGCCCTTGTTTGGCCGTTGTCCTGGTTGACATGCATTGGGAACTACTTGTGAAATTTGTAAAATGGTATTATTGATATTATCTCGACGTTTCCGCTCAATATGATTATGGTTTTCCCGACGTCGTTGAATCCGTTCAATAGCTGTTTTACTATCTACTTCATTTCTATAGCCATTTTTAAAAAAGAACAAAGTTAGGATATATTTGGAGTGATGAAGAAGTATTCTTCCCCCCCACGTTTCATCATTCCCCACTCTTCTTATTCCAAAATGGAATTAGTATGGGAAGATTTATTTTCTGTTACATCATCTTCTTTAACTTACCTGTTAAGTATATTGACACCATTCACACGGTAAGCAGTTTGTCGTTTCTTTGCTTTTTTCTTTGGTGTTTGTGGTGATAAATCCGTTGTGAAATTTAAAAATAATGCTTGTGGTGGTTGATGAGTAGGTTGTTTATTAATTGCTTCTTCTGTTGACACCATATTAGAATATAAAGTTACGTGTATATGATAAAAAAAGAGATTAGATTAGATTAAAAAAGCAAAGAAAAAAGAAGGGAATGGGAAGAAGAAGAAGAAGAGTTAAATATATATAAAAAACAACACAACGGAAATTTGGTTCCCTCTTTATAACGAAATGAAGCTAAAGGAAGGGGTTTTTTTTTCTTTCTCTTCGAAATGGCTTTATTGCTGTGCTTTGTATTAGAAGAGAGCTGTGTTGTTGTGTATTGTTGAACAGTTATTTTCGATCGGCGAGGAAAACATCTGGTCATATTGATTGGCAGGTATTACGGAATGCCGTGGGAAACTTTTGTCCCCCGCCCGATGTTCGGCCATGAGCTCCTCCTACCGTCCTTCGTCGTCGTTTCGTCGTCCAACTCTTAAAGTTTTGCTCCTCCTAAAATAAAACATAAAAAAAATTTCCATGTGCACGTGGTTCCTGAAAAATTTCATCGTTTGGCTTCTATGGTCTAGTTGCTTTCAATCTATCATCATATTCCCCATTTTAAGACCTGTGGGAAAAAATATGCAAAATGTGTTTTTTTCATATGTTGTCATTATCTATATTCCATTCATTTTATATTATAACCTTCCTTTTTTTTATATTTGACAGAAACTTATTTTTCTGTATCCAATCTTTATAGACGGTCAAGACCGAATATTCTTTGTGATAATAATAATTTGTGCTGACTTGATTGTTTATAATATATTATACATACAGACAACAAAAAAGAAATGGGTGAATGTTTTTACATGCCAAGTAACTAATTAATAAATTCGAGAACACTACATTATTTCTATATTCTATTTATGATTATTTATTATACTTATTGCTAGTAGATAGTATATTACATTCTATTATAAAAATGAAGGTCTATACGCCAAAAAATCCTTCTGAAATATCGGCTGTTGTTATTGCTTCTTTCCTTTCGTTGTTAGTGGGCTTTTTTTTTAAAAAAAAAATATAAGCTGAGTTTTTTTTTTAACAAATAATCCAAAGTAATACTGACTTCATCATTTTTGAGACGTGGGTCCATGTCCCTGGGTACCAAGGTTGGTTTTACCAAAATAAAATCTAAACCTAATCGAAAAAATCCATGCGCTTATATCAATTTTGAGACGGAGCCATCAATTTTTTATGAAGTTGGATATATCGCCATTTAGGATAAAGATTTTTAATCACGCATCTCATTCTATGTGATTGATGGGTGGAAAAGAAAAGTGGGAACTGATTGGCCAAGTCTTCTTTATTTTTCTATTTTTGACATGTTGAACAAAATAATAGTTTGATCCGCGCGAAAAAAAAGGGAAAAGAAACACAAAAAGTCCATGCACACATTTTTTTGGATCCATATTTTTTTTTGAGCCTATACTAAATAGATCAATAACAGTCCATTCTTTGAAGCACAAGACAAAAACTTCTGTTTTTAATAGTCAGGCGGAGCTGTTTTCTGGAACGTTTTCTTTTTGATCCTCATCTTTGGAACCAGATGGTTACTCTAAAAAAAACCACGCACGCACGAACACCACAACCACAACAAACATCTTATTACGTTGTGTGGTTGATCTGTTTGATTTTCCAATAATCATTGTTATTTTTTTTTGGAACAATAATTAGCCCAACAACGGACGTGCGCGGACCAATGTATATAATTATTTTGAAACATCATTTGATGATGGCAAAACGCCATTTTCATTAGCACACCATCTGATAGCGTCTTATAGAACAAAACGGAGTATAGCTAACCAACTTCTCGATTATTTTGTCGCAAATTACCATAATTGTTATATATTTATATAAATATATATTCTAATTCATAATAAAGGGGGATATCGATTTGTTCCATTACGTGGATATCAAATAAAATGACTACAAGGAAGTGACTCACAATTATTCTTTTGCAAACCAACGAATTATAATTAGATATATCAAAACAATCGATCTGATATATTGTTCTCACTGGGCCGTACCGAGATAAAAAATCTCTGAGCACAAGAATGAGGATGAGAAACGTGGGTAACATTGTACATGAAATTTTTCCAAATCAATACAACAATTCCAAGTCACTTTACACAAATACAAGTCTCAAATGCAACAGCGCGGTTAAATTAATATGACAAACAATAGATCTCTCACACCTTTTTTTTTATGATGGGATAGAAGAGATGTATATATTACGTAATAATAAACGAAAAAAAGTAATATACTTTGACGATAGAAAAATTATTGAGGACAATTAGATTCCTTGAGAATTACTTTATTAGATGACAATATACCTTTATATATATAGAAACCAAGAGTTTTATAATTCTCATGGAAGGAGGGGGAGAGAAATTATTACATGGAGATATAGAAATTATGATTTGGATAAAAAAGATACCTCGATTTCTACGTGTTATTATAATTCTTTTTACCCACTGGCAATTACGGTGATGGCTTATTATTTGCGATTCGAATATCCCTCATTCATCTAACAAAATATCTTGAGAATATTACCAGAGATAATGATGAATACAAGAGTAATTATTTAATAAACTGTTTGTACTAGGCATAAAAATGGTCAATAAGCGCAATCATACTATCAGTTGTTTGATTTTGATGTTGCAATAAATCATTTATATTGCACAAACTCAACATTGAATGATACTAATAAATAGAACACGTGGAAGATGCAATCATTGTAAATATTCAAGGTGATCAAATATATTGAATGATCGTACTGATATATTGTTTCCAAGAGATTATTAATGGCTTCATGGACACGAATATACGGCGGCCCATCCATCAATTTTGGAAACAATAAAAGTTTACCTGTATTTTTGATCTTGTAAAAAAAATCTGAATTGATATCTATTCCCAATAGTTCATTACCATAATAATTATTGAAATTGTCTTGGCTCAGAGCATTCGTCTTGCAAATCAATCGATGAACAACATCATCTTCAACATAATGAATAACATGGTTATATTTGGCAGTAAATATCACTCTTGAATTGTATAATCACATTGAACATCTTATACGGAGCAATGTATGTATGAAAATGCATAAAATTGATGTATTGCATTAAAATGAGTAGTATATTCGGTTTAAAAGCACATGTACCCTATAGCACCAAATACATAAGACGAGTAATAATATTTCTGCATGAAAAGCGATATCTTTATTCACAATCATCTCCCTAACCATTATTCTATTATAATCATCTTACCATTTATAAAACTTACAATGAAAACGAGAAATCTACAAAAAATATGGTAGTATATATGTGAAGCAGCGCTCTCTAAAATTTGCAACATATCAAATATGGAAAATAAATAAATAAATAAATAAACGAAAGACAAGATCACGAAAAAAAAATAGAATGACAATCGTTAAAGCAAAAAAATGGCAAAAGCTTATAAAAGTGTATACTTTGAATGACTGGTCATGACACTATGCTTCCATGATAATGCAGCTTGACAACATTTTTCTGTAGTCTAAAACTATTATTGCTTTTATCGTACCTCAAATAGTTATGTTTGCATAAAATAGACACGAAAATTTTCCACGCAAAAAAAAAAAAAAACGGACCCTGAAAATCTGTGTGGGAAGCTTAATAAAAAATTGTAAGTCGTCTTTTTCTCCTTACCAGCTATCACTTATTGTTATGTTACAATGTTTTACGAAATTGTCAAGTTATTCTTCCTCAGTATTTTTACTTACATTGCCCTCTGGGCTTTGTTATACGCTGCAGTGCTTCCGTTTGCACTTGTTTACTACGTCTGGCTTTTCCACCCATTTTATTTCCTTCTTTCCGCATTTCTTGCCCTTGTGGCATTCATCTCTCTCGCGCCGTGTTGTAATTTATTACGAACACTTATTGTTGCTGTATGGGTTCAATGGGGTTGGTATTCTGTCTCGCCGTCGCCGCCGCCTCCTCTTGGCTCATTCGTCACTCTCGCTGTACGGTACTCGTTACCAAGTGTTGAGTTGACCGTTGCCTCTTCAAAACAACCTAGTCATTCTGACTTTGTTGATTATTTCCTTGAGCGTATGCGAAAAGGTTATAAACATTACCGTGTAGAGATGTCTTGTGAAAGCAAGGCCAATCTCGTAGCACATTCTTCTGTGGATTGTTGCGTTTCCAAAGTCTTTCCTGGCTTGCCTGGTTTGATTCCCTGGAACGCAGTGCCTGCAAACGAGAAAAGTGCTTGGGTTGTGGAAGGAACGGGTGATGCCGCCACAATGCCAAACGCATTGGCTTACACGCCAACTGTGCAAGACTCCCAAGTAGATCTCTTGTGCGAACAGTTCGCGGCCATGCGCCTTATTGGTGCTAGTGCCCAAGCTCCGGCTTATGTTCAACACCAAGATGAACTCTTGGATTCATTGTCAGTTGTTGAGGACAATGTTGTGCCAGTGGTGATGGGTGATTCCATCATGACAACCGCTGAAGCATTTACACGTAATGATGCTGCAGTCGAAGTTTCTTCTTCTGTTGGCATGGCCATGGATGTGGATGTCTTGTCATTTGGCAATTCTCCATTTGAAGTGTGCCTTATTGAATTGGTTCAACAACAGCAACAATGGCAAACGTCCATCGTGCGTCAATCGTCTTTGGAGTCACTGCCTGAGGAGGAAGATACTCCCATGGATCAAGATGATGAAGCTATGGAACCCACTTTGGGTGAGTCTTCGGACAGCAATTCCACTTCATTCACCATGGCTGGGGACTCCTCAACCCAAGCATTAGTTGGTTCATCGGGTGATTCCGATACCACAACCGCTCTTGCTTTGCAAACTGCCGTCGTGTGTTCAACGTCTTCGGAGTCACTGCAGGAAGTGAACAACACTCCCATGGATCCTGCTGATGAAGTAATGGAACCCACTTTGGGTGAGTCTACGGACAACAACTCCTCTTCATCCACCATGGCTGGGGACTCTTCTGCCTCGCAAACTGCCATTTTGGCTCAGTCCCTGCAAAATATGGAGGCCAACACACTTACAAACGGCGCCTTACACGACATGAATTCCAATTCATCAGTGCCTGTTCAACAAGTCCCTGTTGTGCGCTCAAGTGATGAGGAACAACGTGAAGTAGTGGGTGATTCCGCTGCTGTTGTGAATGAAGTTGATGGAGCATCTCTTGCTGCTGATGTAAATGAAGCACCACTCTTTTTGTGGCCTGCTGAGGAGTTTCTCGCAGTAGTTGATGGAAACGCAGTTGAGGACACCGCTGCTATCCAATCCACATACTTGGATATGATGTTTTCTAACTCATTCCTTGATATGCTTGGTGCGGGAGCTTCTGGTGATACTCCTCCTGTAGGAGACGGTTTGGGTGATTCCACGTCTGGAGATAATATTTATGAAGGTGATGAAACTCTTGGTGCTGAGTTTGCTTATTTATTTAATCATGTTAATACTTCTGTAACCTCTGATTCAAATCAAGTTAATGCTTCTGCAACCTCTGATGAAATCCAAGTCAATGCTCCGGCAACCTCTGGTAATGATGCTACTTCGGTGCATCCAGATAACTCTGCTGCTGTCAGTTTCCCACCACTTGCCCCACCACCATCAACAGTTGAAGATATTCTTGGAGAAATCCTTGCGGACGTCCTTGACGATTCCGAATATGATGCTCTTTTCGAAGAGTTTATCAGTAAGTATTTTTTTTTATACTAAATGGTTCTATCTTATTATATTTTTGTGATAGCTTGATTCTAATTTATATCAATTTTTTTCCATCCAGATTACGACTAGATGGTTGACAGAGTAGTTTTGTCTTTTTTTTTTTTCTTTTTTTTTTTATTTCTCTCTCTCGTACGACGTTCATGTGTGTGTATGCGTCTTCTGCCGTTGCTTCCTCCGCTGCCGATTTGGCTTTTTTTTCACGTTTGTGTGTGCGTGTTCCGTTTTTTTTTTACGTTTGCCTCGAGTAGAGGTTTTGGTAAGTTATATGAAAGATTGACGTGCCGTATGCTTGGTAACTGACAACTAATAATTGAAAATTTCAATTCTATTTATAGGCTGTTTTGTTATGCAGCTTTGTGTGTGATTTTTTTTTCTTTGGGGCTGTCGTTGCCAGAGGTCATGGTAAGTTTTATAAAAGATGACAAGATTTACATATTTTATTAAGACTGATTTACTGATGAATCATCATTTATACAATTATATAGACACATTGTGGTGTGATCGCGTTCGTTAGTTTTTTTATGCCAGGTGGGCATATGGCACGTTGCACTTGTTGGTGCGATGCTTTTCCGGGTTTATGTATGTCAGTGGTACACCAGTGTCATGGTAAGTTTATTACGCCTTAAATTTTATAGTTCAAAGTGATATTTTTAATAGATGATAGATATTAATCAACAGTATATATGGTATTTTTTATTATCTATAGGCTATGCTGAGTTCGCGTGTGTGCACGCTTTTGATGCTTTGTTGGTTGGCTTGGGTCAACATGGTTGTCTCTGGCGAGACGGATTGGCCGTGGGAACCTCAGTGGATGGGTCTCTTTGGATTCAAAGGTATGAGGGGAGGATTGGAAGTTCAAGGGCATGGTATGGTTGTTCTGCACTATAATCACTGGGGGAAATGAAGGGGTATGGATATATTGCAGCTTGGGCTCTGGTCAGAAGGGCGAGGGATTGTGGTGGAGAGAAAAGAAAAGAGTGGGCTTATTGTTTTCGTTTACCTTTTGTGTTTTGATGGGGTTCATAGAGGGTATATCGTTGGAACACTGGAAGATCTTGGATTTGCAACGACAGGTTTCTCCGTCTAAATGATAACAAGACTCATTTGATATATATGCTTTTTTACGGTAAGGTTATTTTTTTTTATTTGATTTTGCATTATTACTATTATATTATTTAAATTAGAACATTTTTACTGATCATTATTTTTATTTATTTTTGGGGTTTATCTTTATAATAACTTGTTCTTTTTCTACAAGAATAAGTTATTATAAAGAGAAAACTCTTAGATAGATCAAGACCGAAAGCATAACAGGTTGTCATCATTTCACGTTTATATACCACTTACAGTTTGCAAATCCTCGCATATCTTTTTAAAGTTCCTTCTGATATACCCTACGAGCTTCATCAAAACACAAAAGGTAAGCGAAAACAAAAAGCCCACTCTTTTCCTTTCTCTCCATTACAATCTCTTGTTCTTCTGGCTATCCCAAGTTGTGATATATCTATACTCCTTCATTTTTCCTGGTGGTTATAGTGCAGAACAATCATATCATGTTCTTGTTCTTCCTTTTCTCTTCTCATATCTTTGGACTCAAAGGGATTTCCCTGAAGCTGGGGTTTGTCTTTGGTCAATGGGGCATGCTACATATGTGTTGGCAATCACATTCATGGTGGGAAGTGTGTGTGTTTTAACCGGGCTAATCATGGGCGGAAAAGGCGTTTTTCTTTTCTTTTCTTCGTGGAGGAAGAAAGAAGAGATGGATACATGGTGTGGATAATCATGTCGGGCAACGACTGATTTTGACCCTTACTATGGCAAGCTATTTGTCATTTAGTGAGGAGAAGGAAATAAGTCGGATGCAGACAGTATTTCTGTTCAGGTTATCCTGTGGAAGGTATTATCACTCTGTATCATAAAAGGAAAATGACGGTATTTTTTTCCTTTCTGGAGGAGGGATACATGATGATGGATGTTTGATCATGTCGAGAGCAACGACTGATTTTGATCCTAACTATGGCAAGCTACGCTTGTACCTTAGTAAAGGAGAAGGAAATAAGTTGTGTGCAGGCAGAATTTCTGCTCAGGTCATCCTGCAGAAGGTATCATCATCATTTACATTATTGTGTATTAGAGAGAAAAAATAGAGAGACATTCCTGTCTTTGGATCGATTGAAATTTATTGCGCTATTGATATCAGTTCTGGCGGCCTGGAATTATGAAATTCTTTTTTATTTTACCTTTCACATATCGGATCCTTTTTTTTTACCGAGGGAAGGAGAGGATAAATCTTCACAATCCACTTTTATCTTTTTTTTTATTCTTGGATTGATTTTACCTGGTTTTCTTTTCAAGTTTGCCATATAGGTATTATCTAGGTGTAGGGTGAAGGCGAAACTATTCTGATTTTTCTTTTTTTTTTCTTGATGAGAAAAAAAAAACGAGTTGGTTTAGAAAAAAAAAAGGGAAGCAGTATTCTTTATCATCCACCGACACTAGTCGACAATTCAATCTATATTGGTGCTGCTCTTCCGATCCATTACCAAGATATGCGTGACAAATCCTATTCAATCATCTTCTTCTTTAACGGATGATTGTTACATGTATATATCTTTGGTATCCAATTATTATTTACACCAAGCGTTGACTGTATCATGACAGGAATGAAAGCAGCAATTTGTTATTATGTGTATGTCCCTTATTCGTCAAGTGTATCTGAAACCAAGAAACAAGAAATCCAAAAACCAATTCTGCTTTGGTGTTGATGTATCCTTCCATCCGTTAATGTTTGGTATATTTTTCAATCGTCATATACAAACTATTTTTTATTACTCTTTGACCGAATCAAGAAAAGGGACATATGACATTTGTATGAAGAACCGAATCCTAAAATCCAGATGATATTCTTTATCGGGAAACGACAAATTATTCTACCAACAATATCAACCACCTCAACAAGTCTTTGTCTATAATATCATCTGGTGATCTTTTTATTTACCCAAGTAAAAACAAGATTTTCTTGACAATTCGTGACATCATTTAGTGCTGTATATTTTGTTTCCTAGAAACAATGTATTCACTGATCCATTTGACGTGATAATCATTGTAACAACTACAACGACAACAATAACAACAACAATGGAAAATAAGTGACTCCATTATTGTAGTAAACAAAACGGACAGCGATAACGAACAATGGTATTCAAAAGAGATGTGAATCAATCAAAAATTAGCATCTATCCATTGGTTTGTTTATCTATATTGCGATAGCAGTAATCACAACAAATCTTGGGATTTGGTTCTTCAGCTGAGCAAAGTATAAACGATCAACAACATGGTGAATGGTAATCGTAAGCAATCGAAATCAAGTCTTACATCCACTATTATTATTTGTATTACTGTCCATCATTCACCATGTTTCGATGAAAGTTTCAAGGCGATTGGTACTCGATTTTCAAGAAACAACAAATCAAAGAAATCAAAATGCATTGTTTACCAATATCAAATCATCAATACGGTGCAATACTTTATCAATTGAGTACATTATTATCAAGATTCTATATTCAAGTTAGGCAGGGCCGGAAAACCATCGATTCATCTCATTTCGAGCAAGTAGCACATCATGAACACAGTACCTCCGTGTATATATCAACTAAATGTTTCATCAAACCAAGGCATAGTCATTACTCATCGCAATCTATCAAGATCAGAATTTGATGACTACGCTTTGGCTCTCGCGTTATTTTACCAAGATCTACCATTTCTTACAGTCAATCCCCTGTTGTTTTCACCCCCGTCTCTCGAATTTTGCAACAACAAATTTACCGATAATCTACCCACGTTGAAACAAGTTCAAGTAATCTGCAACCAATATTTGGAATTCCTTGTGTTGTGGACAACGGGGTTGACTGTGTTTTTCATTTGATATTCTTGGATATAAATGTGACAAGCACACACATACACACACACACACGTTATGTATAGTTGTGATTGGATGGGATAAAATATTATTATGCACACACGCGAAATATTTTGATATATCCACACACACAATCTTTATATTCAAGAATATCAAATGAGAAATGGTTCCGGTCCTGTCTATTTCCGATGACAGTATACCCATCTCTTTCAAAAAAAAAAAAAGGTACGTTTGTGAAATACTAATACAGACCCAGTTTTCTTTAAAGGGTTGTTAATAGTAGGTTATTATGTCTGTGATGGTGGTTGCTAAAAATAAAAAAAATAAAATAAAAAAAAGACACAAAATCTGGCGTCAAGATTCCATCGTCATCATGGAAAGCAAAACAAATTCACATCATTCTTCATCATGGTTACTATTAATATTCATCAACGAAAAACAGCAATAACTTTCTCTCCCTTATAACAAACTACCCCCCACTATCAACACTCTTTCATATGTTACAAATACAGAGAAAAAAGAAAAAGAAAGAAGCAAGAATCCATCACAGACAACGAATAACCAGCTATTAACAACATTTTCAGGATTCCTTGGAAATGTATTTTTATTTCTACAAACGTACCTATATACATAGAATTCCCATTCTATTGATCATGTACAAACAACCTCATCATTTATTTAGAATATATATATATATATATATAGCAATAAATAAAAATTGGGTATATTGTTCATCTTTATAAATAAAAATATATATAACCACATTAAATATTAACATTGGCTAGTTAGTATAAATAAATTAAATATAAAAAGAAAAACAAATTGAATAAATACCTAAATAATCCATAATGTTGGTATAGTTACGTATCTACATATAATAAAGAAAATAATAGGTAAATGTGTATTTACTCTTCCTACTTATCAAAATAACAACATGATTATAAATCAATACTAGGTTTATATTTTTATAATAAACCAAAAAGATAATAATATGTACAAAGCTTTAAAACAAGTGCTTATTGTATGTATAAATTGATATTAGTGATAAACGAAGGATCATTCTCTAAATGACTGGTATAAGATGAATATTTTACTTATTCAAAAGTAAAAAGTAATCGATGCAAGTTAATCATATCGATCTCAACCCCTCTCTCATCATCATCAATAATTTACTTTTCATTAATGATCTCTCGACATGAAAAAACATACGATAGGATTAATTATTGATAAACTTATACTTAAGCTATATATTACATCTATTTATCCAACATAAAGTTTATTATGAAATATAACTGTGATCACCACTATAATAAACGAGGGATATATGGCTATTATCAAATCTAGATATATTATTTGCCCCTCTCTCACTTTCACTCCTCCATCTTCGTTGTCAATCACAATAAATGCACTTCGGCGACCAAATACAGGTTGTCTAATATTCATGTTATAAAATAGCAATTCGTAACAGAAATGTTCATAGATAAGAGGAATAGATAAGAAATAAAAAGAGAGATATTGTATTACTTTATTAATAAGTTATATGTGTTAAAATTATTCAAAAAAAAAAAAGAGTTGAAAGTATGAAGTATGAAGAAAGAAAGGAGAAAGGAAAACGGATCATTCATCAAATGAGGGGTTAAACAAGAAGAAGTAGTAGTGTAATAGTAAAATACAAAATGTTGTGTGCGTGTAATCGTTAAAAAGAAGTGTTGTTATTGTTGCTCTTTATGATAAAGAATAAAGAAGGAGTAAGAAGAATGTCGTAAGATTTGGGGTTGTCAACTCGAAATGAAGGGGGAAGAGAAGAAGTATGATAAGGCAACCCCTTCCTTTACTTATTCTTTCTATTTCCCTTATTATTCATCTCATTCCGTACTTTCTAACTAACCAATAACTAAAAAAAAAAAAAAAAAAAAAAAAAAAAACTCTCCCTCACTCACCCCGTTCAAAAAAAATGTAAAGATGTGCACATGAAGAAATGATATAAAAATAATGTTCGTTGTAGTACATAGTAAATAGGTTTACCTTTTGTCTCTAATAACTAACTAATTACTACTACTGCTACTATTACTACTATTACGATGATTTGATGAAATGATCAAAATGAAAAATTGCAAAGAAAATAAGAGTAAAAGTAACACATGACAAGAATAAAGAAAAGAAATGGAAATTTACGTGCGTGCGTGTGTGTGTGTGTGTGTAGCAAAAGAAAGATATGTGCGGTTTAAGAAAGAAAAGGAGAAAGAGAGAGGGGTTGAAAAAAGAAAAGAGGGAAGGAGAAGAAGGGGAAGAATAGAAAGGGAGAAGAAGTTAGAAACGCTTGAAGGGTATTTGTTAAAAATAATAATAAGATTAATAATAAATGAAGTAATTTGTTAATAATAAAAAAGAAGTAGTATATTTTTTGGTATGTCGATGATGTTCAAGAAGTTGTATTTTTTCTCTTTCCCTGATTGTGAAATGGTTTGGTTTTTTTTTTGTAGTAGCTTTTTTTTTTTTTTGCTAATTGGATTGTGATTTGATACAATAAAAGAATGTGTGTGTATTTTTGCTACCCGAGCCATCAAGGAGTTGATTCTGTTTATCTGAATCGCAAGTAAAAGTTGACCTATTGAAAATAAAGGAGTTATTTAATTGCTGTAGTTTGTTGCTGTTTCAAAAGTAAAAAAAATTCCTCATTGGATGAGGAAAATAAATGATACTTACAATAAGGGCAACCACAAGAAGCGTACATAAAACAGCAGGACCCCAGAGATCATCATAACGACCGTCAATACGGCGATTAATCATCCTACAAAAGTCAATGTACAGACATGTTAGACACTGGTATTTTTTATAAGAACATATAAAACAGAGAAAATAATTTGACGCACCATGCACGTTTTTCAAATCGATATAATGCGTAAATGGCGACAGCAGCAGCAATAGCAATAAAAACACCCCCGACAGCACGAGAAGTAGCATCACCAAAATTAAGTAGACTCAATGCGACAGTCAACAATAATGCACAAAATTGAAGCCATGAAATAAAGGTTCGTTCATTGGCAAAAAATACTTTAGGTTCCACTCGAACTTTAACTTTTTGACGTCGATAAAGATCACTCGCTGCATCATCGCCATCCACAGGTTTACCGAATGCCCCTTGTTCACGTTTATCACCCCACATACGATGAAGCCATTTCGATGCTCCACCTGGACTATCATCTATGGGTTTGTTGGTACTATAATTACTGTTACCAATTGTATTGTAAGCGGGAGCCAAAGAACGATTATTAGCATAATAACTTCTGGATTTTTCAGGTGGAGGAGGTGGAGGTTCATCACCACCATTATTATTCTTGGCACCTATAGATATAGTTGCATATTCACTATTATTTTTAGAAATAGGACGCCATGCACCTGCAGTATCTTGTGTGGAATTTGTACGTTGTCGACGTGGAGAAGGTGGGTCTACACCATCTACAGCAGCTTGTTGATGTACTCTTTCTTTTTCTTCAATCATGGCACGTCGGTATCGACCATCGATCAATGGTTTAAAGCTTCTTGATCTGGATAAACCAAAGTTTTCAGCTCGAGGTTTTTTAATGTCTGCTTGAATCTCTGCCAACCACCTAAAGATTATTTAATTTTTTGTTAAAAAAGAGGTTACATTATTTTTGAAGTAGTAGTTACAAATAATTTACCATGGCAATAACGGTAACCGTTCCTATAATTATATATATATATTTAAAAAGATGGTTTAGATTAAGATAACAATACTATTAATAACAGTCGTCATGTGGTAAATTTGTTTGTTTTTTTTTTTTACCTTATAAAAATGACATGCACCGTGTAAATATTTTGAAAATCTTGGAACTTCATGAACCAAATGACTTTCCACCAAAGAAGTAAGCCAATCTGGTGGTTCTTGGCCCAAATGCGTTTGTAATTTGGTTTCTAAAACGGCGTAGGGGAAACGTAAGATATCCGATGGGTCGACATAATTGAATGGATAGTCAATGCCAAGGTCATTACGTCGCCAATTATAAGAAGGCTGTCGTCTTGTTTTGCCATCCAAATGATCTTCACGAATAAAAGTAAGATCAGTATCCAGTGAGATACGTAAACGCTGATCGCCAGGCAATTGAAAAGCGGTACGATTATAAAACGCCCGCAAGATAGGTTCAAGGCGTTTTTCTCTAAAGGAGGTTTGAACACCACTGGCAATAAAATGAACATTATCAACCGTGGCTTTGTCTAAATTCTTTTGTCGCAAGTCACTGGCAATCATATCCGCCGTATAACGACCTTCAGCAAAAGAATTGACATCTTTTTCGTCTAAACGAAATCGATCCTTGACAGAAGCACCATCGAGCCAAGCCGCATGATGGGTTTTACGTTCAATAAAGATACTTTTATTTTCTACTGGACCATACCTAAAATAAGAGAGAAAAATGCATCTATGTTAGTGCTATGTGCATTTATGTTTATATTTTTCTACTTTTTATTTTTGTCAACAAAAATATCGATTTATAAATTACCATCGAAAACGAATGGCTTCTGCCCCTTCATCACGTTGAAGACGACCGGTATATAAATCAAAATTGGCATTATCGTAATAAACACTGGAAATGGCAGCATCAGAAGGTTCATATTTTTTATCCTTGTTAAAGATCAAGACAGGTAAATGTAACATGATAATAGCTTTGACTTCTGTAATATTATCTGGATGGATCCAGTATTTCGCCGTGGCGCGTTCAAATGCATTCTGATCTCCGCCTGCAGCGGAATTGCCCGTATTTTGTTGCCCTCGATTTCGACAAATATCATGTAAAGCCGAAATATAAATGATGGAGACGTCAAATCGTTGCTTGTCCAATGGTTTATCTCGCAATTTGGCGACATATTCTTGTTTCAAGTTGAGATGAGTCCATTTATCATGTTTTTTCAAAATTTTTTGAATAGCCGTAAAGTTGACACGCGTAAACTTGGAAAGATCATTGACGTCAAACAAGATTTCTGTCAAGGCTTCGTCCATGAGACTATAATTGGCATCGGAGGCCATGTTTTGGTTCTTTTGTAATGTTTGAATGGTACGTTCGCAATAAAGTATACGGGCATCAATCTCGGATAGTTTGGCATTGACAAAATCGTACACCTTAGCAAGTTCATTGTCTAACAAGTGAACAAAGTCACTTTCGTCTTGGTTAGTCCATCCATGATCCAATTGACGAGTTTTTAGTTCTTGTTTCAGGACGTCGTAGGCAATATAGGAGAGTCGCCATGGTGCAAATATATTTTGCTGTAATTCAAGACCGTATTTCATCTCTGTCTGTTTTATGTAAATATATATAGATATATATTGTCAATTGAATATATATATCTATGTGTCGTTTCTTTTTTTATAAATGATGATTATGTATATATGGAACTAAAGAATAGTATGTGAGGGGATTGATTAGTATGTATATATATATAATAGTATATACATATATATATTTATATATAAGGTAGAAAAGAAAGGGTAAAGCGCCCGATTACAAAAAAAAAAAAGAATTGGATATATGAAAAAAAAAGGTAAGAAACAAAAAGAAACAAAAACAAAAAAAAAAAAGAGACTAAAGCAAAAAGAGGGAAAGAATCAAGAAAGAAAGGGAAAAAAAAGAGAAACGAGAAACGAAATATTGAGTAAAAACGAGCAAAAAAAAGGGGGTTTTTGTTTAAGATGGATTGTTATTATTATTATTTTTATTATTATGGCAGCGGCAAAGGAAAATGTGCAAGAAACAAGGGGAAACCCAAAAAGAAAAAAGAAAAAAAGAGTAAGAAAGGGAGTAATAAAGATAAGGAGGTTATTATACTTTCTCTCTCATCATCATTATTATTATTATAAGTAGTGTCATAATCAATCGGATGTTCGTATGAGTATGTATCTATTAGTATTATTCTTATCCAATAGAGTAAGTATAATAATAGTTTCTAAGCTTCCTGCTATATATATATAATAATAATAATAACCATCATCTTCTGGATCAGTATCCTCTTTTATCCGAATAAAGGAAAAAGGGAGGAAAAGACCATATATATTATAAATATATATATATATATAAGAATATAAGAATAATCAAGGTATCTTTATCATTATCATCCATCATCACCATTTATATATAATTATTATCATCATCTGCTCGTACCTGACCCAAAAAGGAGTCGATAGATCATGCCCAGGGATGTCATGATCCTTTTTTGATAATTGCTTAAATTTTTATATATATAATAAATTCTTTCATTTTATTCCATTATTAAAGTAATATTACAATCACTACTATATACAAATAAAAAATATATTCTTATGTTTTATAATATGGAATATATAAATGTATACGACCCATAATGAATTTGAGTAACAAAAAAAAAAAAAAAAAAAAAAAAAAGAAAAAAAGAAACTATTAATATTTTTTTTGGGGGGTGGGAGGAAGACAAGGTTGAAAAGGATAAAGAGAGTGAGGAGGTTATTCGTTTTATTTTTAAATGATATTATGATATATATAACAAAACATGATGTTGTTATTGTTGTTATGCTTACTTTTAGCTGAGCTATGTACTTTTTATGAGGCTGATCAGCAATAACAACAACAACAACAACTATTTGCTGATTTGGGTAATATATATGCGTGTAGGATGATATATTTAAACATTATGTTTTATGTATTTTTATATCCATCATCAGCATAAAATATTAGACATGATAGAGAAAAGAATTACGTATAATTGGTATGTGATAAGAGAAACATTCTTCTTTTTTTATTTTTATTTTTTTCTTGTTACGTATTATAAAAAACAAACAAAATAATAATTAACTATTTGAATATAAAATTACACTTATTATTATAAGCTATCATCTTTAATTATAAGAATCAAAGTGCTAATATATACTCCCCAGATTTGTTTAAAATAATATATTAAGTAGTGTAATTTCTACTATGTAACTAGTACGTAATGCAACAAAGGAAAAAAGATGAAGAACAAGTACGTAACCCTAATTTAGGCGCTTTTTTTTTTTGATAATTTGAAGTTTATAAAGAGGAAGAAAAAAAAAAATAAGAGCCCAGCCTCTTTTATATTATTATAATCTTTTTATGTTTCCCCTGCATTTTGAGCGTCATATTATTGATGAACTAATATATATATATATACACTTCGATATGATAATAATTTAGACTAAATAATGATATTCTCCAGTGTTGTTTATTCTTTATATATTATATCATGAATTTGTTTGTCTGTGTTTTAGTATAAAAGAAAAGAAACGAAATTGATTGTTAATACTAGTTATTAGATGAGAACCTAAATACACATGGCTTATTATTATTAGATACTTGTAAATTATATATTACTAGAGTTACTAATAATTTTTTTAAAAAAAAAGTATAAAAGAATAACAACCCCCTTATAAATTATATTTATGCATTATTCTTTAGAAAGTATACTCAGTGATGAGAAGAAGAAGAGAAAGTGAGAAGGGGGAGGGGAGAATCAAAAAGAACAAGAAAATGAACGACAACAGTTGTGTGTATATTCTCACTTTCATTATATCCATAACTGGTAGTTTGAACATTAAAACTTCCTTCTTTAGAAAATGTTTCCTTTCCATTGTTTCTTTATGTTCATTTATCCAAAGTTATGTATTTCTCAATAATTCAAATAATGTTGATCATGTAACAATAACAGTTGTACTTTCAATTTAAAAATACTACTTGTAATCTATGAATAATGATGATGATGTGTCTTCATAATAAAAGGGGCAGTTGATATAATGTACGCCATCATTTCATCTTGGATAAGATCTTTGAGTTAAAAAGATAATTACCCTGAAATTGGGATAACCCTTACTTCTTCCTATCCTTCTAAGAAATAAGAAACATTACATCAAAAAAAAAAAAAAAGAAAAAAAAACGCCAACATAAAACCGCCACAACATGGAATGATTACAATGTACATATTTTGGACACATACACTTACACATATACGCACATGATGTCTCGTGACCTCTTCATTTTATGAAAAAGAAATATTCGATAGAAAAAAGTATAAAGAGGATTGAATACGTAATATGGATATACTTTTAGTATTTGCTGCAATGACCGCTTCATTATCCCTCTTGTTTCTATATTGCTGTAGTATGAGAAATCTACTATTTATAATCAACGGTTTGATATGCTGTATTATATTATAATTCTACTATTTATTCAAGTGTAATATGTTTTTTTAAACATGGACAGTACGTAAATATTATGAAGAGAAAGTTTCTTTTGTAGCTATCATGGATAATAGCACCATTATCATTAACAGTATTATCATTGTATATTATAAAATAAGGAGAAATGTTTATTCAATATATAATAATAGTAGCATGTTAATTATTATCTTATTTTTATTGATAAATATATTAAATTTCTATGAATTGCAATGATGTTGCACCTATCAATTATGACATGTTGTACTGCATGAATTCCTTAGTAATGAGTGTGTGCTAAATCGAATCATGCATAATATTTTAATAATAATATTTTGTACTGATTAATAGTGACATGATAAAGAAATTCATTACTTTTTTTTCTATTATCATGGCAGCCTGTTGTTAAAATGTTGCCATGTGCGCACATCATGAACAAGTGTGAAAAGGGGAGCAACAGAGGCGCTAAATGAATTTATCATGAAGATCACTAGATGTCTTGCATAGAATGCCTGCTATTATAAAAAAAAAAAGGACATCAACAAATAAAAAGAATTGTTGTCCCTCACCGATATAGTAATAATTAGTAAAAATAAAAAGATATTTCTTAACCGAAAATTATATGATGATGAAAATGGTGATACATTATATGATGATGGATTTTCAGCATTAAAAAATGAGTAGAAAAAAATGAAATGGATTTCTTTGTGGAACCCAAGATACATGTACACACGCAATAGAGTCCGCATTTTTCGAACCTTTTTTTTAATACCCATTATTTTTTAAAAAAAGGCACCAGGGCTTCTCCAATTACGATACTACTATTCATAAATATAATCGCGTAAAGAACGATTGTGATGAACACGTATCCTACCGAGTATTTACAGCATCCTGTGCCTATACTCGCGGTTTACGGCCTTGGCACGACCCCTTCTGAACAGGAACCACCATCGACAACAACAACACCAACACCGTCGCGACCTGTAACCGATGGTGATAATGCGTCAGCTTCACCACCACCACCACCACCGCCGAAATCAGGTGGGAATAACAGTCGTCCACCTCCATCGTCTCGTGCAGCATTAGGTACTATGCTTTATAACATATTCAGTAATAAACAACAGTTTTCGCTTTATGATACAATTCGACCTACTGCTGCAGCGGGCATACCCTCAACACCTGCATTTAAAACAATCTTTGTTGACAAGGTAAAGCAACACCTTTAATTTTTTTCATTCGTAGAGTCCATGTCTATGGCAATAGCTATATATTAAAATGATAAAGTGATTATTAATATTATTATTTAGGACTATGCATTGCCAGAACGAATACCTATTAGTCCCAACTTACCACCCCCACATTCCAACCTTTCACCGTTATCACCTGAATCACCACTTCATCCAGATGGATTCATGACCCCATTATGGATTAAAAAACAATTGGAAACACCTTGTGTTGTTGTCGGTTTCTATGACTTGTGGGATTGGAGTCAGGAACCCGGGAGTCCTCCTCGACCTAAACGAGAAACTGGACCTTTAAGTTCACATGTATTTATCGATCCAACGGAACGTGAAAAGGATACTGTATTGATGCAAGAAATCAATGAACGCAGGTACAAGAGATATGGAGAACGCATTGGATTTTTGCAGAGTTGTTTTTTTTTAAGATAATTGCAAAAAACTCACGCTGTGCATGATAATGGATATCGGGACAATCTTTTTTTTTAGAAAATATTTCCAAGATAAAGGCATCAAATTTGCGGTCACCATTATATTGAAACGTCAACAAACAGGTACAGAGAATAGATGGATATTGTTAAAAAAGAAAAAGCAAAGATGATCTATTTTGGCTAATATATTGAGGTCTTGGGATGTATATATGAATAGATGATCCATCTGTTGAAGAGCGGTTACTATGGATTCGTAAACAATCTGGATTGGATAATAGACATTCATTTTTTATTATTGGACCTGGAACACAACATGATGTGCAAGAATTCGTGAATAAGTGAGTTTCTATATAAACTTGAAAGAGAGACTCTGTGTGAACTATATAACATAAGAAAAACTGACAATTTACTCTAGTCTCTATCGTGGATTATACGAACCAGCAGTTCATTATTATAATAATCGAATCAAAAAGGTTCGAAAGAAACGAGCCAAATTACCATCTCCTTCCATGACACCACGTTCACCTGATACAAATGAACCTCAACCACTTTCAGTACAAGGTTGGATGTTACGATATGATTTTAAAACTGGTGTATTTCAAGAAATTCGACAGGATATTGAAGGAGCAACAAAGTTAGTGAAAAAAAACAGGAATAGATTATCTATATCAATGTTTGGAGAAAGAAGAGAATCAAAAGGATCAAAAGTGACTAAATATTCATGATTGGTTTATTATTATATATAAAGGTCCTATGAAAGTGCATATACTTTGGTAGCAGATATGCTTGCACCAAAATCTTCCATTACTCCTGGGCAAGTTGGGTTACCCTTACGAACTAAACGATGGGAAGAAGCACGAGCTCTTGTGGATTGTATTAGTATCAAGGTAAAAAAAAAAGAAGAGAATATTACCATATGTATATGTATGTGTGTGTGGTTATGTTCTAATTGTGGTGTTAAAAATATAGATATGTAGTTTCTACTTATATATGAATGATCCTTCCGGTGCTTTAGCTCAATTGAACGGACATTTACATATGATTCAAACGTATGCGTCAGTATGGGGCACAGGTGAACAAACGTTTGAATATTGGGCATGGTTATCAAAGCAATACCGTATTTTTGGTGATATCATCGATACAGCTACACAACATGGATTCAAAATCCCTATTCCTACATCCTATATGTCTGTTCCTGGATCACCCAATCCATCCCATCCACTCATGGGCAGTGGACCTGGTCCAGTCGTAGGTTGTAATCCTGGTGCCATTCTTCAACATCCTGGATTTTATTATCACTTGGCAGCCATGTGTTGTGCAGAACGACGACGTCGATTCTTGGAAGCGGATAACGCAGCAAATGTAGAGGCAGGAAACGAAGGCACTCTGCAAGAACCTCCCACCACTGTTTGGGAAACGTTATTGGCAAACGAACGACAAATTGATCATTCAGCACTTACCATTGAACTACTTACCAAAAGTTACGAGCAGTTCAAAAAATACCGCAACGGACGCATGACACTTTATTTGGCAGCTGAAATTGCTGGTACTTATTATGAAACTAGCAAGTTTGAAATGGCTCTCAAGTTTTTTGAACGTATAGGCAAGACCTATCGTAAAGAAAATTGGAATATGATATTGACTTCAATCCTACGATGGTCCTTGCGATGTGCCAAAGAATTGGGTTCTTGGGAAAGAGCGTTAGAATGTTTAGTGGAACTCATGTCAAGTGATTTACCCATGTCGGAACAAAAACGTCTAGATATTCAGAATGAATTGTTGGATGTGCTTTCAAAAAAAACACAAGCTGTGGAAGGTGAAGAAAAAAAAAAGGACAGCAGTTTACCCACACCTTTGGCCATTCATATGGATCAAGTCAATCCCATGTTGACATGTCATGTTCAGTTTCAAACAAGAGCTAATTTTGTGGATACACCTGTTCGATTCCAAATTGTTTTGAAGACGGGCAAAACAAGTCCTCCAGTTCCGTTTCGATTCAACAGTATGCGAATCTTATTTAATGATGCCCGATATAATATTTTGTTGACGGACAGTAATAAGGAAGATGAACTTGGATTGGCTCATACTGCCTATGAGGATTGCCGTCACGAATTAAAGACATTGACAGATGGTGAATATAATGGTTGGCATACGAAAGAAACAGACCTTCGAGTGATCAAGAATCAAATCAAAGTTTTTGAAGGATGTATTGTACCTAAAGAATGTGGTGAACTTAAGGTAAAAAAAAGAAGCTATTCTATCTCATCACCGAGGATTCTTTTTTTCAAATGCTTTCTATTTCTTTTTCTTTTTTTTTTTTTTAGATCGTTGGTGTATGTCTTGATATTAAATCACCTCAATGGCATGTTAGTCTTAACTATGATGTGGACCGACCTATTGAAGTTGAAAAGAAATTGACAAGGAGAAAATGGCTTGGTGGCCCAAAAGGTAAAAATATTTATTTTTATGAGAGCCTCAAAAAAAAAAAAAGGAGATGCATCCATAAGAAAACCAATGGACTGGAATATTTCTTTATTTATTTTCTTAGATGGTGGATCACCTAAATTTACCTTTTTGGAAGGAAGTGGCGAGCTTAATATGATAAAGTATGTAATTATTATTTCATGCAAAATAATCATATTACATATTTATATTTTTGTATAAAATCCAACCATAACAAACAACACAATAATTTTTTTTTGGTGCTAACCATGTGTAGAATATCTCAGCGACCCCCGCGTGTCAAGTTAATTACCAGTTATGCAAGTCAGGCATTACTTGATGAACATTTTGAACTTAATATTACGATTCAAAATCAAGAACAAGATCCTATTCATGCCAAATTACAAGTAGAATTAAAGGATTCTATAGGAAAAGGTAACATTCTATTGTTGATATTTATTACCTATAGTAAACTAAATGTTCAACTATCTTTTAGATTATATCATTATATCAAACGATAATAGCAACGATACCCAACATTCGATTACTTCAGAAGTTGATTTTGGTCGTATTGAATCGGGACAGTCAGCAACAAAGCCGGTTTATATGCATGCAGGAGATATACCAGGGATTCGAATTATTTCATTTACTGTAAGGGCATGTCATTTATTGTTGTTGTTTGAAAGTAGTGATGAGGATAGGAATGATGGAAGGAAGAAAAGTTTTTTTTTCCTAAAAAAAAGGCTGTTTTTATTAGGCACGTTATCGTTCAGCCGATAATAAAGAACAAGTAGTAGAAGAAGAACTGGCATCTCAATTTATTGAAAAACGCGAAGTTTTGCGAATTCCATTTAGAACCCCGTTTGAAAGTAACTTTAAATTCTATGCACATACTGACAAGTTATCTAATGCGACTCCATCGCCTAATCTCGGTAAAACTGAAAAATGGTTGATAAATGCATCGATTCGTTCTTGTTCTACAAGTGATTTAGAGATTGAGAAAATGGAACTTAAACAAGAAGTAAGTTAATTCAAAAGAGGGAGGCTAGATAAATGAATATGAAGAAAGGAAGGGGGAGAGAGAGTTATTTAAAAGATAGGGGGTGAGAGGACATATTTTACTTAAATCAGTTTTTACTTGATAAAGGCATTTGAACATCCTTATACGTCTCTGACCCTGATTTCGACATCGGATGAAGAATCCATGAAAAATACTAGTCAAGGTACCTCTCTAATGTTATATATATATATTATTATCTTATGATAATGATAAATGATGATGAACGTGCATGTGTTCTAATATAAGTATAGTTAGAGCATTATACATTTACAATAATAATTAATTTCTCACTCTAATTTTTTTTTCAACTTGAACTTTATTAGCATGGACGGCGGGATATGTATCTAATACAAATTATTTGTTTCGAATGGCAACAAATGACATTACAGAACCACAGCCTACTATTCCAGTAGGTTCTATTATTATTTATTGGCGAAGGTAAATATTTTTTTATGTTACAATATAAAATATAATAATAACAAGAAGGAGAGATAACTTACTGGTCAATTCAATGTATTTAGGAGTGGACAAGAATCTTCTCCTTATTCACAAACAGCTGTACCAATGCCAACTCTTGAATTTAGGCGACAAAACCTTAGTGTTGTTGCAGGTATATAATATTATATTATAAAATATACATAAGAAAAAAAGATGAGTATGTTTATTTATAGCTAATAAACAACAACATCCAACCATGATAGATGCACCCAATGATATTTATGTAGGAGAACCTTTTCGATTGACATATACCGTATATAATCCAACGGTTCATCTTGCAGAGTATACAGCATCAGTGGAATTATCAGATGCATTTGTTTATTCAGGTTTAAAAATATTGAAAGGACGTGTGTTGCCACTTTCTCATACTTCGTATGATTATACCTGTTATCCATTATTAGCTGGAAAAGTACGACTTCCAAGGCTTAAAGTGATCGCCAAGCAGCAAGGTGTAGAAAAGGAGGTACTCGTGGAGATGCTAGTCTCAGATGATGAAAAGTTATTGAAACAAGGAGGATCTGAACAGTGGCCACCACCATTCACTTTTGTAAATGCTCGTCGATATTATAATTAAAAAAAAATTAAAAGAATAATACAATAATAATATATATTTATACAATCTTGTTTTATATTTCTCTTTTTATATAATAAACTCATCTTTTTCATTGATTTGGTTATTATGATTATTATTATAGTTATCATCATCATCATCATCATCATATCATCAAAAGTGAGATGCATACTTCTTCCTTTATATGTATTAATATACATTTGTCTGTGTGAGGTTCTGTGTAACAATAGTAATTAATCGACGGGTTCCCATTTACAGAATTTTTTAATTGGGGGAAGATGTTAAACTCAAAATTCTTTTTTTTTTTTAATTCATTTCATTTCGCTATTTCTTCTTCTCTTCTTCTCTTTCTTCTTTTTTTTTTTTTGTTTCATGTTATTATAGTCTATTTTCATATATAAATTCATATATACATTTCTCTTTCTCTATACTCATATAAATATAAATATAAAACTTGAAACATATACAATATGCCTCAAGATCCAAAAGAAACATTAGTTGTTCAAACAACTAATACCACGACCATTGAAGAACATCAAGATAAAGGCTCATTTCGACCGTGTGAAGCAATAGCACGTCGTGGTATCGATGATCCTATGTTGGTAGTATCTGGTAATAAAAGTGCGAGAATGATATCAACAACAACAACAACGACAGCGGTCGTTCATAACGACAACGGTGATACGATTACAGAAACCCCAGGACTTTCGCCTCCTTCATCGCCTGAACTCGAAATTTGTCCTGATAAAGGCATTCATCATAACAAAAACAGTAATTATGATGATGATGATGACGATGACGATGACGACGACGATGATGATTCTGATATATTTCAATATAAAGAAGTTGGACCAAAAGAAGATCCACTGTCGTCGGAGTCATACAAAGTACGTTAGAAAGAAACCGATCATCATTATTCATTTGTTTCTCAGGTCATATAATTTTATTGACACCTAACCAATCATGTTCATATTAAAAACTTTAGATTACGACAACAACCATAAAACAGGAACAAGATCAAGAAAGTATAAACTATTTTTACCGCGATTTTGATGCAGAGCAAGAAAACAATAAGGATCACTATTATCCTGGTGATGATTTATTATTATTACAACAGCAATCAGACGATATCAAAAATAACAGCAACAGTAGCAACAATGAGAACCAGAACCAAGAAGAAGGTTCAACAACAAATTCTTTTAATTTAACTGGCTTTGCTCAAAAATTATATGAAAATCGACTTTCAATTGTTCATTCTTCTCGAGAAAGTAAATTAATTTTAACAGAACAAGATGAACTTGAATTCGCAAAATTAATGGAAATCCGACGTAAAAGTTTGGCAGCTGCACGACAAAAACAACCCCATCGACAGCAAGTTACACCATCCTCATCTTCTTCACCACCTCCTTTACCGACGATCACTACGACGATTACTAATGAACAGGAAGAACAAGAGGGATATGCATGTGAAAAAATTGAATGGGACGAATCTATTGAAGAAGAATTACTCTCTTCTCATGCTTTATCTCTTCTTCCTTTGGAACAAGAAAAGCCTTCAGAAGAATTACCAGTTAACCAACCAATGAATCCTACTTCAACTACTACTGATATTGCAACTGCTACTAATTCTACAATACCAAAAGATCAAGGTAAATTTTTATTTATATAATGTTTTTTTCGGGGGGGAGGGAGAGGAGTAAAAAAGTGGGTTGTACAAAAAGTATAATCTTAAAAAAATAATTTTTTTTGACATTGACACCGTTCGTTGCATTATATTATATTTTATAGATGATCTTCGTGCAACATCAGCTGAATCGTCCTCCTCTCAACGAGTCACCTCGAATCTTCCCTCTTCTTCTTCTACCCCTGCTATTTTTACAAGTTCTTCCCCTGCAAATGCTGCTAATATACGTAGTAGTGTTCCTGAAGTATCATCTAAGCCTACTCGTTCCAGGGGTTTTTCTTTTCAAAAGCTACGCAATCCGATTGAAAATAGTACCTCCTGGTTACCCAAAAAGAAATTAGCACGATTATCCGATAATTCTGTAGCAAGTGCAATATCATCATCAAGTACATCGTCATCTTCATCGTCTAAATCAACAAAGAAGCGTCAACAACAACAGTACGATATATGTAGTGATTCGGATAAAATTCTAGTCGAGGATGGAGAAGAACAGCAGCAAGAAGAAGCAGTTGCTTTTGTTGAAGAGGAACAATGTAACAAGGATACTGATGAACAACAAATACCCAAGAGATTAAGTTCAAGTACCAGAAGTAAATCTTCTTCGAGCGCAAGTCGAAGTTCTCGATTCAAGGAAATGATCGATATTGATCTTAGTCAAGTGGCAACGGATATTGGAACCAACAAAGAACCCCCGCCACCACCACCTGTACCTTCCACTGATCAACAACAACCAAAATCATCAGTATCCAGCAAACAACAACTTGCCAATAATCAACCCCCTGGACCAAGCCGTTCCATGTCACTTAATTTGTTTGGTAGTCTTCGTAATCGAACTCGATCTCAATCTTCACCTTCTTTCAAGGGTCTTATGCGCAACTTTAGTACTACAAACGTGGTTCTTCAACGTAATAATAATAATAATAATGAACAACAAGAACAACAACAGCAACAAAAGGAAGGGCTTAAAAAGAAACAATCCCTTAGTGCGTTATCACCTGCAGCTATTGCAGTTCTCAATCATAATGCTCAAGGAAACAAAAAGAAAGTATCATCCAAGAACACAACGACTACAACAGATGCAGAACCATTTAATCAACATGAAGATGTAGCAAGTACCGAGAATCAAAGTAGGGGAAAACGATTACTTTCACAGTTATTAAGTACAGCACGATTATCACGTCGTTCACCCAAAAAAGTCAATATGGAAGAAGACAACAATTCAAAAAAGGCACGGGCTCAAATTGTACGCCGTACTATTATTTATGTTCAACCTGATTCCGAGAACTTTATGAAAAATATTGGAAAAAATAGTGTCCCACCATTCCCTCCAGCTCATCCTCTTCCGTCTCGATCCACTTCTTCTAATACCAGAAAACAACAACAACAGCGAGCTACCACACCAGATAGTGATGAAGATGGATCTCGACAAAAAGCAACCATGATTACACGTCAAACATCTGTCAAACGACAAATTTCAAAAAAACGTAATAATAATAATGGTCAACAACAAGAACAACGACAGTTGGAAGGTGTAGAAGTTCGTGAAATGAGTGATGGATCTGTTGTTTGGGGTGTCGTCAAGAAACAAGGCAAACGAAAAAGCTTTTTTATTGCGCCTGAAAGTGTTTATGAAAGTAAACTTGAAGTCAGTGACATGCAAGAAACCAAGGAAGAAGCTGAATACGAGGAAGCCGAAGAAGAAGAAGAGGATGAAGAACAGATTGAAGAACGTGTCTTATCATTAATGGGATTAAGACCTGATTTACTCAAGGATTATCCTAATAATTGCTGTAGTGAAAAGGTAGCTTTACCTTCCTCACCACCTCCTATTCCAAAACGATCTCCTCATCGTTTACGACAGCAACAACAACAAGAGCAACAGGAACAAGCAACTTATATTTCATCTTATGCTAATAGAAGAGACTCCTCTACTACAGACGTCTATTATGCTCCTGGTGCTACTTTACCAAGTTTACTTCAAATGATTTCATCCGAGCATGAAGAATCTGTTACTTTTGGTTCAGCAACTGCTGTAAAAGAAAAGCCAACAGTGGAAGAACAATTAGATGAAGTAATGCGATCCCTTGGTTATACCGAGGGTCATGACCTGTAAAATATTATATTATTATACATATATATATATATATACACCAGCCCCAAAAACAATTATTATACTACTATACTATATATAAATATCACCCATCCATTTTGTACAGAGTTTTTCTATTTCACAATAAGAAATGTATCTTATTACATATAAATATCATATACTCAATATCATAGTTACGAGTTACCATATATATATATATAATTAGACTATATATACGTGAGAAACATATCAACGTAAAAAAAAAAGATTGGTGGTAACACACTTACATCATAACCTGAAACCTTTTTTTAAAACTAATGTGAATTTTAAAACATACCTGTGTAACAATACTCACAGCTTACAGCTTACACACTTAACAAAAAATGCTTCTTTAATGTATAGCAATTCTTTTTAAACAAGTGCAAACTATGTTGTATTTTGAAATGAACGAATGATAACATGAAAGATTCCTGTGCTGCTACTTAGTGCATGTGTGGAAAAGTTTATATATTATGTAACACGATGATGAGGTCTTTTTTTTTCACAGGTATCCACACACCGGGCTTATGATCAAACATAGTTATGCACACATCTTGAGAGGAACGAATCACATTATTTTTTTGTTCTTTGGCTTGGTGCCTTGAAAATTTAAAAGAGGGACTTTGCTTGACTCATATAATATATAACTCTCACCCTATTTTTTTCTTCCTCTCTCTTTCTCTTCCTTTTTTTTTTTTTTTTTTTTTACTTTAACTTCCTTATCCTACAATAAACTTTTATATACACACTCTTCACACACACATAATCAATAAACTTTTCACTACATGCCAATTGCATCTTCAGCAACTACTCCACCACGACCATTACCAGCAGAGATTTATAATGTAAGGAAAAAATATTAATAATACCTGTCAAAGACAAGAAAAAAAAACCAGATAATAAGCCTAATAATAATATGGTATTCTTTTTGGTTAAAAAAAGCGTGGGACAGGACGAACTGGAAAGACTGTACCAGATGCTAATAAACGATCTACTCATGAAACCATTCATCAATTAACACAACAAAAAACTTCGAGCCAAGTACATAAAAATGAACGCATTCCATCATTAGCCTCACGTAATGCAGACGAAATGTGGGTTGATATTTCGAACCAACGACTTCCAAATACTCGTTTAGGATCACTTTATCCAGGTTCACGTTTTGTTGGTATTCAAGAATGTGGAACCAATAGATATGAAGTCGTGGTTGATATTCAGGTATGTGCTGTTGCTATCATTCCAACTCTCTATTGTTTTGATATATATAGATAATGGGAAAAGGCTGATAAAAAAAAACTTTAATGTATAATGTATAGCATGTTGATGTATCCGAGAGTATGATCACTGGTTATTTAAATATTAAAGGCCTTACCACCGAGTTTCCCGAATTAACGGTAATAAAAAGCAGGAAGCATATTTTCTTTTATCATCTATCTTTTATTGATTTATTATATTGTTATGGATTAGACTTTTTTCGAAGGTGAAATTATTGGACCAAAATATTCATTTCTTACTCGAAAATGGCAAGCACAACAACGTATTGATGTGGCACATTGGGTAAATATAAATAAATAAGCTGTCAGAAATATAAGAAAAAAAAGGGGGGAAGGAGAAGTGACATATGCATTACTATGGATATTAATATATAATTCCCTTAGAAACGATTCCCATCCTTTCACTCCTATATTGATATATTTAATCGAGATGATTTCGTCTATGATCCAACGGATAAAGATTATGTCTATATGCGATGGAAGGAACATTTTCTAGTACCAGATCACCGTGTGAGTAATATTGACGGCGCAAGTTTCGCAGGGTTTTATTATATTTGTTACAGACGATCGACAAATGAAATTACGGGTTATTACTTTTTTCGTCATCATACAGATTGGTATGCATAATAATAATAAAAAAGGCGGGATGATATTATGCGAAGAAAGAGACCATATTTTGGAGGTTTTATTAATTCATTTTTATTTAAAAAATAGGTACCAAGAAATTAAATTGAAACAGGAAAATCAACGTTGCTTTGGTAACTTTGAATTTCGTTGATACCCTCCTTCATTATCCACACCTATCCATCCTTTTTTATATTCAACAATCCATCACCATTCTTCTATTTCTTCCTAATAACTTTTTTTTTGTAAATATCTCCCTTTCTCAACTTTCAATCATCAACTTTTTTATTATTATTTTTCATTAGTTACTTTAAATGTAATTGATTTACAATCCTAACACACTTGGTATATTTTTTATCGATTAATAATAACTACATATAAATCATCATTGTGAAGTTTAATATATCAATCCTTATTTTTTTTTGAGAGGTGGTTTATCTGGATGATTTAGTGAGAATATATATAAAGTAAGGCTATATATTGCCTCAAATATGGATTAAATTTTACTACTGCGTACTATTATTTATCATTATATTTTATATAAGGGTAAACGTTGGAATAAATTATTTACATGCGTATTAAAGGTGTAATAGGAAATGTTGGTTTGGATCGTATACTTTCAAGAATGGTTTGTAAGGTTTTTCTGAGATCAACGAATCCGTTCTTTCGAAATAATTCACGTACCACTTGAGTCGCATCTTCTTGTCTAATTTT
Source organism: Phascolomyces articulosus (assembly GCA_025677815.1). NCBI lineage: Eukaryota > Fungi > Mucoromycota > Mucoromycetes > Mucorales > Lichtheimiaceae > Phascolomyces > Phascolomyces articulosus. The sequence goes on from JAIXMP010000021.1 coordinate 368,679, forward strand.
GTTTATTATAGAGTGCCATTAGAAAAAGAAACCACCATCATCTTTATATTTCCATTTTCCCCTACGTATCTATCTGAAAAAAAAACACATACGAAACTTCTTTTGGAGCACGATTCAGGGTGACATTAACATTATCCAAGTTGATCGCTGGGAAATTTACTATATCTTGAAGCTTCAGATCCAATATAATTGTCATCTTTGTACGATGCTCATAATTTGATGGAACTAAAATACACTCAACACCATCCTGATCTTCTAGTGGATTGATTTCCATATAATAACGAATATTAGCTTTTGTAAGTTCTCGATGTACTTCGCGTGCTTGATTCCAACGGATTGTCACAGTTTCCACAATCTAATATACAAAAACCCAACTTCGTTAAAGAAAAAGAATCAAAATAAAAAAACAAGAAGGATATGAATAATATACTTACTTGATTTATATCCTGCATATTTTGCACCATTGCACGCAATCCATGAACAAGCTTTGAAAAATTGCCATAGTAATGTTTGTGTTCTTCGACAATATTGACAAGAACATTGTCAGGATGCCTTGGGCTTTGATTTGGACCAATGATCTTGATGGATATATCATCCAATACCACAAGATCTATAATATCATCCGACTGGACCAATATTCGTAACCCACTGTATTTTTGGCTCTTTTCGAGTTTTTCTATTTTTTTAAAAAAGAAAGGATATTTAAGTTGATTGAATCTTGTATTGCTATCTCTCTCTCTCTTTCTCTCTATTATTACCTCTTGCACGTTGCAAAAATCTCTCTGGATGAGCGTTTAAACCCTGTTCCTTTTCAAGCCTGCCAGTTACCTTTAATGGTTATAAATAGACCATAATTAGTAAAAAATAAACCAGTTTATATATAAACCTGGTCCCTTTTTGTATAGATGACCTACTGCTTCCAATTCTTCCCGCCGTTTATTCAAAGTGCTTATTGCATTCATGAGTATATTTTCTTTTTCAGCAAGGGCTGAAACATCCGCACGATAGTTATCCAAGGAAGCTCTAAAATATAAATGAGTTTAAGATCAACATATGGTCAATTCCCATTTGAATTAGATCATATATATATATACCTCTGATCCTTTATTTCATCTTCTTTGCTTTCATCAGCATATTTAATCTGACATCGTTCATCAAGCCTAATTAATTAATATTATAAAAAGTCAGCATTTTGTTGCAGGAGCCAAAAAAGAAGACAACTGTACTATTAAACTTACATTTTTCGCGCGTTTGTAAGTTTTTGCTTGAGCTCATCAAGATGTTTATGCATATCTGATGTGCTGGTTTGTATTTGTTGATTAAGTCCATCATAATATCGCTCTTCCTAATATGAGCTGTCAGCCATCGTGTTCATTTTTTTTCTTTTCCTTTTTAAAAATTACTAAAGGAGAGAGAGACATTACCTCGTCTATTTTCTGGACGTGGATTTCAAGATCACTTATTAAACTATCATTTTTTGTTTGTTTCCATTCGAGAAGCGTGTGAAGTGCTTTGAAACCAGCATATTCTTTGATGTTTTTTAACTTTACCTAAAAAAGGAGAAATGTTCAATAGATGAATGAATATTTTAGCCAATACATACTTTGTCTCTGGTTAAAATAATAACCATCCACATACATTAAGATCATTTTGTGTTTTCATATCACCATTGATATAGTCATTGAATAATGATGGATTATTCCCACTGGCTTCGTTATCAATGCGAGCAATTGCTTCTTCATCTGCAGTGATAAACTCCTTCAATTCTTCACAATACTAGCGTATATTGGATGGATCAATATATTATATTCTTCGAACTTGGATTTTTAAAAAAATACAAAATAATATTGATAGACTTACTGTTTTATACAATTCTAATTCTGGTATAGTAGCAGCTGCTGCTACAGCTTGTTCAGATATCTGCACAGGTCCTGGAATAAATATATTTATATAAAATAAATACTGAGTGTTTGTATACTCAATGACAGTACTTTTCCAATATACATACCCTCGCTGGTATCAAATCCAGATGTTCGTCTTCTTTCATTGATTGGCAAGTCAGAACCAAAAGAGATATTTGCAAATACAAGGAATTCAGAAAGAGATGTGTTATATGGTTTTGGTGACGGTAACTTTTTTTTTTTAAAAAAAAACAAATAACCCTCATTTTAGTATTCCGTGGGAAAAGAGAGTAACAGGCTCTTTTCATTATAAACTATGAAAAGGTACTTACATCAATTTCATTCGATGAATCATAAAGCTGCGATAATTCTTCATCAAGAATATTGTCTATGATAACATTCCCACTTGTAAGTATCCAACTCGAACCAATTCTGGTTTTTTTTTTCTTTTTTTTTCAAAAATAAATCCTCTCCTTCTTTTCCCTTACTTGCTCCATCGCCATGCATTGAAAGTAGTCGGTCATCATAATCAGATCCAAGTTCAGATGCGATCGCACTCTGAGCATTACTATGACGACGTATTGATGATTTTTCATGGGGACGTAACAGAGTCGAGTATAAATCTAAATTACCAGGTGTTTCATCAATGATATTACTAATTCCTTGTGATATTGGGGATTTTTCAAATAGATTGGCTATGGATTCATGTATGACCCCAGGAGTAAAGGATGATGTTCGAACTGGAGTAGTGTTTCGAGATGTATTGAGGATCTTGCGTGTTTGGGTGATAGTATTATTATCACGACTGAATTCTTGTGTCACTTCCATATCTGAATCAGCTTCTGGTATCGCAAAGGATGTACGATTACGATTCACTGGTGAATAAACATTTCGTGCAATATTCGTTCGAAGCCGTCTTAACATTTCTTTGCGAGCGTTGGATTCATAGGTTACATCCATATCAGAAGCAGCCTCTGATGTAACAATTGAGGGACGAGGAGAGTTGGGAAAAAGTCTACTCTGTAGTGGTTGTTGTTGGGTAGGTGTTCGTTCATTCAATACATTTGCATGCCGTAACCCGTCTTGCGTCATTTCCATATCTGATTCAGCTTCTGAGGCAGCATCATACTCTGTTCGATTATTATCTGAAAAAACACCTTGGAAAGTATGGTTGCTCTGTTTTCTTTGTTCTGATTTATTTTGACTATGTTGTGTAATCTCCATTTCTACGCTCTCTTGCGTATTAGGTGATTGTGATACTACAGGGGATTTCAATGACAATATCCGGGATGATGTACTTGTTCGCCGATGTTCTTGTTGGGGAGGTGCGGCATTTTCATCTTGCGCAGTGGGTGTCTTTGATTTTTTTTCTAATGATGTATTGCTACTATGACTATGAAGAGCTCGACTAGGCGATGGTTGAGCAGATATTGATAATTCTTTATCATCGAGTTCGTCAAAGAGATCTGCTGCCGTTGGAGGTCTTCGACCAGCCATGTATTTGTTGAATGATGTTGGTTCCTCATTTTCGTCGTCATCATCATCGTCGTCATCGTCATTGTTATCAAACAGCTGTGATTCAGCAATTTGCATTCTTTCTGTAAATCGTCGTTTGGGACTATTCGCATCATGTACTGGTGGACTCCCAAACAAATCAGGTCGTCTATTTGATAATGACCCATTTTTTAGATTTAAATTCATCGATAATTGCATATCCAATCAACTCAATCAATCAATAAAAATGTATGTTGTCGTACCTCTTTCTTTGATCGCTGGGTGATCCTGTTAGTCGTGATAGAAATGGGCTATACCATGAGTTAGCTTTTATATATACATTTGTTTCCATGGTTCTCTTTTTTCTATGGCTATTTCTTACTGGTCACTGATTTGAGGAGATGCCACTGGATCTGCATCAAATACAGCTGAGTCAGGTCTGTGTTCAACACTTCTGAATCGATCGCGTCCACTTTCAGAGGTAGCTTCATGTACACCAAAAAATCTAAATCCATTATGAAAAGGTTAATTTGAATAAACATTAAAATGACCCAACTTTATATGAATACAAAAATAAATATTATGCTGATAGTACCTTACACGATCAAAAGGTGAAAAGCTTACATGTCGTGCAAGTCTTAATTGACGACGTCTATAATAAGGCAATTATATAAAATAATGAATCGATCAGTGCGTGTGTGTATGTATTTTTTTTAATAAAAATAAGAATGGAATCGTACTCTGGTCTAGATGGAATGGGTGAAGTATAAGGATTCGGTGTTCGAGAACCACTTTTTAAAATGCTTCGCGCTGGAGACTGTATGCATAAGTATGAACAGTTTATTAGAAAAACCGAAATAAAAAACAATGAAATAAAATAATGGAGTTCATTGAATTCTTACTCTCGCTGCTAATCGAGAATTGAATCTACTTTCAGAATTATCCACTGTCCAACGACCATTCTCAAATGGATCGGTTACTCGACCAGGTGAATTTGGAACAGACATAAAAAAAGAGTTTAACGAGTGTGGTGGGTAAATTTTCAAAGTGGGACGAATTATTTGGGTCAATAAATTTTGCGTTTCTTAATTTTGCGTTTCCTTGCTTAAGCCAAAGATTTTGGGAAATCAGCACAAAAATTATGACTTAGTGCATATAATTAGGAAAAACCTGCATTAGTTCTTGTCTTCAAAAAATACAGTGTTTTATTCTTGGCAACAGAAGCGGATAAAATTAGTGAGATATAATTGTCAAGTAAAATAATAATAATAATTGACCATACAATCTTTGCTTCGCAGATGACAAAATAGGTGGATTATTTTATGTGTCGCTTTTTCAGTTTTTCTTGAGGTTTTTTTTTCTCAAATTGATCTTGTTGTTTCCACCTTCACTCTTGGCACCCTATAAAATAAAAGGGGTAGTATTAAATCTTTTCATCAACTAGCCGTTTTATTATTCATACTACTAATTTCATTACTATCGAGGGTACCACCTCAATAAGGGCCATGGTTCTCTTCCGTCGGATTATCCAATCCTTGAGACAATGCTGCATGTGAGGATGAGATTTTGTTCCAGATGCTACCAAGGTTTTCTTGATGAAGATAACGACATAATGGTGTGAAAAATTAACACATAAGACAATTCTCGACAATGTTTATCTACAACACATAATAAATAAATAACATTGACAACGTTGTTAAGGGCTTTGAATAATTATTCCAAAGCTGAAACCTGGTGAAATATTATAACTACTTTAATAAGTAGTGACCAAGTCAATTACTAATTAAAGAATGCAAAAAAAATCTCAAGGCTTTGACCAATTGTTGTTGGGATAGGGTAGAACAAAAAATTATATCCAACTTGGAGTAATCATTGAGAACTACTTCATTTCAAACCTATATGGACATTACTAGCTACTACTACATCGCACAGAAAATAGATGCTAATCCCCTATAATCATAATTATGCTAAATAATTTACTTTTTTGTATCCAATGTCAAATAATTCTTTTCTAAATTGATGGCGATCCATCATATTGATTGTTGAGGTATTATCGTTTATGAAATCACCAATTAAATCTTCACTATTATCATTTGAATTACCAGTCAAGGATTCTTCGGTAGTGGGAGGGCTCTATATATATATATTTAAATATAGACCATATAGTTAGCAATATGTGAAATGTATTTTCAAGGTTGGAATGATTAATGGATCATATTATACCTGTGATGGATGTGCCTCTTGTGCATTGTTATTCTTATCAAAATTGATTACTATTGCTGAAGAAGATTCTTTTGCTTTTTGTGGGAATCAAGTAGTTCATTTAATTTGGACTAAAAAAAACGAGTTAATAAACATTCATACTCAAATTACTAAGTCATAATGGCTCGGATCACTACTTAGTATATATCATATATCATTTTTTTGACGTACTATATATATGTATATACCTAAATATTTTTTTCACTCCATCCAATTGTTTGATAATTGTCTATTTCATCAAGGGACGGTATGAGAGCCATGAGCAAGGAGGAGGTTCAGACATGTAGTTTAGCAGAAGGAAATTGTTCCTGGTTTTTTAGTTTTATATCCGAAAGAAAAAATGTTGTGCAGATAACATCAATGATCAGTGATTACGAACTTATTTTTGATAAAGCAAACATTACCTGTATATACCCATCAGATTTTGTTGACTGGGTGGTGACTTTAATATATACGTATGTATTATACGTAATAGAGAATTGATATGAACAAATGCTTCCACTGTCGCAACATCTGTATCTCTGGCTGTAATTCTAAAGCTAAACTGGAAAACGATCATGATTATTTAACGTGAACTTCTACTATTATAGCAGATGACAAAAACAAAAGCAATCCAATTTTCTAAGCAAAAAAAAAAAAAAAGTAACTGTTCTTAATATACATGAATATTATACAAATATTCAATGCGCACCTTTATATCATACTTTCCATGATCATTATAAAGATGAAATATCCTTAAAACTACTACATGTTGGTATCAATGCTACCGGCTGTCATTGATCAAAACTATTGAAGGCAAATAACTATGTTATTGTTACAAAATTATCATTTCGCAGATCTGATGGTGATTCCAGGTAATAGACGTGGTTGTACATTAAGGAGTATTGGTGCTACATATGTATGACGATGTAACTATCTTTTTAGCATAGATAAATAACTTGACGCTATGCTGCCAATGAATAATACATTCACTGACAGCTTGTGGACTCACTATAATTTATAACGAACATTCTATTGATAAAAATTTGTAATCCACATAATTGCATCCAAACTTTCCCACAATCCTCTTTTTTTAAAAAATAAATAATGGTATAAACAAAAACACACCCTGATGATTTTATTAATTTTTTAATAACTATATTTTTTGTTGGTTTCTTTTGTTTTTTCCCATTTGTATAATAAATGTATTATCTAATCATTCCTGGGTGTCTGATAAGGTTCAATCAACATTTTACTGAAATCCTTAATATCTTCAGTGCCTCGCACTTCTTTGGTCAACAATGGCATACGTACAATGTGGAAATCTTCATAGAGGTCATAGATTTGTTCGAGGTATTTTTGTTGCATCTTGTGTCGTACATTACAATGTTCACAGTTGGATCCTAATAAAATACCCATACCATCAGTATCATTCCCTCATTTCTGATAATTCCTCTTCCCTATCCCATTAGCTAGCTGTCAATTTATTATTCCTTTTACCTTCTTTGGGGAACAAAAGTTGATTCACAACAATGTTATGAGTGTCGATATGATAAGCTGTTAATTCTTGAATCATACGTTCAGTTTCGTACAGTGACAAGAATTCCGAGATACATACACAGATAAATGTGGTTGTGTTCTAATTGATATAAAATGCAAATAAATTAGCACCGCTTTTGATATAATATTTCTTAATATTCTTCGCTATTTATCATAAATAAAACATATACGTACTGGGTCCTTGAACTGGTTATTTACTTCAGTAATTACGGATCGCATTTCTTCCAACTTTGAAAACATATCTTCTTGATTTGCATTCAAACCCATCATACCAGAGACTTGTTGGAACATGGGACCGAAGCGACCACTCAATCCACTAATCTTTGCCAAAGCCTTTTCCAAAACTGTAGGGAAGGACAAGAAACGTAATGTGTGGCCTGTTGGTGCAGTATCGAAAACAATGACGGAATACTTCATGGATTTGACTTGTTTCATGACTTCAGCGAAACCCATAGCCTCATCAACACCAGGAATAGCATATGCCAAATCCTGTACCATACTACCCATAGCATTCCCCTGTTCCGCTATATATCATAAAAAAGGAACAAATGTCAATTTAACTGCTATTTATCACCTTCCTTTCATATCTCCTTTGCCAACATACATTGATCAATCATTTCTTGGATACTCGATGTAGGGTCGATTTCCTATATATTATTAACATTGCCTTAGAAATCATAGTACAGGGAAAGGGCCATTAAATGAAATACAAGGATAAAAAATGGTTATCTTACCATAGCATACAAGTTCTCGAAACCATTGACAAGTGTTGCTTCCTTGGAGAACTTTTGACCAAATGCATCGGACAAGTTGTGTGCAGGATCAGTTGAAATCAATAATACTGATTCACGCACTTTGGACAATTGAACAGCCAAGGAACATGAAGTGGTTGTTTTACCTTTATTTTTTTTTTTTTAAAAAAAAAAGGAGACGATCAGAATTATTCAAGATTGATGAGCTTTCTTTTTGTTGTATATATATGTGGGGTTCTATCCATTTTCCAACACAAAAAAAAAGTTATTTTTCAAATCAATTTACCAACACCACCCTTGCCACCAACGAAAATCCAATGCAAGGAATTTTGATCCAATACATTCTTGAGGGTGGGCTCAAGAGGTTGAAACTCGTCATCAGAACTATCAGACATTTTTTTTATATATGTTTTGTTGCGTAAATACAAAAGATGATTACACGTGTCAAAAGGGGGTTCAAGAGCACTTTTTACTTCAGAACCGGAAAACCAAAATTTTTATTACATATTTTTTTAAAGTTTCCCCTTAAGCAGTAACCCCAAAATTGTCAACAAGCATAGAATTAATGGTATTGACCCAATCTTGGGCATGACTTTTTGGATCTTCAAATGTATATAATTTTTGTGGCTATTATTTGTTTAAGATGAAATATGTTCTAATATTAGTAATTATGTTCTTCGTCATCGCTCAAATTACCATTTTATCACAAAAAGAATACGAAACTTACGGTGTGTATGCAAAATACGGATTTGGTCTTGAGTTCAGGTAATAATTCGGCATTCCACCCAATTTCACATCGTAATGAGCCACCCGATCCATCTTGTGCAGGTCCTTCGTCAAGGTACAATAATCGTGGTCGATCTGTCAAAATAAGGAATCTCTTTTTTGAAAATAATCCACGCTTTCTCGATACACGACTGGCTCGAATGATGGATTCATTTGGGTATAAATGAGCTATCCATGGTGGATGAGATTGCTCACCCAATCTTTCAGGCGTTGCTCCTGTTGAACTATAGGATGAGGAATTACGTGTATGCCCTCTCCTTCCTGTTGCTAATCCGGCTGAACTTGTAGAGGCAATGTCATCAGATCGTGTTGACGTGGCAACCGATGGATATCGACGCACAGCTGCTGCTGCAGGTCCACGTACACCTGTACTACCATATTTGTATCTAGGTATTTGTTCCTCGTCGTCATCATCACTATCATCTTCGTCATAGATTTGATTATGAGAAGCGGCATGGTCACCAAATGGGTTTTGGGGTCCTTCCAATCCGGTTGTTGTAGATGAGGTTGGTATAGCTGTTGCTGGTGCTGGTGTGACTACTGGTGTTATTGGTGGTACAGCTGCTGATGAAGAAGAGGATGCCTCCTGCCCCACTATCATTCCATCTGCTTCGACAGTAGGTATTCCCGGTAAAACTATTCTTTCTCCTTGTTGTTGCTGCTGCTGTTGCTGCTGTTGCTGTAATTGTAGCTGTTGTTGATGTTCGTCACCAAACCACATATCAAACTCATGTTCAGCTTCCAAATTTTGTACGGGTCTTATCTTCTTTAATTTTGCCTCCAATCGATCTTTTAATGGGGGCGCTTGAGATTCCCAAACAGTTTCCCAATCCACACCTTCGAAATAAGGATGCTGCTTTAATGCCTCTATGCCACCTGTAGCTTCAGATCCCAATCGTGCAGAAGGTTCTAATACAAGTAGCTTTTCTACAATATCTTTTGCAACCTCTGGGAAATCTTCTGGAAATGCCAGGTCTCGATTCTTGATTTTTTGAAAGATTAAATAATCCGTTGCTGCTTTGAATGGAGATCGTCCAGCATGCATTTGATAGATCACACAACCAAGTGCCCATAAATCCGCTCTATCCAAAAAATAAATAAATTAAAAATTGGAGTAAATCAACTAAAATACTATACATATCATCATACTCAACTCTCCCAAAACTCCTTTCTTTTTTTAATAATATTTCGGGGATTATTTAGACTTACTCTTGTAATGTTGGTTCACTTCTTAAAAGTTCAGGGGAAACATATTCTGCTGTCCCAACAAATGATCTTGAACGTCCGGCGTTACCATCTTCTATACATAATATAATCAAATTGTTAATTAAGCATTAGTTGTTTATTCATATATATCTCCTTTCCAATGAGGGTTTTTTTTATCCAACCCTCCTGTGTTTCTTATATTTACCACTATCATCACTCTTTTTGGATGCACTGTCTGGTGGAATGATTTTTGCAGAACCAAAATCTGTGATTTTAATATGTAAATTGTCGTCTAGTAATATACTATAACATGCGTGCGATGAATAACGTTAATTTCTGAATATTTTTTTTTTCGTTTAATTTCTTAAGATGGTTTACATACTTTTCTGGTTTGATATCTCTATGAATGACACCTCGACTATGGATATGCTCAATTGCTAATAATATTTCTGCAGCATAGAATTGGGCTGTATTCATATCAAAGGGGGCAAGCTATATGATGTATCTTGTTAGTCATTCTAATTATCTACCTTTTCCTGGAATAGATATGTACTTACTCTTCGAATATACGTATATAGTTCACCATTTCTTGCCAGATCAAGTACATAGTCTAGAAAAAAGTTAGAATTCACGATAAATTGTTCATTCCTAATTCGCTCTATAATAGTATTATCATTACATATAAAAAAAAACTTACAAAGACTACGATTATCCTTAAAAGTCCAATATAATCGTACAATACCCGGATGATTCATTTTACTTAATGCATCTCGTTCAATCATGACATATTTAACTTTATCGTTTTTAACAATATGTGCCTTGTCCAATTTTTTGACAGCATAATGTTTGCCTGTTTTTTTATCTTTTCCAACCAGTACCTATTTATCAATACTCACTGTTAAGTAAAAAAATAGATACATATAATAAGCGGGTCTCTCTTGTGAGAAAGGGTTACTTATTTACCGTTGAATAACTTCCTTCACCTAATACCGGTCCATACTCAAAGTCAACTACAGTACGTCGATGGCGATATAAAGGATGAGCAGGATTGTCGACATCAGTTGTAGTTGTTGGAGTTGATTGTGTCATTGTTGTTGATTTACTGCCAGCAGTTTCATGTTGTTCTGATACGTCGTTATTGTTTTTGTTATCATCATTGTCAGTTGTTGTAGTATTATGTTGTGATGATCGATCAGTGGAAGAACCAGCTTGGTGAACCTGATCAATATGAGATGAGTCAGAAACTTCAGTTACAGTACTCGGTGCCATTGAATAAATTGCATGCCCTGTTTTTTTGGTGTTCTGTTCTTATTGTTTGTTGAATTCAAGGGCTTCTTATTCTTTAAAGAAAAAAAAAACCAAAAGGTTTATTTTAGGAAAAGGAGCTTTGACAAAAATAAAAAAAAGAAAGTTGTGCGGAGCAAGGTTCAACCTTTAATTAGAAACAACATTCTGCTTGTTCAACAACCTCCCATTCTTCTTTTGAAAATTATTAGGATTATAACTGGATATTTGGGATAGTAATTTGTTTCAGTTTATTTACTATTAAGGCTTATTCAATAGTTTATTAGAGCAATATGAAAAGTATATATTTTAATATACTTAATACAATAATAATAATTACTTTTATTTTTCAAGGTCGTACAAAGTTTAAACGTATTGTGCATACAGTTATAAAATTGCATGATAAACTTTTAAACTTGATTATTGGTATACATAACTTCTTGGACAAACTTGATATTAATTTATTATTTGATTTGATGTTACTTAATCCTCAAGTATTGGTACAATTCAATTTACCTAGTAGCAGTTTTCTACCCCCATCACCCATTGATCATAAGCTATAACCAGTTAATAAGTTCTTCGAAGAATTAAGATTTAGACAATAAAAGTCTATGAATAAAATATAAACACATTATAGTAAAGGTTTTCTCATAGGTACCAACTACAAATTCTACTATATTTTATTCTATTTTATAATGCATATATCATTATATACTTAATTATATACAGTATCAATACCACATCCTCCACAACAGCTTAGCTTTTCCTCCCAAAATGGGGGTTTTTCGGCTGATGCCATATAACTTTTATTTATGCATAATTTTTACCACAAAGTACCACAGGAAACGACCGTATGCCTGTAGGCGCAGGTCAATTCAGTCTTCCACAATAATAAATATAAATTTTAACCTAATAAACAATAGCGTAAAATGGATTACAATTATAAAATTATGCTGTCAAAGATAAGGTTAGAAAGCAATGATAGGAATGCCCGCCAATCAAAGTTTCAATCGTTTTGCTTCCATTGATCCAATTCAAGTAGTAGCACGCGCAAGAACAAAATAAAACATTGCTTTATATATATACATATAGCTCCATTTATTTACAAAAAAAAGAAAAAACAAAACAAAACAAAACAAACAACCCATGTTGGATCTGGCGCAACTGATCACATACTCCCTTTCTTTTTCATTGATTCCAACAAGTTCACACGTTAGCCAAGATTCATCAACTTTAAAATAAAAGTTTTACTTTTTGTTACAGATAATTGTCAAGTAAGGAAAGTTTTAAAGAGTTAAAAGGGTGGAACTCTTTTTTTATTTATTTATTTATTGGGAAGATTAAGGTTAAAGAAAAAAGCCAACAACTAAACGTGTTGCTGCTATGAAACATATGCCTTTGGTTCTGAATCGTACCGTTTCTTGTTCGCAGTCCTTGAATCATGCTGCTTGTCGTTTATAGTCTTTGAATCGTGCCGTTTCTCGTTCCTGGTCGCTCATGATTTAAATCGTTTTCCTATAGAATTAAAAAAAAAACGTCGTACTTTTTCGCCATATACTACGCCTTTTATGACTTCCTCTTCTGGCCCCAGAGAGACGGAAGGTGATCCTCCACACCATCCACCCCTCGAAAAAAAAAAGGAGGTAGTGTTAAGATGGTAGTTTCCACAGCCATACCCTGTTGAGGAGTACCCAGAAGAAGCACGAAGAAAAAAAGAAAGAAAAGAAAAAAAAAAAAATAACACCGCTATGTTGGCTCAGGCATAAAATAAAATATATTGCGTAATAAGACACCATATCCAAAGCCAATCCAATATATGTATACGATGATGCCATGGCCATACCGTCGTCATGGTAAATGGTTACTTACTACTATTATTATACTTATAATAAATGATTAATATAACCTCATTATATTTTAGTTGTGCTATTTATAAAACTTTTTTTTCTGTTGATAGTCGTATTTCTTATTATATTATTTATACTCTCACTGGCACTTACTGCTTATTTCCATCAAGGATGATAGACCAGTTACATAAAACTTTAATGACTGAGACAAACACTACATTATTATATGGGTTTAAATCGAGGAATCCAAGAATGATTCATGTAAATATTTTAATTAAGCATACGTATAGAGCTGGAACAGTGAAACTGAGAATCGTTTGTTATAAAACATTGAAACTAATAAAAGGTATATAGAGCCACATAATTATCAAACTTGTTTGTTTGGATGACTATTCTTTATCATTTTGCCATCAAACAAGAGCAATAACACGGTGATATTGCTGTTTGGCAAAAAAAATGTTCTTGTTTAAAATGTGTGCTATATAAAAATTCTATGTTGTAACTATCAAGTATACCATTTACCATGACGACGGTATGGCCATGGCATCATCGTATACATATATTGGATTGGCTTTGGATATGGTGTCTTATTACGCAATATATTTTATTTTATGCCTGAGCCAACATAGCGGTGTTTTTTTTTTTTTTTTTCTTTTCTTTCTTTTTTTCTTCGTGCTTCTTCTGGGTACTCCTCAACAGGGTATGGCTGTGGAAACTACCATCTTAACACTACCTCCTTTTTTTTTTCGAGGGGTGGATGGTGTGGAGGATCACCTTCCGTCTCTCTGGGGCCAGAAGAGGAAGTCATAAAAGGCGTAGTATATGGCGAAAAAGTACGACGTTTTTTTTTTAATTCTATAGGAAAACGATTTAAATCATGAGCGACCAGGAACGAGAAACGGCACGATTCAAAGACTATAAACGACAAGCAGCATGATTCAAGGACTGCGAACAAGAAACGGTACGATTCAGAACCAAAGGCATATGTTTCATAGCAGCAACACGTTTAGTTGTTGGCTTTTTCTTTAACCTTAATCTTCCCAATAAATAAATAAATAAAAAAAGAGTTCCACCCTTTTAACTCTTTAAAACTTTCCTTACTTGACAATTATCTGTAACAAAAAGTAAAACTTTTATTTTAAAGTTGATGAATCTTGGCTAACGTGTGAACTTGTTGGAATCAATGAAAAAGAAAGGGAGTATGTGATCAGTTGCGCCAGATCCAACATGGGTTGTTTGTTTTGTTTTGTTTTGTTTTTTCTTTTTTTTGTAAATAAATGGAGCTATATGTATATATATAAAGCAATGTTTTATTTTGTTCTTGCGCGTGCTACTACTTGAATTGGATCAATGGAAGCAAAACGATTGAAACTTTGATTGGCGGGCATTCCTATCATTGCTTTCTAACCTTATCTTTGACAGCATAATTTTATAATTGTAATCCATTTTACGCTATTGTTTATTAGGTTAAAATTTATATTTATTATTGTGGAAGACTGAATTGACCTGCGCCTACAGGCATACGGTCGTTTCCTGTGGTACTTTGTGGTAAAAATTATGCATAAATAAAAGTTATATGGCATCAGCCGAAAAACCCCCATTTTGGGAGGAAAAGCTAAGCTGTTGTGGAGGTATTGATACATACTATAAAATTGTTGTTCTAAAAAACTCAGCGCCAAAGAAAAAAAAATTCTTTCAACAACAATCTTACAAAAAAGAAACCCACAAGTCGTTTGAATATATTATGTCATACACTCCTAATGACAATAGCAATACGCCTTTATATAGACGATCTCTCAATCACCCAACAAGTTCATTAGAAGCAGCTGATTTAATTCGCGTCGATCGTGGTCAAAGAGGTTTATTAAAAATATCTGCCATTCGCGATGTCGATTTACTTTTGGCGACGTTTGGAAAGGTAAAATATCCTTTTTTATGATCTGCCATTCCATTACTGAAATAAAACATACAATGTCTAAAAAAATTATGTCATAGCAAGAAGAACACTTGTTTGCCAATTTCATAGAAGCATGGAAAACACTCAATTTCAGTAATGTTCATTATACGTCGATCGATAAAGAAACACGACAAAGTTTTATGCAAGCGTTCTATGATGAATTCCTTGGTAACAAATTGATTTGGGGGGGAGTGAAAGTTAATACATAATATAGAAAACTAAATTAATTGGGATTACAGAATATTTTAATAGTGATGTTCATTATTTAAGGATCGGTGCAGTGTATGGTCTTTATTGCATGTATATTTCACAACCACCATCACTCACAGCATTATGCTCTATCCGTGTCAATAGAGGTAAAATAAATAAAAAAAAGTTGTTGTTTGTTATCCCATTCAATGCCCATATATGCATATATTTAATATATTATATAAACAAATAGATCAGTGGCGAATCATGTTTCAATTTTATATTGATGGTGCAACATCGAATGATAAAGAACATGCAAATGCAAGCTTTGCATTTAAACAACTCTTGGATCAAGATGCATTTATACATGTTATACAAACAAAGATGAAATCACCCTATTATGCTGAACTTATGGAGTTCAAGAGTTCCAATCAGTATGTGCTTACCCATCTCTTTATCTTTTTTTCTATTTATAAAATGTATCATCAATGAGAGAGAAGAACCAGGAAAATTAATCGCCTAGGTAAATTTGTAGATTATTAGAAGAATTTCATACTATGCGAAAACGAAGAATTGCACAGGATGCAGTAAGTTAATTTTCTATATAAAAAGTTGGAGTGCTCCGCAAAGCTAAAGAAAAAAGTAAAAAATAAAATTATTTAGATATCAGCTTGCAGAAGAGATGATGCAGAAACAAGAACGACTGTACCAATAGATAAACTTTCAACAAAATATCAAAAGGCTAAAAGTGCTGTACGTATGACGCCACAAGCGACATTAGCAGCTCAAGATATATTACTTTCAATAACAGGTGTAAAAGAATCGAACCCAAGATTATTGCATAATGCCCTGGTAAAGAGTTCTTTATCAGCGGAGGAGGATGATTTTATACATACCTTGGATAATGCATCAAGAGCTTTGTGGAATGCAAGAAAAAGACGGTTAGAAGGATATTTCGAAAGACCCTCAAATAGCAGACGAAAGAAGAAAAATAACAATGAGGATGAAGATGAGGATAATGAAACGAACAATACCTGAACAGCAACGACAAGCAAATAGAAACTCGACATGTCAATGTATTATTCTATTTAGTAACAAATGACTGTAACAGCTATAAATAAAATAAAGTAATTCTGAAAAACTGGTCATTGGTAACACCGCTTTCGTTTCTCTTTTTTTTTCCTCATATTTCTATGCCATTTTTACTCAAGTTTCTGAATCAAATAAAACATGAATCTGCTTTACAAGTAACTAGTATATACAACAATCTTCGCGTCTTTTATAATAAAAAAAAATAATAAGCAAGAAAACTTATACTCTGAGTTATTAATGGTCATCGTTTAGATGCTTGCAACTGAACAATCAAAAGAAAAGTTGACTTTAGGATTGAATGGTATAGAAGAATCTATAAAAATGGCAACAGGACGCCATGGAGTTCATTTTGGCGAAACAATCAATCTTTACGGACCGTCAGGTGGTGGTAAATCGTGGGTCCTTAGTTTATTATTGGAACACGCGCTTCAACTTGATTCGAATGACAATGTCATATATTTGGATCTCGATGGCCGGTTTGTCTCACGTCGTAATAAGAAGAGGATGAATATTGATAATACTTTATCGGAACAGCCGAATCAAGAACAAAATAATAACGAACGATTTCATTTATTTCAACCGAATCGAGGGCAATTATTAGCAACAATTCAAGGGTTAGATAGTTGGTTTTATCGTCATACGAACAAACGTGTGACAATGGTTCTTGTTGATGGAATTGCTGCGCTAAATGGGAACTTGATGGAGACTTTACGACGATTACAACGCAAATGGTCGTTTGTGCTCGTGATAACATCATTGGAGCCACAATCAAATACTCTGTGCCATTATCGGTTTCATGTATATAAAAAATTAAATCAAGTGGAAATGAAACTTACATCCTGATTCCCATCTTCTCCTCCTTTGCCTCATATGACTCATCATAGTAATAATACATCTACTACTACATCATCATCTTTAACAACATCTTCTACAATAAAGGCATTTCCGGTTCTATTATTATTATAATAACAGCGTGGGCTTCTTTATTGTATATTAGCTGTGTGAGAAAGAAATGAAAAGTGAAAAAGGTTGTTTCTCACCATATATACATATATAATAGTTATACAATATATAATAAATTCCGTCAGGAACAACCAAATTTGGCTGATCGTCAATATAATATCGCATCATCATCTTCCGGAAAAGCAAAAAAAGTTATCTCTTTTTATTCGGAACGCCCTTTCCGGGTAATGCGAATTGATGATTTTGAAAGTTTGTACTGCCAAATTCGGACCCATCTACTTTTCTTGATAGATTGAAATAATTTCTTTACTTTGTTTCTTTCTTTCTTCTCTCTTTTTCACTAATTATACACATTAATCCATCCATCCATCGTCACCATCAGCATCTTCTTCCCTCCCCCAAATAAATAAAGTCGTTTCTTTAATATTATTAATAACAATTGAAAGCCACCCAATTATATATTTAACAACAACAACAACAACAACATCACCATTTCCATTTCCATTTCCATTTCTCTTTTCTCTTTTCTTATATTATAAATTAACAAGCATTTGTATTTTAAAGGGAATCAATGCGAAACATCAGGTTACCAATCGCGTTTCTTGAACCTGAGAGTAGTAAACGACGTAAAAAGAATGCTTCTTCACCTACTACTTCAAATCCATCCACATCAACTGCACCACGAATTATATCTTCCTCATCACAACAACAACAACAACAAAATAACATTCAATTTACTCCCAATAATACGAGTATCTTAGCAACCAATAATTCATCGTCTAGATCATTACCATCGTCAACAACATCTTCCTCGACTTCTTCAGACCGTTCTTCTATACCTTATACAGACAGCATATTAAGTCATTACGATGGTACTCATCTTGAGATCGCTGCAATTGAATCAACTCTCATGGTACAAGATTATGATGTTAAAAAAAAGAAACGAGTCCGTCGTGTTCTTACGGTAAATTAAAAAAATATTTGTATAAAATAATAACAACTTTTTGCGGATAACAAAAATTAATCTGAAACATGGCCCATCATTGCTCATGTTCATGCAGGTGTTTAATATCATTATTGAAGATAGACATTTTCACCGTTCTTTGGTTCGATACGTATCTGATTTTGTCGAATTTGATCGAAAGGTAAACATTCAGTTAATATTAATATAAATTATATTTTAAGTGGGCTTGGGGTTTAATAACTTCAAGTGGCGCGGTAATGCCATTCTAAGTTTTTGCCAATGTATATAATAGTTGGCGAGAAAAGAACGCAAAGAGAGAGAAAAGAGAGAGAGAGAGAAAAAAAGATGTAATCTGCAGTAATGTGTATACGTTACTTGCATGTGGATAAAAAAGTTTTTTTGGGGGGAGGGAGAGAGGGGTGGCAGTTTAGTGGCGGTGTATTATGGAGATATGAGATGTGTGTACGTGTGTGTTTATAAATGTTTTTAATGTTTCTATATATTGCATTACATATTAAATAAGAGTTGTCCTTATGTTTATTTTTATTATTATTGTTATTTTTAACCTTATTCATCCAAAATCAGGTAAAAAAATATTATCGCAAGTCAAAAATCAGTTTACCATCTTTGGTTGAACCTGATATCCATTTGTATGGTACTGGTAAAAGGGCAAGTATTCGCGCATTTTTATTACGTTTTGCTAGACGACAATATGATAAACCCAATTCTGAAAAGATTGAAACTTATTTACGACAATGTGCACTGGATCCCACGGTCGGTCGGTCGTCATTATTTCGTGATTTTCTAACGAGGCAGCGGCCGGAAGATAAGGCTGTGCCAAGAGAATCTATTGATAATTATTATCAACACCATATCGCTCAACAACATCAAGAACAACAACAGCAACAGCAGCAGCAGCAACCGTCAACATCTTATATGGATACAACGGCCAGTAGTAGCGGTGGTAGTATGAATCATAGAGACCGTTCATCCATGAGTATAATAGAAGTTCCCAACAGCAGTAACCAGAATAACAATAGCAACAACCATCACAGTTATTACAAAAACGATAATAACGATAGTAGTGACGATTATAATAACTATAATTATAACTATGATTACAATATACCATCCTCATCATCTGCAATAATAACAGTACCTGCACCTGTATTAGCTCCTACAAGTGACGATGATGCGATCGTTCCGTCATCACCTATTGCCTCGATTTCTATGGAAGAAGAATCACCCCACCGTACAAGTTCTATGTCTAGATATATCAGCACGACATCTGATGAGTCACTAATACAAGCTATTCCCCCTCCTACAATTCAGGATTACAAGTTCCTTCGAGTGTTAGGGAAGGGTTGCATGGGCAAGGTAAAGAAAAAAAAGAAAAAAAAACTTTTTATTAAGCAATCATGGCAATTTTTCTAACGATACTAGCACCATATCACGTGTTGGCTATTAGTTATACTATGTGTGATATCTGTTGTTCTAAGAGGGAGAGTGTGTGTGAAGTTTTTTTGGGGGGAGATAAGAGATTTTGTTGGGAGAATACAAGATTTTTGGCGTTACAACCAAGTAATAACAACGTAATTGATATATAGTAATAATCATTCTATTTAAACTTATTTAGGTATTATTGGTTCAATCTTATCGGTCTCCCACACGACTTTTAGCATTAAAAGCCATCAGTAAAGAAAATGTCATCAAACAACGCGAGATTGAACATATTAAAGTGGAACGAGATATATTGACGACCCTTGCTCAGATCCGACATCCATTTTTAATCCAATTACATCATGCTTTTCAAAGTGCCGACCAGCTATTTCTCGTACTAGACTATCATCGTGGTGGTGATATGGCTACACAACTTGCCAAGTTCCATTCATTTTCACCGGAAAGATGTCAACTTTACGCGGCGGAGATTTTACTAGGTCTTCAAGAACTTCATAGTTTGGGTATTTTATATAGGTAAAGTGATTGGTCTATTAGCTGGAAGGAGTAGTATAAATGGATGTATGGGTATATGTATATGTATAAATATGTGTGTGCTATGTGTTTGTTGTTATACGTATCTATGCGTGTGTATATGTATTTACACTATGTACGTGCGCGTGTGCTCTAATAAGAGCTTATTAGGCGGCGCTTAGTTTCTATATATGTAAACTATGTGTGGCACTTTTTTATTACTCAACCATATCACTTTTTTTTTGTTTTTACACAATACTTACACACATATACACACACCCTCTTTTTTTGTGTGATATTCTTATTATTAGGGATTTAAAACCCGAAAATATTCTGATAGCAGCAGATGGCCATATTGTTCTTACCGATTTTGGTCTTTCGAAGCAATTTGCGTCAGCCGAAAATATGGATGACAAATGCACCGGTACTTTTTGTGGAACTGCTGAGTATCTTGCTCCCGAAATTCTCAAGTCTGAGCCCTATAACTATGCTGTCGACTTGTGGAGTCTTGGTACTATTTTATACGAAATGATCGAAGGAACACCTCCCTTTTATGAACAAGCCCATAGTGAAATGTATCGACGTATCATGGATGACGAACTAGAATTTACTCAAGCCTTTGATCCTATCAGTCAAGACTTTATTGGGCGACTACTGCGCAAACATCCAGATGAACGATTGGGAACAGAAAAGAATGGTGGACCAGAAGTGATTCGATCTCACTCTTATTTTGCCAGTCTTGATTGGTCCGACGTGTATCACAAACGGATCCGTCCCGAGTATGTTCCCCACCTTCGGTCGGAAACAGATTTAAGCAACTTTGACAGGGACTTTTTAATCATGACACCAAGGCTTAGTCCAGTATCAAACCCAGATATTTATTCGGATTCAGTTCAGGAGATTTTCCAAGGTTATTCATTTATTAATGATAGCAGTAATTATACATTCTCATTAATAAGTGAAGAAGAAGAGGAGGAAGAAGAGGAGGATGATCCTTACCAATTACAGCAACAACGACAAGAACATCGCATTGGTAGTCATGGTACATCACGATCTGCTGCTGGGACCTATTCTGATGATTATTCTGGCAGTGACATTCGATCGGACGATTTTAATCGAGGGATAGGTTATCATGAAGATGAAGGGTTTTCGACCACGTTCCACCCACCGCCTCCAAGAACCTTATTATAACATCATCCCCCCATTCCCCAACAAATATTATAATTATTTAGTATCTATTCATTTGCCATATATTATCTTTTTTATATAAATTCCAAATAACTGGATTTTTTTTTGTAACATTTTTCAATTATACACACACACGCACGCATACACATATTATTTCATATACACAACATACAATTTCCACGTTATTTTTGTTTCTTCTTTTTTTATAATTTCTTTTTCTGTTTGACAATAAATGGTTGTACAAATGCTTGTTGTAAACGTTTCACTTTTTGTTCACCAAATCCTGGACACATGGCTAATTGATCCGCCTTAGCATTGGCTATTCCTTTTAATGAATGAAAATGGGTTCTTAAAGTCAAAACATCTGTTTTATTGACACTTCGTACATTGGTCAGAGACCGTTCCAACGTGTCCGCATAATCCTCTTTGGATCGTTCACGAATCAAATCGGGTGGTGTATGTTCCAATACTTTAAATGTCTCAAGATAACGTGCTGCTTCTTCTTTGCTCCATGATAATACTAATGTAAAATTATTCAAAATAGCCGTTCGATTGAGTTCTCGTAAAGCTTCATGGTAATTTTCTACATCGACATGAATTAATAGGATACGTAAAACATAAGTACGCGCAGCATCACCAATACGATCATGTATATAACCTGGATTGAGTCGATGATAGCGTAAGCTAAGAAACCAAACACCTGTTGTCTTTCCTACTGCAAAATCAGATTTTATGGCATCATCATGTTCCCAAGGAACATTATGAATATGTTTGAGTATAGGGTTATCTTTTTGACGCGAGAAGTTGACCAGAATTGTATTGCCTGATCCAGTTGTTCGTCTGGTAGGTTGCTGTGTGAGTATTCTTGTTGATTGATTACTATTACTATTACTATTACTATTACTATTAATAGATGATGATAATGTAGGCGTTGATCGTGTAGTATTATTAGTAGTAGACGATTGTGATGTTGTTAATGAACGTGAAGTATTGATGAGTGTTGAGGTTGTTGTAGGTGGAGCACGAGTATTGGAAATAGACGACGATTGCGCAGCAGGGGTCGCTGATGTAGTAGTTATTGATAATGGCGAATCAATTGTAGTAGTACTAGGTGTGTCTGAAGATGCAGCTTGGAAAAAGTTCGTTGCTTGTTTCTTTTGACGTAATTGTTCAACCTGATTGATGCTTGGTATTGTGAACTTTCTTTTATCTCCCATTTTGCTTTGCTAAAAAAAATATGTGAGGGAGAAAGGTAACACCAACACCGAAAAAAATTATTTTTTTTAGCTGCCTGAAATTACTCTTCTATTTTTTCCTAGAACAAAAACTCATAATGGTACATATCAGTTTGCATCGTGGCAAAAAATACAATCGATCCATTTATTGATCTTTATTATATACAATTTATTTAGATAGAGCAAGCATCAAAAAATAATTTAACCTTACAGATCGAAAAAACAGCAGCGAAGGTTAATTTAAAGAAATCTATGCAAGAAATAAAATGTATTGATCGCATTCTTTTTTTTAACCAAAAAAGTTTTTTTTTTGACAGCTCGCAAAGCGAACAGAGTTATCCAGTGCCAATCGCGATCCTAATTATGACGAAGGACGTACAGAAAACTTGAAACTAGAACTAGCAGAATTACAAAAACAGAAGATCGACGCAAAACTGGTACGTGAGCTACTTCATTATATATCTCGTTTGATCAGTAACTATACGAGAAAAAAAAAACACTAATTAAACTTATAATACATGAACAGTTTCATGCACGAAAAGAATTAAAAGCAACTTTTAAAAAATGTCGCGCTATGGAACTACAAAAGCAAATCAAGCGTATTCGAGAAGCAGAAAAAGCCAAAGAAAGGTAGATACTTCCTGAAAAAAAAAAGCATAGTACATCCTTTGTTAACATGATTTATATTTAGTGAAACCACAGATGCTGCTGCGGATGGAAAGGAAAAGAAACAAAAAAAGCTGACCAAAGAAGACACCCCAAGACTTGAAAGCGAGCGTGAATTATTAAAGGTAAATTTATAATATAATTGGAATTGGGTCATGGTTGATACAGATGATTTATGTTGCTATGATAAATGTTCCTATATATAGAATCTGGATTTGGATGCATTAGTTGAACGATCATTACGAAACAAAATCCTTCGACATAAAGAACTTGGTGAAAATGAAATCGTCAAATCAACCAGTACATTAGCGGAACCAGCTAAAACTGAAGAAAACCAGACGGTATTGGATCTTGGAGCCCGGATATTACGACACAAGACTGCTCAGGACCAGTTTTCAAAGATTATCGGGTTTATACAACATCTTTTGAATCCTACTACTGTACCATTACCATCATCAGCTACTACTGCTTCAACAGGAGGAAATGCTAAAAAACGAAAGAATGATGATAGAGAACAACAAAAGCAACCGAAAAAGAAGAATACCGATGATAAAAATTATATAGCATCTTCCATGTTTGTTGATTCATTAGGTGGTAAAGCTCAGGATGATGAGGATGAAGACGATAGCAGCGATGATGAGAATCAAGAAGAAAAAGAAGGTGAAAAAGAACAAGATAAACCTAAGCAGCAGCCACCAAAAAAGAAAAAGACAAAATCTGGATTGCAATGGGATGACCCTGACTTTGACAAATATTATCATGGTGAAAAGAAACCAAACAGAATGGGTCAACGATATCGACGAAAGTATGTTATATAATTGATGGATTAAAAAAAATATATTTACGAGAGGAATGGATGTTTACATTACTGTGGTTTTATTTTCATTTCTTTTAGGATGTACGAAGAAATGTATGGTAAAGAAGCAAACCATATTAAGGAAGCAAGAACAGCCAAGAAACATATGGGTAAAAAAGTTGGATCTTTGCCAAAGGGCAAAGCGCCTAATGGAAAACCTAAGCAAGATCAACAACCCAAGAAAAACATGGAAGAATTCCATCCTTCATGGCAAGCCAAGTTACAACAACAAGAAATGATGGCAAAGGCATTAAGTGGAACAGGAAAACCAATGAATAACAAGATTGTATTCGATTAAACAATCTTACATCCACGTACAATAACAGCAATATCTTTTTTACATTATTTACATATACATTCCCATCATTTACACGCATATTCATGTTCATTTCTTTTTTGTATTTCTATAATCATTTCCACCGAAAAAAAAAAGCAGCCTTATAAAAAATGAAACTATTCTTTGCCAAAAATATTACTGGATTATTTTTAATTAATGACTGAATAATAAAGCTCCATGCTGCTACCTTGTATATACGTATCAATGCTAAAATCCAATATGAAATCAATACCATATAATTTGATTACACCCCACCTTCTCTATTTCTACGTATATAAAAGCTTATAGTTATTCTACACGTCTGTTCGTTTTCTTTTGATACTTATTTAATTTATTTATATTAGCTAGCCAATATTCATATTTGATGTGGTTATACATATTTTTATTTATAAAGATGAACAATATACCCAATTTTAATTTATTGTTGTATATATATATATATATATATATATTCTATCTAAATGATGAGGTCGTTCGTACATGATCAATAAACTGGTAATTCTATGTATATGGGTATGTTTGTAGAAATAAAAATACATTTCCAAGGAACCCTGAAAATGTTGTTAGTAGCTGGTTATTCGTTGTCTGTGATGGATTCTTGCTTCTTTTTTTTCTTTTTTTCTCTGAATTTGTAACATATGAAAGAGTGCTGATAGTGGGAGGGGTAGTTTGTTATAAGGGAGAGAAATTTATTGCTGTTTTTCGTTGATGAATATTAATAGTAACCATGATGAAGAATGATGTGAATTTGTTTTGCTTTCCATGATGACGATGGAATCTTGACGCCAGATTTTGTGTCTTTTTTTTATTTTATTTTTTTTATTTTTAGCAACCACCATCACAGACATAATAACCTACTATTAACAACCCTTTAAAGAAAACTGGGTCTGTATTAGTATTTCACAAACGTACCTTTTTTTTTTTTGAAAGAGATGGGTATACTGTCATCGGAAATAGACAGGACCGGAACCATTTTTCATTTGATATTCTTGAATATAAAGATTGTGTGTGTGGATATATCAAAATATTTCGCGTGTGTGCATAATAATATTTTGTCCCATCCAATTACAACTATACATAACGTGTGCGTGTGTATGTGTGTGCTTGTCACATTTATATCCAAGAATATCAAATGAAAAACACAGTCAACCCCGTTGTCCACAACACAAGGAATTCCAAATATTGGTTGCAGATTACTTGAACTTGTTTCAACGTGGGTAGATTATCGGTAAATTTGTTGTTGCAAAATTCGAGAGACGGGGGTGAAAACAACAGGGGATTGACTGTAAGAAATGGTAGATCTTGGTAAAATAACGCGAGAGCCAAAGCGTAGTCATCAAATTCTGATCTTGATAGATTGCGATGAGTAATGACTATGCCTTGGTTTGATGAAACATTTAGTTGATATATACACGGAGGTACTGTGTTCATGATGTGCTACTTGCTCGAAATGAGATGAATCGATGGTTTTCCGGCCCTGCCTAACTTGAATATAGAATCTTGATAATAATGTACTCAATTGATAAAGTATTGCACCGTATTGATGATTTGATATTGGTAAACAATGCATTTTGATTTCTTTGATTTGTTGTTTCTTGAAAATCGAGTACCAATCGCCTTGAAACTTTCATCGAAACATGGTGAATGATGGACAGTAATACAAATAATAATAGTGGATGTAAGACTTGATTTCGATTGCTTACGATTACCATTCACCATGTTGTTGATCGTTTATACTTTGCTCAGCTGAAGAACCAAATCCCAAGATTTGTTGTGATTACTGCTATCGCAATATAGATAAACAAACCAATGGATAGATGCTAATTTTTGATTGATTCACATCTCTTTTGAATACCATTGTTCGTTATCGCTGTCCGTTTTGTTTACTACAATAATGGAGTCACTTATTTTCCATTGTTGTTGTTATTGTTGTCGTTGTAGTTGTTACAATGATTATCACGTCAAATGGATCAGTGAATACATTGTTTCTAGGAAACAAAATATACAGCACTAAATGATGTCACGAATTGTCAAGAAAATCTTGTTTTTACTTGGGTAAATAAAAAGATCACCAGATGATATTATAGACAAAGACTTGTTGAGGTGGTTGATATTGTTGGTAGAATAATTTGTCGTTTCCCGATAAAGAATATCATCTGGATTTTAGGATTCGGTTCTTCATACAAATGTCATATGTCCCTTTTCTTGATTCGGTCAAAGAGTAATAAAAAATAGTTTGTATATGACGATTGAAAAATATACCAAACATTAACGGATGGAAGGATACATCAACACCAAAGCAGAATTGGTTTTTGGATTTCTTGTTTCTTGGTTTCAGATACACTTGACGAATAAGGGACATACACATAATAACAAATTGCTGCTTTCATTCCTGTCATGATACAGTCAACGCTTGGTGTAAATAATAATTGGATACCAAAGATATATACATGTAACAATCATCCGTTAAAGAAGAAGATGATTGAATAGGATTTGTCACGCATATCTTGGTAATGGATCGGAAGAGCAGCACCAATATAGATTGAATTGTCGACTAGTGTCGGTGGATGATAAAGAATACTGCTTCCCTTTTTTTTTTCTAAACCAACTCGTTTTTTTTTTCTCATCAAGAAAAAAAAAAGAAAAATCAGAATAGTTTCGCCTTCACCCTACACCTAGATAATACCTATATGGCAAACTTGAAAAGAAAACCAGGTAAAATCAATCCAAGAATAAAAAAAAAGATAAAAGTGGATTGTGAAGATTTATCCTCTCCTTCCCTCGGTAAAAAAAAAGGATCCGATATGTGAAAGGTAAAATAAAAAAGAATTTCATAATTCCAGGCCGCCAGAACTGATATCAATAGCGCAATAAATTTCAATCGATCCAAAGACAGGAATGTCTCTCTATTTTTTCTCTCTAATACACAATAATGTAAATGATGATGATACCTTCTGCAGGATGACCTGAGCAGAAATTCTGCCTGCACACAACTTATTTCCTTCTCCTTTACTAAGGTACAAGCGTAGCTTGCCATAGTTAGGATCAAAATCAGTCGTTGCTCTCGACATGATCAAACATCCATCATCATGTATCCCTCCTCCAGAAAGGAAAAAAATACCGTCATTTTCCTTTTATGATACAGAGTGATAATACCTTCCACAGGATAACCTGAACAGAAATACTGTCTGCATCCGACTTATTTCCTTCTCCTCACTAAATGACAAATAGCTTGCCATAGTAAGGGTCAAAATCAGTCGTTGCCCGACATGATTATCCACACCATGTATCCATCTCTTCTTTCTTCCTCCACGAAGAAAAGAAAAGAAAAACGCCTTTTCCGCCCATGATTAGCCCGGTTAAAACACACACACTTCCCACCATGAATGTGATTGCCAACACATATGTAGCATGCCCCATTGACCAAAGACAAACCCCAGCTTCAGGGAAATCCCTTTGAGTCCAAAGATATGAGAAGAGAAAAGGAAGAACAAGAACATGATATGATTGTTCTGCACTATAACCACCAGGAAAAATGAAGGAGTATAGATATATCACAACTTGGGATAGCCAGAAGAACAAGAGATTGTAATGGAGAGAAAGGAAAAGAGTGGGCTTTTTGTTTTCGCTTACCTTTTGTGTTTTGATGAAGCTCGTAGGGTATATCAGAAGGAACTTTAAAAAGATATGCGAGGATTTGCAAACTGTAAGTGGTATATAAACGTGAAATGATGACAACCTGTTATGCTTTCGGTCTTGATCTATCTAAGAGTTTTCTCTTTATAATAACTTATTCTTGTAGAAAAAGAACAAGTTATTATAAAGATAAACCCCAAAAATAAATAAAAATAATGATCAGTAAAAATGTTCTAATTTAAATAATATAATAGTAATAATGCAAAATCAAATAAAAAAAAATAACCTTACCGTAAAAAAGCATATATATCAAATGAGTCTTGTTATCATTTAGACGGAGAAACCTGTCGTTGCAAATCCAAGATCTTCCAGTGTTCCAACGATATACCCTCTATGAACCCCATCAAAACACAAAAGGTAAACGAAAACAATAAGCCCACTCTTTTCTTTTCTCTCCACCACAATCCCTCGCCCTTCTGACCAGAGCCCAAGCTGCAATATATCCATACCCCTTCATTTCCCCCAGTGATTATAGTGCAGAACAACCATACCATGCCCTTGAACTTCCAATCCTCCCCTCATACCTTTGAATCCAAAGAGACCCATCCACTGAGGTTCCCACGGCCAATCCGTCTCGCCAGAGACAACCATGTTGACCCAAGCCAACCAACAAAGCATCAAAAGCGTGCACACACGCGAACTCAGCATAGCCTATAGATAATAAAAAATACCATATATACTGTTGATTAATATCTATCATCTATTAAAAATATCACTTTGAACTATAAAATTTAAGGCGTAATAAACTTACCATGACACTGGTGTACCACTGACATACATAAACCCGGAAAAGCATCGCACCAACAAGTGCAACGTGCCATATGCCCACCTGGCATAAAAAAACTAACGAACGCGATCACACCACAATGTGTCTATATAATTGTATAAATGATGATTCATCAGTAAATCAGTCTTAATAAAATATGTAAATCTTGTCATCTTTTATAAAACTTACCATGACCTCTGGCAACGACAGCCCCAAAGAAAAAAAAATCACACACAAAGCTGCATAACAAAACAGCCTATAAATAGAATTGAAATTTTCAATTATTAGTTGTCAGTTACCAAGCATACGGCACGTCAATCTTTCATATAACTTACCAAAACCTCTACTCGAGGCAAACGTAAAAAAAAAACGGAACACGCACACACAAACGTGAAAAAAAAGCCAAATCGGCAGCGGAGGAAGCAACGGCAGAAGACGCATACACACACATGAACGTCGTACGAGAGAGAGAAATAAAAAAAAAAAGAAAAAAAAAAAAGACAAAACTACTCTGTCAACCATCTAGTCGTAATCTGGATGGAAAAAAATTGATATAAATTAGAATCAAGCTATCACAAAAATATAATAAGATAGAACCATTTAGTATAAAAAAAAATACTTACTGATAAACTCTTCGAAAAGAGCATCATATTCGGAATCGTCAAGGACGTCCGCAAGGATTTCTCCAAGAATATCTTCAACTGTTGATGGTGGTGGGGCAAGTGGTGGGAAACTGACAGCAGCAGAGTTATCTGGATGCACCGAAGTAGCATCATTACCAGAGGTTGCCGGAGCATTGACTTGGATTTCATCAGAGGTTGCAGAAGCATTAACTTGATTTGAATCAGAGGTTACAGAAGTATTAACATGATTAAATAAATAAGCAAACTCAGCACCAAGAGTTTCATCACCTTCATAAATATTATCTCCAGACGTGGAATCACCCAAACCGTCTCCTACAGGAGGAGTATCACCAGAAGCTCCCGCACCAAGCATATCAAGGAATGAGTTAGAAAACATCATATCCAAGTATGTGGATTGGATAGCAGCGGTGTCCTCAACTGCGTTTCCATCAACTACTGCGAGAAACTCCTCAGCAGGCCACAAAAAGAGTGGTGCTTCATTTACATCAGCAGCAAGAGATGCTCCATCAACTTCATTCACAACAGCAGCGGAATCACCCACTACTTCACGTTGTTCCTCATCACTTGAGCGCACAACAGGGACTTGTTGAACAGGCACTGATGAATTGGAATTCATGTCGTGTAAGGCGCCGTTTGTAAGTGTGTTGGCCTCCATATTTTGCAGGGACTGAGCCAAAATGGCAGTTTGCGAGGCAGAAGAGTCCCCAGCCATGGTGGATGAAGAGGAGTTGTTGTCCGTAGACTCACCCAAAGTGGGTTCCATTACTTCATCAGCAGGATCCATGGGAGTGTTGTTCACTTCCTGCAGTGACTCCGAAGACGTTGAACACACGACGGCAGTTTGCAAAGCAAGAGCGGTTGTGGTATCGGAATCACCCGATGAACCAACTAATGCTTGGGTTGAGGAGTCCCCAGCCATGGTGAATGAAGTGGAATTGCTGTCCGAAGACTCACCCAAAGTGGGTTCCATAGCTTCATCATCTTGATCCATGGGAGTATCTTCCTCCTCAGGCAGTGACTCCAAAGACGATTGACGCACGATGGACGTTTGCCATTGTTGCTGTTGTTGAACCAATTCAATAAGGCACACTTCAAATGGAGAATTGCCAAATGACAAGACATCCACATCCATGGCCATGCCAACAGAAGAAGAAACTTCGACTGCAGCATCATTACGTGTAAATGCTTCAGCGGTTGTCATGATGGAATCACCCATCACCACTGGCACAACATTGTCCTCAACAACTGACAATGAATCCAAGAGTTCATCTTGGTGTTGAACATAAGCCGGAGCTTGGGCACTAGCACCAATAAGGCGCATGGCCGCGAACTGTTCGCACAAGAGATCTACTTGGGAGTCTTGCACAGTTGGCGTGTAAGCCAATGCGTTTGGCATTGTGGCGGCATCACCCGTTCCTTCCACAACCCAAGCACTTTTCTCGTTTGCAGGCACTGCGTTCCAGGGAATCAAACCAGGCAAGCCAGGAAAGACTTTGGAAACGCAACAATCCACAGAAGAATGTGCTACGAGATTGGCCTTGCTTTCACAAGACATCTCTACACGGTAATGTTTATAACCTTTTCGCATACGCTCAAGGAAATAATCAACAAAGTCAGAATGACTAGGTTGTTTTGAAGAGGCAACGGTCAACTCAACACTTGGTAACGAGTACCGTACAGCGAGAGTGACGAATGAGCCAAGAGGAGGCGGCGGCGACGGCGAGACAGAATACCAACCCCATTGAACCCATACAGCAACAATAAGTGTTCGTAATAAATTACAACACGGCGCGAGAGAGATGAATGCCACAAGGGCAAGAAATGCGGAAAGAAGGAAATAAAATGGGTGGAAAAGCCAGACGTAGTAAACAAGTGCAAACGGAAGCACTGCAGCGTATAACAAAGCCCAGAGGGCAATGTAAGTAAAAATACTGAGGAAGAATAACTTGACAATTTCGTAAAACATTGTAACATAACAATAAGTGATAGCTGGTAAGGAGAAAAAGACGACTTACAATTTTTTATTAAGCTTCCCACACAGATTTTCAGGGTCCGTTTTTTTTTTTTTTTTTGCGTGGAAAATTTTCGTGTCTATTTTATGCAAACATAACTATTTGAGGTACGATAAAAGCAATAATAGTTTTAGACTACAGAAAAATGTTGTCAAGCTGCATTATCATGGAAGCATAGTGTCATGACCAGTCATTGAAAGTATACACTTTTATAAGCTTTTGCCATTTTTTTGCTTTAACGATTGTCATTCTATTTTTCTTTTCGTGATCTTGCTTTGTTTTATTTCAGGCTCAGGCATAAACTATAAATATTATAAGACAACACTATTTTACATATATATCGTCATTCTTAAATGTATTTTTTTTTTACTTATATTCACTTTGCCTTTTCATTGTAATTCAGCATAATGTATTATAAGATAATATAAAAAAAAGGAACAAATGTCTTTTTATGCAAATGATGTTTTGGTAAATAAAGACACCCTATTTTGTAGCAGCATTACCCCTGTCCTTCCATGGAGTAACCTTTTTTTAACCTGCATTTTCTCTGATCTGTTAATATGTATGTGGCATAACATGAATATTGTAAAAATCCATAGGAACAGTTCAAATGGTCAGAAGAAGGTCAACCTGCTACTACGATGGGTAGAATCCTCGAATTGCTGCAACTTCTTTTCTTTTTTTTAATTCACTTGGCCAAGCACATCTCGAAGGCATAGTTTGTTAAATTGTCATAGCCCAGCACAACCTGAGTATACATAGACGAAAAAGTTCTCTTTTTAATTTTACAAAACAAAAAATGGGAGGATGCACAGACGAGATTGCTTCATTCACTGCGACTATTTTTGCTGTGCTACGATTTTATATTGGTTGTTTCTTGTTAAGTGACACTCTCATGCCATAGGTCGGGCAGATATTTCGCTATCGCGATCATGTAAGTAGTACAACTACCAGACTATGTGGTTGGCGAAAGATGTATGGAATCTCCCAAGTTTAAGATAACAGCAGGCGGAGGGTGTGGACCTTTCATTACTGCTTTTTTAGGCTATC
This sequence comes from Phascolomyces articulosus, assembly GCA_025677815.1. Taxonomy (NCBI): domain Eukaryota; kingdom Fungi; phylum Mucoromycota; class Mucoromycetes; order Mucorales; family Lichtheimiaceae; genus Phascolomyces; species Phascolomyces articulosus. The sequence goes on from JAIXMP010000021.1 coordinate 401,336, forward strand.
GTTCGTACCTGGTCCTTCGCCTCAGAAGGTCAAGGAAGCGGGAGCTGATGTAATATCACCTCCTTTTGCTAGCTTTGGAAATCATAATTGTGTTATTTTTATAGTAATATGGCACTTAATATGGGCTAAGAGCATCACAATTCGATAAAATTCATATTTTTTTATAGTTGTGGAGATAAGGAATTTGGTTTTTAGTATCAACCATCGTTATTGTTGTGGTGACGCGCTGTATTAATTTAAATAACCCAATAATTATTTATTTTCTTCTATACGTTTTGTGCAGTTTACTCAACAAAAATAAATGTTATTTATCACTATGTTTTTTTTTCTATCAAAGTTAGTTTAGGCATATATTTCAAGTGTGTGACAGATGATTAGAGATTTTTACTAGCTATCCATGCTACATAAATTGATGTTGCAATATCATAATTGAATATAATTGAAAGCTATCTTTGTAAATTTAAATATTCTTTCATGTTTTGTAGTAAATAATAATTGACATCTATTAGTGTATTTTTTATTATAAAGAGCATGATTGATCTCTTGCCTCCTATGAATTAAACGCAAAAATGGGTTTATAAAAAAAGTACTTTTTCAACCTCCACAAATTCCTTTGCTATCTTTATCGCGAGACAATTCCACTCTCTTAACTTTTTTTTAGTATGCAACGTCCTTCAACTGAAGATCTAACTAGTGTGGAATGGCGTGATACTAATTGGATTGAGGTGATAAAAAAGAGCACTTTTCGATTTTTTATCCCCATCTCATCCAACCTAACCTCTATCATTAATATCATGCTGATTTTTTTCATAAAATGATTGTTTTATAAATACACATCCCAATGATATATAGCGCGTGGGTGGATTCCAAAATCAACAAATGGTTCTTGATTACTTTTCAATGTCACCGTTTTGGGATCGACAATGTAACAACCAAATTCTTTCCATGCAGACACAATATAATGATTTACGACAACCTTACGAAGCTACATTAGAAGCCTTAAGGTGAGTTCCAGTATCGATATTAGAAACAGCCTAATATGAAAGAATATGGTGGATTAATAACAGTTTTTTTTTAGAAAGATGACCGGTATTGAATTTGCAGTAATACATGAACAGCCACCTGTATGGGTCATTCAAAAACGATATAGAAGAGGGCCTGAACCAAATGATGGTATGAAAGAAAAGTGTATGGCTTGAGAGATGCCGTTGGAAAATATTCTGATCCACATTTTACTCATTGTTTGCATAAAAACAACAACTTAGTAAATCCAATTGCAACATACTATATTACGGGTGCCAATGTATATCAATCACCTACCATTTATTCCGTTATTGCCAATCGTCTTGTAAGTTAAAAATGTATAGAATGGAAGACATGGAACACAAAAGAATGATAAGTGCCTTAACTAAATGTATTTTTACGTTTATAGTTAACCAGTTTATTCCATGTCAACAGTGCATTCAAAGAAACTCAAAAATGGATGGACTTCCATCCTGCTAAAGGATACAGTTGGAAATCTTCTAAACCTACTTCAACAGAAAAAGCAAAAGGTACATTCTATCACTCTATTTAGGATTTAGGATACTTTGGCCGAAAGGATTAATCTATGAGCAAATTAGGTCAACAAGGAACACTTCGAGCACGAGAAAATCAAGAATTTCGACATTGGATGGATCGTGCTATTGAAGCATCAGCTTTACGGATAGCACAAAATCGATTTGTTCCAGAACAAACAGTCGTTGCCAATACTCCTGAAGTAGGCAGTTTAACATCTGTTGCAACAGTAAGTTCTATACTTTTATATATATATATATATATATCACGATTGACATCAATTAACATCTATTGATTCTTATATCTCTTCCTTTCGTTCCAATATAGTCATCACAACATAATAACAGAGGTAATTATTATTTCATATGACCATAAGATCCGATTATAAAGAAAAAGAATAGTAACTTATCTCTGTTTATATTATAACAGAAGAAACAGGTGGAAAACGTCAACGTAAAAAAACAGATGAAGGCAACATCAATAAACGTAAAAAGAAGACTGCTTCTGGAAAGTAATTAAAATAATAAATTATAATAATAATAATAATAATAATAATAAAAGAGAGTTTGAGTGTGAAGTGGTGTATATTATCGTACAAATAAGAAGAAAAACTACCCTTTTTCATGAAAATCAAAAAGAACATTTTTTATATAGATATATATATATATATATATACCAGTAACGATTTGTAATGTGTGTATGTGTATGTAACATATTTATATATAAGAAAGGATGGAATAGCTCTTTTTTTTTTTTACTCGGCCTTCATAGCCTTTTCAGCACGCTTGATAGAAGCTTTATCAGTCTTTGGTTGTTTGTTACCCGGGATGAAACCAAATGGTGTATCAGCACGGAAAGGACGTCTCAAAGGACCCGAAGTAGTGCTTTCACCCCAAATATGAATACGAGCTTCCTTGCTAGTAAAGAAGGTCTTGAAGACCATGATGGATTGGATAATCAATGGTTGTACAAATTTGAATTGAAGATGTAAAAATCCAATCATAGCAATACCAGTGAAGGATTGCTTCACCACCTTTTTGATCTCGGCAACATCATATTCTAAATGATCGTCATATGTAATCGTAAATATACAATCCAATTGTAAATTCTGCTCAATCTTTCCTTTTCTCCCAACTACTTTCTTCTTTCTATTATCTCCAAAATCACCTTACCCTATCCCATCATTTTTATTCTTTATTTGTTATCCATTACCAATGATATTTACCTCTAAATGTGGTGCTGACCAACTTTTCTTCCGATTCAGTACCATCCCATTGTTGTTGAGCAGGTTCAACATAACGTAATGATGTAGTGTCTATTGAAATCAAGCCCCAGCATACCACTTGTATTAGATTTCCCCGTAGCAACTTTTACCATCTCGAAAAAACAATAAAGTAAACTTACCATTCTTTTTATTTACTTTATAAATCAACCAGTAGTTCATACCAACAGCAACAAGCTGACACGTCAAATATAATATACGAAGTGTCCATAAATAAGTAGGATCTTCAAGCGGCAATCGCTTTGTGACTTGACGAATGGCCATAAAAAAGACAAAGTTGAACAATGGATGATTCACTACGCGTGATAAAGATAACATTTTATATGTATATATATGAGATACCCAAGAGGTGTTGATACAAGTAAGAGAAAGAGGGAAGGAGAAAGAGAAGTGTGAGAAGTGGAAAAGGAGATATGGTATTTTAGATTTTCTATATTAACTTTAAAGAAAAGCTGGTTGTAATTTGTAGCCAATAGTAACGACAGAAACTGGGGTGCAAAAGAAGTTGCTGGCAAAAAAAAAAAAAGAGAAACCTTAAATATGATTTGATAAATTGATAAGCTTTTCAAAAACTATGTGTAACAGTCGTGGGTTACTTTTTAAACTTGTAAAGTAAGCAATGAAATAATGTACAAGTATATATAAGACTATATCTATAGCATCTACTATTACATAATGCTTAAAATATGGAACTGTTAATATAAATGTATATAAAAGGAGCTGTTAGTCTGGGAGTTTATATATTATTATATATTGCAGATCTCAAAAAAGCCAAGTTATTATGAAAGATATTGATAAATTACGATTTACTCGAAGTATGAAAAAGCGGCATAAAGATGAATGATGAAAGGTAAAGAAAAATGTTTGATATGGTACAGATTATTAATGAAAGAAGAAGAAAAAGAGACGTCTAGTTTTGGATTGGATGTAGATGATTGTAAGAGTGCGTATTCTCAAGCGGGATAAACAAGAGATGGCTATAAATTGTTGAACGAAAAAGAGGAGGAGACGGAGGAGGAGAAAAAAGGAAGATATAATTGAAATATGGGCAAATTACAAGAAAAAGATGGAAAATGATAATAAATGGTGATTAATATTTGATGGATGAGAAACAGAGAAAGTCTATTAATTAGAAATAACCACCTCCTCTTTCTGTATATCTATTAGAAAATTGTTGAGGTATATCTCGTGGACCACGTACACGATCTCTTGAAGCTGAATTATCATATCGACTGGCATAATAATCCGAAGATGTGGATGGTGATATATCATGATTATTACTTCTACCAGGAGATCTTGCTCTTGCTGAAGCAGGTACATGACGATCACTCAAATAGCTTCGTGATGAACCATAATCATCATGATCCATATTATATCTTGAAGGTTTCTCTTGTTGACGCATACTACCTGCTACTGGATTTTTATTTCTTGAAGACATTTTCCATCCTCCTCCATCGTTTTCTTGTGGACGACGATAAGTTGTTGCTGATCTAGTTGTCGTCGTTGCACTCTCATCATATAAATCGTTATCATGTCTATCAGGTCGACGATAAGTAGCTGATCTTGTAGCATGGCGATCTTCATAATAATCATGTTCCATGGAAGGAGCTGTTCGTCTACTATTACGATCATGATAAGCATCAGTTTCCATTGGACCATGTCGGCTTGACCCCACTTCTAAATGAGAAGCACCAGTACGTCTTTGTTGACGAGAAGAATGATCATTATATTCATAGGCATTATTATTGTTGTTATCCATTAAAGGAGCACGACGCTGTTGGCGTAATTCTTCACGTTCACGTTCACGCTGAGACATTTGGGGTTCAGGATGAGCATCCCATAATTTTTTTCTACCTCTTGCCCCTTGTCTATCCAAGGGTGGTAACATACTATCATTTTCTTCCATGCTTTGACGATGCATCATTTTTGATGGTTGTTGTCGAGGTGCTCGTTCATCATATAACCATCGTGGTAATGGCTCATGTTTTTTCTCATAGTGTTCTCGAAGTACTCGTGACACATGTGTTTCACCTTCCCAATCAGATTCATCCGATTCTGAAAATATAAATATATTAAATCACACGTTTATACACTAAACACCAAATTATTCATATACATTCACATAGCCCAACTTTTCTTTTTACCTGGACCACGGTCATCACGCGAGGGTATCTTATCAGCCATGTTTTGCGTTGCTTGGACAAGCTTTCCCCATAATTTTGCACTCTGTTTCGGTTTGTCATCTAATATATTTCATGAGTTAGCTGTACCTGAGAATGGAACGGTAGGAAGGAGAAAATAGAAAAAGGGAGAGAGGGAAAAAAATAAAGTGCTTTATATGTACATATTCGACAAAAATATACACAAACAATAAAAAAAATGAAATACTTACACTTTTCGTTCAATTGTTTCCACTTTTCGTTTTGACGTACTTTACCCCATAACTTTTTACCTGATTGACTTGGTGATGAACCAGAATCACTGGATTGGTCAGGAAGATGAGCAGCAAAGTTATTATAATAAAAAGAATCGTCATCATTGTCTCCTCCATTGTTGCTATTGGTGGTGGTATTGTTTTTAATGTTGTTATTGCTAGGTGACCGGACAAAACGTGACCATTTACTTCCTGTCGAAGTAGCAGAGGAAGTATCTGAAGTAGCAAGCTGATTCAAAGTACTACTTGAATTGGATGAAGCAGCGGATGTAGGTCTCGATCGGTTATTCTCGTTATTGTCATAAGAAGGTACAGGTTTTCGAGGGACTCGTAAGTTGGAAGGATCTTCAGCAGTAAACTTTGTTGGTAAAGGAGGCAATGGTGGACGAACGACTTCTTGACATTTATGTCGAGCTGGATATAAACCAACATCTTGACCGCAGTCTTTACAGCAGACGACAACTTTAGAAACTCGATAGTCGACTGCTTGAGCTCCCATAATAATAATTTAAATAGGTGGAATGTCAAAAACAATAAAAATGAAATAAAGAGGAAGAAATAAATATAATGAAGTTATTAAGGGGAAATATAAAAAGAAGAAGAAATAGAAAATGTGAATTAATGTGGAGCGTGTACAAGACAAAAAAAAGGAAAAGGGGAATTAGGGCCTTCTTTTTTTAGCCTGATTCTTTTTTTTACTATACTTCTTTCAAATAATAAAAATATTTGGTAAACTCAACCTAAATGAATGATCTAATCCATCGTCTTCTTCTTGATTATTGTTATCTATAGTATTATTATTATCACCACTACCACTACTTCTTCTACATCCATATTCCATAAGCTATATAGAATCATTTGTATAACCAAGTTAATTTATAGTCGAGACTATTTGCTTGTGAAATTCTTCGCAACGCGGGCATTGAAGCCGATTTTTTGGGGGTGGATGATCATGTTACACGAACAAAAATCCTCGTGGCTGGCTATTACTTCACCTTGGTAACTACAATGCCTGTTACCATAAGGAAAAACCATAGTAACAGTTTGATACAATGTGTTATTCATTAGTACGCATAATACAGCTAAGAAATATTGGTTTTTTTTCCTAATAATTTGCTCCGAGAATTTCACCTACCGTGAATTCACACTTTTGTGTAAACCATAATTTTAATTTTGCGTTTCATAATTTTTACGTTTGCGTCTTTATAATCATTTCGATGAATAAATAAGATGTTGTAATTTGGTACTATTGTCATGCTAATAAGTGTACCGAATAAGTTTCATTTATGGAGAAGCATTTTTCATCCACCAATGCCTAAATTTTAGAACTATTGGATTATTTCTATTACTTCGTGTCCTCCATTTTACCTCAATTTCACATATAACGCATTTGAATGAAAATAACACAAGGAACACTTAATAAGAAAAGCCCGTGCAACATGGAAGTAAATAATGTTTCATAGTCTATGATATAAATAACTATAATTGTCGGATACGATAGCCACTAAATCATATCAATGACTTTTCGTCTGGACCTACTGAGTGTCACAACAAATGATAAAACATAGGTATTTAAAAGCAATAATAACAGGGAAGGTTGCAAGCGAAATGGCTACATACTCTTACAAACTGTACAGAAGAGTAAATCTAAACAGGTTTTTACCGGTGAAATAAATCTTGACCTTAATACTTTCAACAATGCCTATTATTCCTTCCACAGAGATTCAATCAATCCACATACCAATAGTACAAATAATATGGGTCTTACGGGTAATATTTACTGGTTAACACTGGTTGACAAGAGGATGATATACTGTGTTCAAGAGATAGAATACTTTATCTACCATCACACATTTGAGAGTTTAAGACATTGGACCCTTGGTCGTATGCTTAAATGCTTCACAAAGCTTGATGTAAGTTCTTTCTACTATATGTATAGGTATATAATTGAATTGGTCATGGCCGATAACATACACTTGTGGATGTTTTTTTTTCATGTAAGTAAACGTTGAAAGCTCTTGAACCTCACTAAGCATCATATTAACGAAATCCTCACGAAATGAACAAGGTGCAAGAGATCTTCCATAAAAGGGGAATACTAAGGATACACTATATAATTTCCTTATATAGTATTCGGAACACTAGCATCTGCTGAGGTTTCATAGAAAGCTACACAATATATAAGTTCCAGGTTAAATGTCCATGGTTTAATTATAATAGAATGTTTTTTGAGATTCATAGTAACTAGTTTGAATGATATCATCATGTTTTGCTATTCGAAAATAAAGCAAGGCACTCTTTGATGCCTTGGTGGTGTTGTTATTCACGAAGTTTACGAATTTGTTATAAACTAATATATGTAAAAACCAATAGTCTATAAATCTCAGTAACCTGTCTATTATTAATTAATTATTGTGACGCAAAAGTGTAATTTCTTGGTATGCAAATAAAATACTAACCATTTGTTCATAGAAAAGATTATTGTGCTTAAAGATGGTTCTATATAACAATTAAAATTTGAATTAAAGGTTTAGCTCACCATTCAACTCAATAATTGACATATGTTGATATATATATATATATAAAGTAATAAAGTGATGCTTGTATAAAATATATATTATTATAAATGCAAATTACCAAAAAAGAGGTTGATATTAATAAGAGATATTATGTAAAAGGTGTTCAAAGGAGAAATGATGCATTAGAGAAAGAAAAAAAAAGTACAATTAGTTTGAAAAGTTCTTTTACAAAATAGTAAGGTTGTTAATAAGAAGGATAATGGATGATGACAATGCAACAACAAAAAAACAACAATGAATAATTCAATTTAAAACTTGAACATTGTCGTATATATGGCTGTATGCTAATTATTATGATGTTTCATGAACACCTTGACGTTTTTCTGGATCGTCCAATATGGATTGTCTTGTGACAAGTTGAAATGGACAATTTGGAAGCGGTAAAAATCGTGAAGCTGGGAGATCAAAGGGTGTTAAAAAATAATGTCTAGTCAAATCAGTTTCTTCTAGTTGATCAGTTATTGTTAACGCTACAGCATCCAACTGGCTTTCAGTTGGATAAAAGAGATGAGCAAGGTTATATGAAATAGTTGCAGTGTCACTCTTTTCGTCGTCGTCACTGTTGACTTGATCTAGTATTTTAGCCGATGAACTTGTAAAACCATGTCGAAATCGAGCAGGGTAATGTAATAATTTTCTATTGACAAGAGATAATGAATGTTTAAGATCCTTATCCAACACATCTGGTTCTTCTTTCTGTTGTTTTGGCTCGTTTAAAGCTTGAGAATGGATTGTTGATTGATGACTACTACTAATCGATAATGGAATCGTTGCAGCAACTGATGGGGCAAGTTGTGAAGGTGGGACAGTTTGGTGTTGTTGCTGCCTGATTGTAGTAGTTGTTACCGTTGAATTTTCTTCGACACTATAATAGGTGGATAAATTATGGATAGACATACTTTCACTACTGCCTGTATCTGAACTCCATTCATCTTCGTGATGATTATTTGTTTGGAGGGATGTTGTTCCATTGATCGTATCGTCATGGGCTGTTGTATATAATGCACTATATGTAGAAGACGGAAACTTGGAAATGGACTGATGTTGATGATGTTGATCCCAATCATGAAAATAAGAATTCCCTGTAGGTACCGTATCGGATGCTATCATAGGTTCGCCTGGTAGTGAAAATAACATAGGACTTTTGCGTTCGTTATCCGATCCTCCTCTACCTTTGGGTGAAGGTTTATTAGATGGTTGTTGACGATATCGACGCGCATTATGCCAAACTAATATTCCTACGGCAATCATGGCAACCATACCGGCACCACTAGCCCCAACAATGCCAGCAATAACATTTTTATTTAAATTTTGTTGTTGATCAGGTTCTTGATCTGCAGTAGTGTTAAATCCATTATCGGGGAATTTTGGTGCTACTTCTTCTACAAGAGGAGTTGTTGACACATGGTGTTGTTGTGCTGGTGGTGGAGGATGTGCTAAATTGGATTCAACAACACGAGCTGCGCGTACTTCTTCATCTTGTTCATTATTTGTAGGCACAATTAAGAAATTAGAAGAGTATGACGGTGCTGTGAGTGTTGATGTTGTACTTTCAATTAGAATAGTAGAGTTAGCTAATTAAAATTAAAAATATAAAAATCGACCATTCAAATTAATAAGGAAACGAAAGGAAAGAAGGTGAGAATTAATAATAAAACAACTAACAAGATATATCATTATTATTTGTAGTATTGTAACTAAGTTTAGAAACCATACTATTCAGTGTTTTGTCCATAGGTATTGAAAAACATGGTGATATATATAATATAAAAAGATAGAAGAATAGTACTGATTTATTCATGATCAGGGGAGAGAAGGAAGAAAAAAAAAACAGGAAGAGAGAGAACAAAGTTGTTGTCAAGAAAAAAAATTGCCCGTTTGATTGTTAAAAAATGTCAAAAAAAGTTATTTAGACGTTTGTTCTTTTGTAGTAAATTTTGAAATTGGTCCACTTTATAAGAGTACAAATAAATAAGACAATTTACTATTATCTATCGTTATAATTGGTCTGTACATTACTGCGTTCTTCATCCTTTCTCTTTTTTATTCTCATGCTATTCTTGTATATTTTATAATAAAAATACTGCATATCTCCATCTTTTTTAATAGTAATTCAATTATATTATATATTATGTTGTATATAATAAAAAACATAGACTATTGGGTTCGCAGTAACAGTAAGTAACTTTTTTTCGCAGATAACCAGTAGAACGAAGCAGCAAGAGAGAGAGAAATCATGAGCCAATCAAAATTTGACTTTCAAAATCTTTTTCATAAAGCTGCGTAACCGAAAGAATAAATTCCTTTTTCTTTTTCTTTCAAATACGCACTTACATATATAGACATTCAAAATAATGATGGAAGCTTCAAAAGATGCCTTAAGCAGTAACAATCTGCTACAACGCTGTGACGATTTACAAAAACTTTGCGATACGATCAGAACTGAAAGAAATTATTCCAAACGAACCATTGATTTTGTAATGACCACAGATTCATTTCTTCCGTAAGTTTTTTTTTTTTTTTTTTGTTTTTTTGTTTTTTTGTTTTGTTTTGTTTTAGTTTCAAATAATTAACATACAAATTAAAAAATCATAGATCGAAACGAGTACGATCAGTAGATAAAGAAAACACACCAAAACCTATTGATGAACCAACACCTGAATCTTCACCAGATGTTACATTGAAACCTTCGTTGGATCGTGAAGCTTTTTATAAACGCCTTGAAACATATTCTACACCATTTATTTCAAAACGACGACCAGTCAATGCTATTCAATGTGCAATGCATGGTTTTGTTGATACACACTTTGTGGGTGGACCAAAAAATAATATCTGTAAACTTTCCTGTACATCGTGCGAATGTACAAATTTTGTTATTGATATTAGTTGTTTTAATCCAAATATACCCAAAGGTAAGAAATTAATTGATTATAGTTTTTTTCTTCTTTCCTCCTCCTTGTATTTATATCACCATGACTTATTACATATTCACACACTCAACAAACACTCACGCATACACATACGCATTTCTTTCTTTTTTTTATATATTTATAGTTCAAGAAATTATGCAAACCTACTTGAAAGAATTGAGCAAATCACATCGACCTGGATGTTTCTGGAAGTTTGATAAATGTTCAGGTAAATATAATGTACTTATTTGAATTGTTATGTTTCATGTGACTTTATTTTTACTCTTTTAAGTTTTACTAACGTTTTGATATGGTGTTTTTTTTAAAAAAAAATAGATGATATTTATGCTTTTCCTCTCGGTACATCTACTGAAGCGCTTAATTTAATTCATACCGAAGGCGCTCGATTATTGAGTTGTGAATACTCTTTACCTACCATTGATCATCCTTTGGTAATTTTTTTATGACACTTTATTCATGCATAACAAAACGTAAAAAAATACAGATTTTTCTAACCTGCTTTTTTTTTCTTTTCATAGACTAAAACACAACTTGAAAAGTTAGATATTGTTATTGGAACGACTGAGAATATTCCTGCTGACCATGCTGATACCACTATTCTTCCAGATGCCAAAAGAATTCCTTATATTATTGCCATGTTTGGTTGGCGATTAGATATCCAAAAAGGTGTCCATGCATTCAAATGCTATCATTGTTTCCAAACAGTGACAATGGAAGAAACGAGATCTTTTAATGTGAAAACCAACCATATGGAATACTGTCCATGGGTAAATCGAACACAAGCTATGGTTCAAAGACCTCATCAAGGAATGCCACTTACAAATGCTGATGTGGAAGCTATTGGTACAGATAACGATAGTAACAATAATGAAAATATCTGTGGCTATGAATGGATGATTGGTATCGTTGACCTTGAATATGATTTCTTATTTTATATGCGAGAATCTTCACTCGCATATCAGGAATCAAGACTTCAGTGGTTCAAGGATGCTCGTCGCCGGATGGCTGAATCCCGTGCTGCTTTGGCTATGGAATTTCCAGATTCTCCAGACAGTATTCCTGATCAAGCATTCGAATCAATGAAACGAAATGCAGAAGGAAAAGATCGTGAAGAAAAGGAAGAGGTTTCTGTTATGGAAACTACAAAAGAAGGAGACGTTCCCACATATGATGAAGCCGTTTCTGAAGAACGGCAACAAAAACAACCTTCAGTGGATGAATTATCTGTTATTGAACAAAATACATCTGTGGTTAAAGGACCAGAACAACAAGAAAAGGAAGCTGACGTTGGTGATAAATTGGAACCAACCACAGTTGTTCAGCCTGTCACTGCTACGCAAGAAGAAGCAATAGAGCAGGAAGAAGGTCATTCCAAATCTTCACAAGAAATTGAAGATGAATTGATGGACTATATGGAATCAGAACCAGAAGACGAAGGTGACGGTGAAGGTGAAGCTTCTGCTACGTTGTCCTCCAATGAACAAGTAAAAACTGACGATAAAGAAGAAAACGGACCAGAAGATGTTGATATTGATGTTTCTTTATTGGAAGATGTCCAAACACCTACTATAACTGGAATCTCAGCAGGTGTTTCAACACCTACACCCGATCAATTGGAACAACAACAGGAAGAATTAGATGATACAACTACTGCAATTGCTATTACTCCCGCCACCGAGGAACAATCGTCTACTTTACCTATTACAGAAGAAATTGAAAAGAGTGACGAAACATTGCCTTTGGTAACCAATGATGATGAGAATGATAAACCACTTGATCAGCAACAACCTGAGGAAAATACTGTACTCACACCTTCTGTCCAAATTGAAGAAGTCGATGATGAATTAGTGGATGAAGAGATGGGTGAAGCAACAGATGAATCATCTGTTGCTCCTATTATTATTACCAAAGACGGCATCGAGGATGTTTCCCCTGATCATGAAAAAGAAATAACACCAGTTCCTGATGCAACCGCTGTTATCAAAGCTGAAGATGACCAGGCAGATAAATTGGTACAGGAAGAAGAGGATGTGGATGAAGATTCGAAATTTATCAGAAATATGGAACAAGATGATGAATTAGAAGAAACCAAGAATGAGCAAGTAGTAGAGGAAAGTCCCATGGTGGTACTCCAAGACGAAAAAAAAAATGAAGAAATGGAGGTATTAGAACAAACTGTTCCCCAAGTGATGGAAGAGACGGATGGTGATGCTGTTGTTGTTGTTGACACTCCACAACCTCTTACAATCAACAAGGACGGCGAGGAAGATTCGGCTGCTGTTGTAAGCACAGAGAAACAGGAGATGCAAGAGATACAAGGTACGGTCTCTGTATCACTACCCACGCTTGAACAAGACGATTCACTCGCCAAGAATGACGAAAAGCTACAATCGCCTGTATCTGACTCTTTAGGTGGCCTTGAAGAAGAAGTTTCAGTAGAGGAAGGTTATGTAGATGAAGAACCACAACAGCCTACTTCAACTGATCACACAGAGAAGGAGATGAACATTATCGAACAACCTGACGATTCTACTGTTATTGTTCAAGAAATTGAAGATGAAACAACAGAGTTGAAAGGAGGTAATAATGATAATACAAGTAAGGCGACTTCTGTTACAGTTGATGAAGAAGAGATAGCAACAAAGGAGGAGGCAATAGAGCAAGTTGACGACAGTCGTGTTTCAGAAACAAACATCATTGATACAACAGAAAAGATGAATGATGATGATCATGTTAATGATGAACAAGAAGCTGCTGTGGATACTACAACAACGCCTGAAATTGTCGAACTTTCCAATGACGACAAGGATGGTTCAGATACACCTATCATTTCAATTAACAACAGCAATGAAAATGAGATGACAACAACGAATGTTTATGAAACAAAGGCATCAGAACAAACTACATTAGTCGAAAATACTGATGAAACAACCGTTGATACATTGTCATATGAAAATATCGAAACATCAGCTACTAAAGAGGAAAAAGATCATACCTTCATTTCTACGCCGGGTCCAACAACAGAAGTAAATTCAGAAGAGGAGCAGCTCAAGTCTTTGACGGAAAATATTGGGACACCTTCAAGTAGTCAGGCAGTTTCAACTCCCCAACTTTTGCAATCAATGGAGGATGCGCTAGGTCAAACACCCAGTAGCATTCCTGATACTATTCCTACTTCTACTACTACTACTAATGATACCCAAACTACTTCTGAAGTGACTATTGAGACATCCCTTCCTCAACCAGAAACAACAGTAACATCAGAGGAAGATACAACTACTACCATGGGTGAAACTATGACTTCTACTCTTAATACTACGGCTAGTATACCAAAGGATGCCGAGAATGAAGATGCAATGGTAGAGGATAATGAAGAAGAGATCGTCGATAGCAATGTGGCAGGCACTGATGTGGAAGAAAATCAAGGGGGAAATGGCCAAGAGAGTGAGGTGGGTGTGAGTGGGGAAAAAACAGAGGATATGATGGATGCAATGGAAGAGGATCAAAATGAAGTGGTGGGAGAAATAGTAGATGAAGAAATGAGCAATGTGGAGGAAGATAAAGGTGAGGTAATGGAAGAAGTTCCTACAATTGCTACTGACTGATTCACCCATTTGAATGGAATCGGATGTTTTATCGTAAGTTTTTATATCTTTTTCTTTCTTGCTGATTATTTTACCATCAAAGTTCCTTCTACTAATATGACTTTTATAGTGCAATATCAAGTTTTCATATTTGTAATAAGAAGATATAAATACATGATGGACCTTGTAATTTTTCTTTCTCTATACGTAGTATTTCTCTTTTCTACTACCCCATCTACTTTTTACAAAATTATACATATATCATATACCTGTTGTACATAGCCTTGAAAAAATAAGCATTTAATTAGCTCATCTAAATAAAGAAAAGCTTTTTTTCGCAATCACTTGAATAATGTTGGCGGAATAAACAAACGCGTGGGGAATAGTTTTTTGGCGTTTCGCGTTTCTCGATTTTATACATAATTCCTTTTATATACATATTATACTTTTTTTATAGCGTACTATGCATCCATTTTATCAAAGCGCATGGGAATTAAGCGATAATGCAGCAACCAGTAGTACTGAGCAGCAAGGGGAATCGAGTAACACCGATAATGGTAATGGCGATAGAAACGAAAATAATAATGATAATGACAATGAACTCGACTTCCAAGAATCGTCATTAAATAATGGAAAACAACGATCCAAAGGAAAACGATCGAGAAGAGATTATGAAGAGAATAATGACAGTGATGACGACGATAGTAGAGCAACTGAATGTCCCATTTGTTTTAAAGGGGTATCTAATCAAGGAGATCATTGTCTCGTTGTAACAAAGTGTGGGCATACTTTTGGAGAAATGTAAATACGTTGATCCATTATCATATCAAGAATATTACCAATAGATAAAATGAACGGATATATTACATGATTAAAGTCCATTTCTAATATGGAGTATTAAAACAACAAATTAGATGTATTATGAAATGGATAATAGCAAAACAAAAAGAAAGAGTTCCACCACGATGTCCAAATTGCGGGTAAATTGAGAAAGAGGAGGAAGAAGTGTTGCTCGAGCATGTTGGATATTAGATATATGTACGCATAATAATTGGGTTCAATGGATAACATATTAGGCAAAATGGACCTATTCTGAAAAAAGCGGATCTACGACGAATTGTTATTACAAAGCTAATAGCCCACGATACCAGCGATTTAGAAAGGATAAGAAAAGAGCTTGCAGAGGCTAAAAAAGCGATTGATGAAAAGACCAAAGAAATTATGAGTCTCAAGGGACATATCAAATTATTAAATCAAAGTCAAAGTGCTAAAGATCTAGAAGCATTACAATCAAAGTAAGTTTCTTTTTTTTTTTACATACGCTAATCATATGGATTTGATTATATAATATATGGATGGTTTATTTATAAACTATATATATAATAGAATCGTAGCACTAAGTTCTACAAGACTAAATAACGAATCATTGAAAGAAGAAGAAAAGGAAGAAAAGAAAAAAATACGAGAATTCTACTCATATCCTCTCGAATATCAGGTAAACAATCTCTTTGTGACACGCAAAAAAAAATAGGTCCGTTTTTTTAAATTGAATGTATGTTAATACTAATGATACAATATATATAGCAACAAGGCCGGTCCTTGGCGATTAGTGCAATGGATGAGATGGCAGTGATTTCTGTTGGTAACGCAAATACTGGATTTGGGTTACAGCGGATCAGTTTACGAGATATCCAAAGTGTTGATTATTTTCCAAATCATAAAAAAATGATCCGTGATGTCAAATGCTCACCGTTTCAACAATCATTGGTGCTATCTACTGGATTGGATAATAAGTTAGCATTAACATGTGTACGAAACAAACATATCATTCAAGCTTATGGATTAGAAACTCCAGGATGGTCTTGCGATTTCGATGAAATAGATTCCAACTTGTTATATTGTGGATTAGCCAATAATGCCGTACTTGTATATGATATTCGTAATACCAAAAATTATTTACATCGACTTCGTCCTCCTAATACAACGGGCAACTTTCCGATTCATTCACTTGCCGTGACAACCAAAGCGGACCATAATGATGGAGCGAGAATGATTCTTTGTTCCAATACTGTTGGTTCCTTTTTATGGGAACTCAATGTTGCAGCATCGTCAGAAGATCAAGAACCGGAATTTCATCCGTTATCTTGTACCCAACATGAAGGTAAATAAAATTGATTTGGATAGTATCAGCTATATTTTTATTACTGGTAAACTAATAATATAGCCTTCCATCTTTCTTTGTTTTCTTTCTTATACAAGGATACAAACCTTATTCACTTTCATATGATCATGGAGCCCAGACAATTCTGATTTCGTCGCGTAGACTACCTGCAATGAATGGTGGTGGCACTTTCCATTCATTATACCAGCTCAATAAAGAGCAAATTCAAGAAAACGAAGGTCAAGTTGAACGTATGTGGTCCTTTGAAAGTTCATATCCACAAATTCAAATGTCACGGACATATCATTATGTTGGAGATCAAAGTGAAGATGGTATCACTTGTTTTTCAAATAATGAAAATGTATTATTAAGGAGTCCTCAAGAAGAAATCGGTTCATTTTCTGTCAAGGGTCCCGTTATGGATATTAAACTAAAACAAGTCGGTCAAGATTTGGTGATTGGCGCTTTGACTGATAAAACACTACACTTGTATAAATATTAATCATATTAATTTACTTAACCCATATAAACACTCTTATCACCGACTCCATTCTTCTTTCCCCAAAAAGTGTTTATAGGCTTTTTTTACGTGCTGTTGATGTTTATATATATAATTATAAGAAGAGACCATACCTCAACAACAGATATATATATATATATATATATATATATATATATATAAAAGAACTTTCATACAAAAATTAGTTATGTATAAATGTACAGAATAAAACAGAAATAATGAAATATTTACTACTCCATTGAATTTGCTACTATAAGTTATAATATGAAACTACATATTGAGTATTGAAGAAGCAAGATCAAACCCCATTTTTCTAATACATTGTAGTTTTGCTCTGCTCGATGGCTACCCCAGTAAAAAAAACCACAGTAAATTGAAGCTTGTCCTTTCATATTTTATTCATGACGCTTGTATAACCGCAGTTACGTGATCCATCTTTGCAGGAACTAGAATCATTATGAGGAAAATTCCGATTTTGGATTTGATTCCTTAGTGTAGTTATACATCAAAATAAAATATAAATGATATCAATAGAAACATATTATAAACACTTTTCAATAAAGTTTAGTTATAGAAGGTAGTTTTAAAGTTGATTGAGATTTTGTATCGATTATACACCTAACCAGTATATGAAGTATTTATCGAAAAAGCGAAGATATATCAAGCAAGAAGTTGCGTCAGTAGTTGCTCATGGTTGCAATAAATCGTCATCATTCTAATTACAAGAATGTTCATGGAGGTACTGTTAGAACTGTTGGTGATAGCATATTTCTATCCTTTATTTATTAGGAAAACTGTCAATCGAGCCTTCAAGCGAGATTAAACAACGTGTTTATTGTTGATATGTATGGAGTGAGTTGGTATGTATATCTGATCGTTGGGATATATTAATTGATGAGTATTAGAATAAACGTTCTATATTGTTTTTTTTAGGAATCCTGGTTACATCATATATACAAAGTACTGAATTGAAACTTAAAAAAAAGCTCAATACCAGTCTGGATCATTTGCTATTGAAAGAAAAATATGTATTACAACGGAAGAGCAAGTGAATGATGAGCAAGACAAAGCCAGACAAGACGAGGAAGATAAATAACATTTTTATTACTGAACTTCAATTATATCGACTGACCACTACAAAAGATTACACCAGGAATTATGGGGGACCTGAAGATAATAGACCCATTTCCACTTACAGTGCACTAAGATTTATTAGCATAATTATAAAAAAATATATGCGCCACAAATATCTCATTTACACACCTATACGCATATATATTAAATATATATGATCAAAGTTTTCTTGAAAATACTGATCTTTTTATTAAAACCATAGCTCATTTTTTTTATATTTCTGTGAAATAATAAAAGTTGAATAATTAACGGCCACCAATATCGTACGATTTATTGAATGTGACACAAACCACTCGCCACAAATGTTTTTTTAAAGGAACGATGATCAGCAATAGTATTATTAGTGTATATGAAGTATAGTATATAGAAAGGCCATGATATCAATGTTGAAGGTGTTACGTGGCTTATGAATACTCCGTATTGAAGGTGTACAAGTACTCAAGAAATGCTCTATTAATAAACTATTCTATATAAACATTTTCTTTTGGATTTTTTTTTGTTCCCAGTTCATCATTGGGAAACCTGCGGAGAGAAGAAGTTATTGAAAATGTAATTATAGATGATGACAAAACATATTTTCTTGTAGAAAAATTATTAATTAATAAATAATAATAGTAATAATAGAAAAACGACTAGATTTCATTTTAAATATCGACAAATTGTATTTTTTGTATTCTAACATTTTGTATTTTCAAAATGCCGAGGGACCAGACAGATAAAACTGTTACATGATAAAAAAATTAGACTTTTTTGTGTAAGCAATGATGGTAATGTTTTGCAATACTGGCTTAGTTTTTATTTTTTTACCAATTTGTTGGATTAAAAAGTCATCCATTTTCACTTCACTATACCAAAAGTGATTACAAAACCGAGAATTGATTACCACACAAATAGAGTGGAACTGTATACTCTTGGATGAATTAAAATTCTGATAATGAGTTGGTTGTATATACCTGGATGGAATGGGGCTTTTTTTTAAAAAAAAAATGATATCATTAGCCAATCGGGTTTATTGTTTTTACTTATTTGTTGTTGTTGTTTTGTTACTTGCTTAGCAAAAATAAACTTCCCCTTCTCATTCTATACGCGAGTCTAAAATTAGCTGAGGCGCACCAATGTTAATGCTTGTTATAATGAATTCTCACACGAGGAGTCATAAAAATATAAAGAAAAATAAAAAAAACCGATCTTTCGGTTATACTGTATTCCTAATATAATATACTCATAGTGACATTTACAATATAAGTTTCGATATGTTGGTGCATAGGTGAGATAGCAAATTATTATTATGCTTTTTTTCTCCAATGGTAACTCTAAAGACGAGACAATAATATCTCAATCTGGTATATTTTACCGTATTAATCACACTTCTGCTGGAATTGCAATTAAAACATTATCCATAATCTAGAAATTGATGAAGTGGCGCATTTCTCTACAAGTATGTCATTGAGACATTTTTATATACCTGTTGGAATATAATAAATAGGTTGCAACATGAAATAGTTTTTGTGTGTATTCAATGATATATATCATTCCACCAACCATCGTCAAGAAATTGGATAAAATGGACCATAACCTTATGTACAACAGGATGATCTCTCGTCTGAAGATAAATTATTAGTGGTAACTCAAAAGTTGTAAAAAAAACAGTTTGAACTTTGGATTGTGATATTAAACAAGCTATAAAAGAGCTTAATAACAATGTTACCGGTGTGAATTCCTATGGTGGTTGTTCAAGGTATTTGATCAGTCGATTGCAATTTCATCATATGATGGCAAGGTTGATAATGAATGAGGAATTATAACAATTCCTAATGACGGAGCAACATTCTTCTTTAATATTGTTATATATAAATATATACAGAATTATACATATTTAATACTTGAATTGAAGAAAAGATGACAAATTAAATGGATTGAAATTTGATGTACTGTTTTTGGAGTGATACTAAAATTAGAAATAAAGTGGCGGCGAATAGTAAAAGACATACCTTGTGATTGTGGCTCGTGTCCACTTTACTGAAAGAAGGCGCCGCCCAGAGTTTTTTTTTTGCAAGTCAGTTTATATAAAGTAATTGAATGTTACTTGTTTGTGAACCTTGTAATAATAATAACCTTTTTGTTCTGAAAGAGAGAGAGGAGTTCTGCATCTGTTTATATATAAAGTACATTTCTCGAGGCACGCATTTCCCTTTTTGATCTTCTCACCTTTTTTTAGATCGCCTTTTCTTTTTTTCGTTCTTAACTTCACTTTTCTCTCTTCTCTTTTTTCTTCTTCCTTTTTCCTCTTTCCTCATTTTCCTTCCTCATTCTAATCTTATAGATCAATATTATAGTCTCATGTTACTCATCGTCTCTTTTTAATATCATATCTATTACATTGTCCTTGTCTTATTATTTGTATTAGCCTCTTTTTCTCATTATTGATACTCTTTCCCCACAATTAAAATAACTACAACTACAACAGCTACATAACTATATTGGTACCTCAGGTACAGAAAAAAAAAACGCGCCCAAAACTTTCGATCCGCTTTCTTGGCTTATACTCGTTGTGTTCCCCAAATTATATATAACAGCAACAAAAACAGCAGAACATATATACACAACATTCATTCCTTTTTCTTTAGAGCTATGGTTTGGCATTCCAGCTCACTATTATTATCACCAACAACAACAAAAACAACCTTATTTTATTTATTACTTTATTACCTGATATCAACTACAATCATCAACGTCGTTCATGGTCAGCTTGAATCAGACGGATGCCTTTTACTTTCCTCATCCAAAGCATGTCCAGCATTCAGTCAATATTACATTGGTCTTACCGATCAACTTAAATCATCCTATTCATTTTTATCCAACGTCAACGACGTAACATCATTTGACAGTGCCATGTTTGATTACACTTCGAATTTACAACAAGCTGGCTGTAATACTAATAATAATAATGATACCCAACAACAAACCAATGATAATGACGAAACATACTACCCACGTTATTCCCTAAGTCGATTATGTGCATTACTTGTACATGACGCGACAGGTTCATTACCTTGTAATTATGGCCGAGGCATTACGCCCGTACCCCTTTGTCAATCTACCTGTAATAGTTGGGTTGATAGTTTGGAAAATATGACCAGTACTTCAACGACAGACAATGATGGTAGTACAGCGATTTGTCCAAGTTCAGTTTATGGATCACTTGTATTGGAATGTTCTTCATGGCCCGCTTTTGCTGGTATCAATAGAAATTGTATTCTTGGTTCTGACAATGAACCTGATAATTGTGGTAAGGATTCAATATTACTATTATTATTATTATGATCTATTGCTGTAATTTGTATGAATGGTGGAAAATAAGGAGAAAGTGAGAAAAAAGATAATAACTTGACGATATTGAAATAGGTTTCCATGACGACCAGAAACATGCATGTGATTACTGCGAATTAAATAGTAATGACAGTTGTTGTCAAAATATGTCATGCAGCACTTCACTTTCTGCAGGTGCTATTGCCGGTATTGTTGTGGGTGGCATCGTGGGTCTCATTGCCATCTTTGCATTATATTATTTCTTTTGTCGACGTCGAAGGGGAGATAATACACGTTTTCTTCCCATCATTGCCGCTGTTGGAAGCAACAAGAACGGTCATCATCACGGAAGTGGTCTCAGTAGCAAAATCGAAGATGACGACGAAGAAGCACGTGAACATTTAGTCAACAATAATAGTAGCATGAATTATGCTAATGGAGCTGCCTCCATCGGTGTTGCTACTACAGCGATTGGTACTGTATCCTCAACAGCTGCCATGGAAATGGAAGAAAAAACACAACTTCCATCACCCAATCCTGTGGAAATGGCCGAATTGTTCTGTGAAGTAGTCCATAGTTATCCCCCTCAAGTAGCCGATGAATTGGATATTCGCGAAGGCGATGTTGTCTATCTTATTTTCCAATTGGATGATGGATGGGGTTATGGATTAAATTTATCTACTTCACAAACAGGTGTTTTCCCCCTGGTATGTGTTACGCGCGCAAGTGAAGAATTGCTGGAACAATTACTTCTCGTGCCTAGTGACCAAGAACAATTTTCCAATGACAAGATTTTGATTGAAGAAGATGAAAATGAAGCTGAACAAGGAATGTTATCAGCATCCACCACCACGAACTTGGGTGCGATCATTGCAGCCGCTCGAACAAGATCACCTTCACCCAATCATCAAGTTCATTTGGAAAAATCACCTACCAGCGCAAGTAGTCATAGTCTACTTCAGTGGCGCATGCAACAAATCCGGGAAGATGTACGACGGTCGATCAGTGTGAATTCCCTTAAACGGATCAGTCGCCAACCAAGACCGGCCCCACCACCTGTTAAAATCCATCATCATAATACTGTACCAACTAAAAGGGTGACAGAAGCATTGTCACCTCAACAACAATTGTTTTCAGCACCTATAACACCTTCTGCAAGAATGGTACTGCCCCCTCCAGTACCGCGTCATATGAATGAAGAAGAACATGAAATGCATCGTCCTAACCCTTGATTTGTAAAATGAATTCTGTTTTTCCTCTTTTCACTCCCATTTTTTTTATGTTTTCTTTTTTTTTTCTTATCCATTTCCATCTATTTATCTTTTTTTTATCCTTCCATACTCCGTACAAATACTTATCTACTATTATAACAATACTACAATGTTAACCTCACTATTTGTCACTTATTATCACCACCATCATCCCATCTATTACCATCACATATCCATGTATGTATTATACTTTAAAAAAAATCTTTTTAATTTAAAAAAGTAAACAACTTTTCTACATTTGGCAGCATGTTTTTTTATTTCAAGTAGCATTATTGATTCCTTTAGATGTGATCCATGTAATATATATAGGCCATTATATATAAAAAGTTCATTGTGGGATAGATATAACACCATGTACTTGATGAATAATCAGTTTCGTTTTTATATTTATAAAGGATGCTATTTATAAATCAAAAGTAGGTAGACAAGCCTCATTTTGGAAAGCCTTTTTTTAGAAGAGTTTTGTTAGTACCCATCTTTTACAAAAAACACTCAGCAAGTTTTTTTTAGATATATAAACTTTGCTGGTAACATTGCTGTATCATAAGAATAAGAAGTATATTACAGCAGTTGTTGATATAGATATTCTGTAATTCAAACAACCCTGCGTTGTATAAACGTTTATTATTGTTATAAAGTCTGCTTCCAGTTTACCATAGAAAAATGCTTATATGAGTATTACCTGGATCAACGGGTTTATACTTTCAACTACTAGCTGTCAAGTTTTATATACATCACAACAATCTTTTCGCTAGGACATCTCTTGGCAGTCCAAGGGAGACAAAAGGTTAATAAGTGGAATAAATACACATGAGCCATTTTTCAATTTTTTAAAATAAAATCTCAGTTCCCAGAAAAAGGATTAACCTAGGAACAGATCAATGTTTGCCCTGTCAAGAATAAATAGTAAATAAAGAGCAGTTTCCGCTGGTTTCTATCGGAAACAATTTCCCCAGATTTTTTATTTTGCCTGTTCATCCGAGAAATTTTTGCTATAGTCATAATGATACCCACCCGAAACAAATAATGGTGTCAATTAATTGGTTTCAAAGGTCAAACACAAACTGTTATAAACAGTAATATGTATTCTGAGTGCATGAACAATACTAGAATATTATATAATAATAACAAGAACTTTCTTCTTCATTCATATACAAGCCATGATAATATACTGGATGATCAAATAGATAATATATAAATGATGAGAGCTGCTTGCGTGTAATATTCATGACATTTGTTTTACAAATTGAATCAGATTAAATGATGAAAGTTCACTTTTTATTAACACCACTCCTATATATATATGTAGCACATTCAATTCGACACAGTATATTATATAGGAGACACAGGCCGATGTTCGTTAACATATCTATAATCAATAAAATGGAAACTACGCGTCAAAAGTTATCGCTCACGTATATATACAGTGTAAATGTAGTAATGAATAATATTTCCCGTCAAAAAACGCTAAATATGAGTCATTTTATAACCGAATAATAATCTGCAAGCCGATTTCTTAATAATACACAAACAATATACTAATACACATCGTGGTAGATGCTCACTGGAATATGCCAGAAAATCAATGTTATTTCGCCTTTTAAAATAGTGCCTTTGTGCTACGCGAATGTCAGGCGTCTGCATTACCCACCATCTTCTTCTCTTCTTTTTGTTCACCAGTTCACACACATTTATACAACAAATAAGGACTCTTTTTTCACTGAAGAAGAGGTTTTTCTTTTGTCATGAGCTACATTTAAACGATTTTTTTCTTTTTTTTTTTTTTGTTATTGCTTGTGTTTTTTATATTTATCCTAATTTCTGTTCATTTCCTTTTTTATTCTGTTCCCAGTTCCTTTCTTTCCTTCCATTGTAAAAACCAAACTGCATTATTCTCCTTTCTATTCCATTTACAATGTCAGTCGACAAGTCTGATTCAGAATGTGGTGATGACTCGTCTGACTGTTCAAACAAGTTTTGGCACCGTCCTCATCACGATCACAGTGAAGCCACCATAAATGACTCTTCTGAATCGTTAGGTATCTATAAATGATAAACATTTCCTACTCTTTCTCTTTCTTTTTCAGTGTTTTTTTTTTTATATCTGTATGTGTATTGTTTATTATCACTACAAAAACTGTATCCCTAAACACTACCTCGCTCAACACTGATTATTATCTCTCCTCCTGTTCGGTAATCTGATATACCTTATTCAATAAATAGGAACCAGTGCATTTGATGGTGTATTAGCTGGGAAACCCAATAACAAGAACAACAATAGCAGCAAAAAAACCAACAAAGCCAACAATAATACTAATAGCACTGCTTCTACTGCGAATCATATTGACGATGATAGGGGTATTTCTAAACGACGACAAACAAAAATGTTATTAGTTTCATTGATTGAATCATTTTGTCGTGTCCATGGCGATTCCCCCGAAGCAAATCGATGTGTCTTTTTTCTCATCTGTCAAACACTCAGCTCACTTGGATTTATTGACTCTGAATTTTTGGACGAAATGAGTGGAGTCAGGAGTACATTTCAATCTGCTTTCCAAACTTTATTTATTACTGCCGTTGAGACTGTCAATAACCCAAGTTTTCGTAAACCTATGATGATTGCCTCTTCTTCCGCAACCGAGGATGCATCTCAACAAAGTCAACAAGAACATTCTCTTGAGCAAACTCCATTTGTACAAGGTCAACAACGCCAACGACAAGAATCTTTACAAGAACAGCCTCCTATTTTTGATTTAAATATACAAAATTCGCGTTATCGGAATGATTTTGTTCAAGTGAGCTTATTGGGTCGAGGTGGATTTGCAAGTGTATGGCGTGCTCATAATAAATTGGATAATATTGATTATGCCGTGAAACAAATCCATTTGGGCCCTGACTTGACAGATGATGATCGTGGTGGTGATGAAGAACAAAATCCTTATGACAAG
The DNA here is from genome assembly GCA_025677815.1 of Phascolomyces articulosus. Lineage (NCBI taxonomy): Eukaryota > Fungi > Mucoromycota > Mucoromycetes > Mucorales > Lichtheimiaceae > Phascolomyces > Phascolomyces articulosus. The sequence goes on from JAIXMP010000021.1 coordinate 427,045, forward strand.
ATTTTCCGTGAAATCAAGCATCTTGCGCGCCTAGAACATAAAAACGTCGTTCGATATTATTCATCATGGTTAGAATATACAAGTCACGCTCCGGAAAATGATCATGCAAAGTTATCAAATTACAATCATAATCATCGTCATCATCATAAAATGGGAGAAGAAGAGAGTGACAATGACAGTATTTTTGGAGGACAGGATCCAACATTTGACGACCATGATGAGGAGCTCACATTTTCATCAGCTAAATTATCAGAAGAAGATATGTCTCGAATCGATTTTGTAAACGCGGATGATGATGTCGACGATAAGAAAGGGAAAAATATAGTGACCACAACTAATAATGACAGCAAAAATGGAACTATTTCATTTTCTCCTCCTCCCTCCTCTAACAATATAAATAACAATCATCCTTCATCATCAAAAATGAATTGCTTACCAAAAGAAAGTGCCAACAGCAATAAAGACACAGCTGTTTGTATCCCCAATATTGATTCAAAACGGTCAACACGGAAAGAACGTGAGCGACGAAAGTCAATAAAAAAACGAACCAGAGCAAAGAGTAGACCACGTTGTGGTTGGACTTTATATATCCAAATGTATTTATGTCCTGGTATGTTTACCTTCTTTTTCTTTTTTTGGATAAATACTATATATTTCGATATAATTAATTTTAACACATATTATTTCCATAGCAACACTATATGATTACATTAAACATCGCAACGACACGGGTGTTTCGGTTGATAAGGTTCGAAATATTGAATTATTCACACAAATTCTTGAAGGGGCTGCCTACATTCATTCCAGCGGTCTGATCCACAGGGATTTAAAACCAAGCAATATCTTTTTGACCATGACCACCACCAATGAATATCATCATATGAACAACAATGGGAGTAGACGTCATTGGCGATCATCATCCTCCAACCATTCCCGATTACATCATCAACATAGTTTTTCTTACGATTCAGTTCGAAATGCAGATGGGACATTACGTGATTGTATGTGGAATGAAACATGGATACCAAAGCTAGGTGATTTTGGATTAGCGGCTGCTGTTATGACAACTCATTGCAAAGAAGCACCGCCTTCATTATTATCCACCTCTTCACCCATGACAGATCATTTATCATCGTTTATGGATCATCATCATCGAGGATCACAGCATAGTTTAATGTCTTTGTCATCTTCTTATTGTCGTCGTGGGAGTGATGATAGTAGTAGTAGCAGCAGTAGTAGTAGTGGGGAAGAGGAGGAGGAAGTAGTAGGAGAGGGGAATGGTCCGTGCGTAATGCATAAATTGACAAGTGCTGTTGGGACACGCACCGTGAGTTTTTTATTGTTTTATATATATATATACAGTTTCTTTATTAGATTTTTTCTAATTCATTTGATAACTTTTTATTTTATTTTCAATGGCTTAGTATGCAGCACCCGAACAACTAGCCGATCCACCTCGACCTTATGATGACAAGGCAGATATTTATTCCTTAGGAATCATCTTTTTCGAACTATATCAACCTTTTAGGACGGTAATGGAAAGGGCTTGCGCAATCGAGAGACTTAAAAAAGGAGTTTTCCCGGATGGTTTTGTAGAAATGTATCCAAAGGAAGTAAGGGCTTTTATCTTTATTTTTTTTTACTCTGTTTATATTATTTGTATAATTTGATACTATCATACACATTATACGTACTGATATTATAAATATATATTTCAAAATAAACGACCCATAGTCTGCACTTATTTTATGGATGATGGATGAAGAACCAGCACATCGACCTAGTGCAGAGCAGTTATTGGAATTTGAGTTGTTCGTACCTCAGTCTGCAGCTGTACGTATCAATTTATTTTACATGATAATGAACATATCAACTTTTTATTGGATCCTAACCATTTATAAACGGGGAATGTTATCAATTATATAATAGGAAGAGGGTATGTATAGTAATTTACAAGCACAACTTCAAGCAAAGTCGGTGGCTTTGGATACCAAAGATAAAGAGATGGCAGCATTGCGTGACAAGATGGAACAAATTGAACAACAGAATAAAAAGGATATGGAGGTAATGCAAAAAAGAGTAGACGAATTACAACGTCAACTAAGTTTGGTACAACTTGGACATATGGAATGTACTCCAAGTCCTACAACAACAAGTAGTAGTAATAGCAGCAATAGCGGTCTATCAAAGATACTTGGTCATCATCATACACCATGTAAATAGTCTTTTTTTTTCATATAAATTATAAATATAAATACCATAAGAAAGATGCTCATGTTTTTGTTTGTTTGTTTAAAAATATTTAAATTATTAAAAACTATTGATTTTTTTACAATGCAAAAAAAGAGAGAGTTGTTTGTTTTTATTTTTTTATATAATCTTCTGTTTTTTCATAATTATCTCAAAAAGAGATAGATAAATAGATATGTGATGGAAGGGGAAGACGACTAAAAAAAATGATACGAAAAAGTGTAAATAAAAGGTGAGTGGAAATGATGTGTGAGTTGTGTGCTTGGAGGAGGTGATAATGAAGTTCTGATGTACAATTAAAAAAAAGGCATATAAAAAAACAGGAAAGTTACGATCAAACAAAAAAGGAATGCGTTATTTAAGCTTCAGTCAAGAGAGCAGCATTAAGCAAAGCTTGTTCTTCTTGGTAATGCTTCTTCTTGTTACCAGTGGCAACCGAGGCAGAAGGTTCACGACCAGCATACTTGGGTGACTTGCCAGCGTGATGAGTAGTTTCGGACAAAGCAGTGGTAATTCTAGGTTGAACGTGAGTCCAAGGACCCATGTTCAAAGGTTCTTCTTGGCACCAGACAACTTCGGCGTTAGGATACTTGTCAGCATGTTCCTTGACTTGTTGGTAAGGGAAGGGGTTCAATTGTTCGACACGAGAGATGGCAACATTGTTAAGACCGTGTTGTTCACGAGCCTTAATCAAATTATAGTAGACTTGACCGCTGCAAAGAATGTGCTTGGTGATTTGTTCAGGTTCGGCAAGAGTCTCAGGATGAGGTTCAGGGATGTAAAGTTGGAAGCTGGTGGATCCAGACATGTCTTCCAAAGTGGAACGAGCAAGAGGATGACGGAGCAAAGCCTTGGAGAATGGCAAGATCAAAGGCTTACGGAATTCACGGTTGATTTGACGACGAAGGACGTGGAAGTATTGAGCGGGAGTGGATGCATAGACAACTTGCATGTTACAGTCTTGGTGCTGACGTTGCAACTTTTCGGGAGATGGGAAGATATATGGGTTGTCATCACAGAGTTGCAAGTAACGTTCAATTCTGGAAGATGAATGTTCAGGACCTTGACCATCATAACCATGGGGCAAAGTCATGACCAAACCGGTACGTTGCAACCATTTTTGTTCACCAGCAGCCAAGAATTGATCAATGATACATTGAGCAGTGTTGGCGAAATCACCGAATTGGGCTTCCCAGACAACCAAAGCGTTGGGATCGACAAGAGAGTAACCAAGTTCGAAACCAAGGATACCGAATTCGGAAAGGGAAGAGTTACTGATAGTCAACTGACCTTGTTCAGAAGAAATATGGTTCAGCAAGGTGTAGTTTTCATCAGTCTTTTGGTCGTGAAGAACGGCATGACGTTGAGAGAAAGTACCACGTTCAACATCTTGACCGGTACAACGGACGTGCTTGCCTTCCAACAAGAGTGAACCCCAAGCCAAAGCTTCAGCAGTAGACCAGTCAATATCTTGACCAGAAGCCAAAGTCTTTCCACGGTTTTGAATGATACGGTTCAAGTTACGATGAACGTTGAAGTTTTGGGGCAAAGTGGTCAATGCAGCACCAACTTGTTGAAGGGTTTCGTTAGAAACACCAGTAGGGTGGTGAGGCAAGATTTCTTCAGCACATTCCTTGGGCGACTTGAAGCCTAAGTAAAGGTTTGAATATTAACAATCATATCAGTAAAAATGACTCTCGGAGGATTTATTTTTTTCTCATAGTTCACGAATCCCATCTTTAAATTAATCCTGTTCCACATTTTTCCAGCTTATCCCTCATTTCTTTTTCTCTTTTTTTTTTTCTTATCCGTTTCGTATTTCTTACCTGGCCATGAGCTGGATAGCCATTCACGAGAAGTAGGCTTGTAATCCTTGCTTCGAGAATAGCTTTCTTCCAAAATACCCCAGACACGCTTCTTGTTAGCTTCAACTTCTTCAGCGCTCAAACTACCTTCCTTGGTCAATTGTTCACCATAGATCTTGGCAACAGGAGCTTGCTTGCCAATAGCTTGGTACATGACGGGTTGAGTGAACATGGGTTGATCAGTTTCGTTGTGACCGTGCTTACGGTAACAGACCAAATCAATGACAACGTCCTTGTGGAAGGTCTGGCGCCAGTCAGCTGCAAGTTGCATCACATAGGTCACGGCTTCAGCATCATCACCATTGACGTGGAAAACGGGGGCATTGATAGCCTTGGCAATATCAGTACAGTAAGAGGTGGAACGACCGAAGCGAGGATCAGTGGTAAAACCAATTTGGTTGTTGACAACAATGTGAATAGTACCACCAGTGCTGTAGGCGGGCAAATCATGGAAGCCCATGGTTTCATAGACAACACCTTGACCAGCAAAAGCAGCATCACCGTGCATTAAAATAGCCATAGAGTGTTGATGCTTGGTATCCTTACTGTAGTATTGAAGAGCACGGGTCTTACCCAAAACGACGGGGTTGACAGCTTCCAAATGAGAAGGATTGGCGACCAACGACAAATGGACACGCTTACCTGAAGGAGTAGGACGGACATAGTTCATACCCAAATGGTACTTTACATCACCACTACCTTCTTCAGAGGGTTCAAGAGCACCGCTGAATTCGCAGAAAATGGATTCATTAGGCTTACGAACGACATTGCTGAGAACGTTCAAACGGCCACGATGGGGCATACCGATGACGATAGACTCGACACCCAAATCGACGGAGCGGTCAATCTAAAACATCCGAAAAATTGATTGATTAGAATAGAAAAAAAGAAAAAAGGGTAAAAAAAAGATATCAGTTTACTAAGGAAACCCAGATTTCCCGCTTTGTGTAACATGACGTCCACCCTCTTGTTATGTTTGTAACTTACCAGGGCCTTCATACCAGGAATAAGAGTTTCACCACCTTCCAAACCGAAACGCTTTTCAGAGGGGTATTTGGATGCAACGAAACGTTCGAAACTGTCAGACCAAGTCAAACGATCGAAAATGACACGCTTTTCATCAACACTGTATTTGTAAGGTTGAGGGGTTTCGACACGGCTACGAATCCAATCGCATTGAGCACGGTCAGGGATATGAATGTATTCAATACCAATAGAACCACCTAATAATTATAATAATATTTATTTATAAGTTTACCTAATTAGACCATCTCATTTTCCGCGGAACCCTCTCCTTCACACACAAACAACATATGCACGCGCACGCCTATACCTTCCTTTTCCTTCTATTTGAAGAAAAAGAATAATCCCTTTCCAAACTAATTCTTGATAATAATAATAATAAAAACTTACAGTATGTTTTGTTCAAGTTATCAACGATTTCACGAAGAGTCAAAGACTTGCCATTATCCATAAAGGCAGGCAAGATACCAGGACCAAGAGAGAAAGTACGATCAAGATCCTTTTCAGAGAAACCATAGTAGGTATGTGATAATTCTGGTGGGCTGGAGTTCAGAATATCGGCGTGTTGAATTCCAAGGGGATCCAAGTTGGCAAGATGGTGACCACGCACCTGATATGCTCTCACGAGAAGTTGGATCTTCATATGGTCAATGATTTCTGAAGAAGAGCCGTTTGCAGCGTTGGGGATGACAGCGTCAGGCAAGCTAGGAAGACGAGCACTGGCTGAAGGCACCAAGGTAGGTGGTGGTGCATAAGCTTGGCCCGGAGAAACACCGTTGGCCATATTCTTAAAGTATACTTGCCATGACAAGTGAACAGCCGAAGGATCCTTTAACCAAGCTTCGTACATTTCTTCAATATAGTTGGCAGCATTACCATGAAGGAAAGCATCGTTCGATTCAGGAGCTGCCTTGGCGAAACGAGTGGTATGGAATGAGCTGGCAAGAACAGGAGCACGTTTTTGTGCATGTTGTGTAAGTCTAGAAGAGAGGGGTTTAGCGGCACGCGAGAGCGCCGTTAATCTGTACATGATTAAAAAAGATTGAAAAAGAGGAAGAAAGTGGGGATCGCCGGGAATCTTTGGAGGAAAGGTGGGTCTTTATTATTTACGCGGCTGTTTAAGTACTGTTTGTTACGCATATTTGAGGAACTAGACACACCACACGCAACTCCCCAAGTGACGTACGTTTATCCGGGTAGCGGTAATTTTCGGGTTAAGTTTGCATGTGGGTGACCGGTAAATCTTTTTAACATTCATTATTTAGATATGTAAAATAATAAAAAAGAATAAGAATTTTGCAGTAAAATGATCAAATGGATAATGAAGTTCATCCTATGTTATTATATAAGGATGATAATGGTTATGATAATTAAAAGTAAAAAAGAAAAAGAGTTGTCAAATACTTACCTCTTTTATTTTTTTTGTGGAGAAGTTTTAAAGAGATAAACCCATTGTTAATGAAAAAATTTGAGGCGGTAATAAATATTCCTTCTTTTAGAAGAAGAAACCCAACCTTTTGAAGGTTTAAATCCGAATAAATTCCGGAACACCCGTAATTTCACGAAGTGTTCGGATCCACCGTCAAATAAGTCTTCTATTAGTTACCATGGTTTATTCTTTTCAGGCACCATATTATATTATATCATGGCTTAATTTAATCATGAGAAACAACCAATTTATTATCATCATATCAGTTTTTAACTCCATAAAATAATATAAACAAATAAGCAAAACAAACATGACATTTATTCTTGTTTCTTTGCTCCGTATGATCGACGTATAAACTGATAAAGAAGTACTATAAGGACCTAATTTTTTATCCTTCTTATTAACCACAGTTGTCTTATCATATATAAATGTATTACAATTACCATATACAAAAAAAGCATTACCTAGACCAAAGAGCACACATATACTTCCATAACAGCATAGAAGTTTCTTTTGGTAGAATGGTGCGTGTTAGTGTTGTTTACATAGTACTGGGTTGAACTATTTTGCCAGGGTTACAGGCCCGAGACTCCGTTGTCGTGATTAAGTGATTTGATTGGCTAAGCATCCCCCTGACGAAAAACTTTTTTTTTTTGAGTTTAGCTGACCCTCAATCAACAGGGATAGCCGAGATTGAAAAAAAAACAACTGATTGCTCTTTCTCTCTCTCTCTCTCTCTCTCTTACCTCCCTTTTCCGCACATCCTTCTATTAGCCATGTTCCCCTCCCAGCAATCTTTGAAGAAGAACTTTTTCATCCCTTCCGCCGGTGCTGATGCCGCTGCTCCCTCTGGCGCTGGCTTGTATGCCCGTTTCGCCTTCGCTGGTGCCGTCTGTTGTGCTGTCACCCACGGTGCTATGACTCCCGTTGATGTCGTCAAGACTCGTATCCAATTGGAGCCTGAAGTCTACAACCGTGTAAGTATTCTTTGAAGCTATTCAAAACTTTGCATAAATAATATATAGCTATCTATTGAAAGTTGATATATGATACGATACAATAAAGGAGTGTTCATATACAAAGAAAAATTATGAGGAAACCGATTATTGATGAATGTACGCGCACTGTTTGTTTTAAATAAATTAGGGTATGATTGGTGGTTTCCGTCAAGTCATTGCTGCTGAAGGTGCTGGCGCTCTTCTTACTGGTTTTGGGTAAGTATAGTAATAGAGTCTTTATAAAAACAAATAAACTAAATATATACCTTGTTTTTGAACTAGTCCTACCGCTGCTGGTTACTTCTTGCAAGGTGCCTTCAAGTTCGGTGGTTACGAATTCTGGAAGAAGACCTTCATTGATGCTGTTGGTATCGAAAGTGCCCGTGAAAACCGTACTGCTATCTACCTCGGTTCATCTGCTATTGCTGAATTCTTTGCTGACGTTGCCCTTTGCCCCTTGGAAGCTACCCGTATTCGTCTCGTCTCTCAACCTGACTTTGCTTCCGGTCTTGGTAGCGGTTTCGCTCGTATCTTGAAGGAAGAAGGTGTCCTCAAGGGTTTCTACTCTGGCTTCGGTAAATACATAACAAATTTTTTTTAGCTTGTTTATTTTGTAATAGTGGCGAGACAGTTTTAGTAACACGAAAAATATATATAATATAGGTCCTATCTTGTTCAAGCAAGTTCCTTACACCATGGCCAAGTTCGTTGTCTACGAAAAGGCTGCTGAAAGCATCTATGCTTCTTTGAAGACTCCCAAGGACCAATTGGCTCCTTCCACTGTCACCACTGTCAACTTGGGTGCTGGTATCATTGCTGGTACTGCCGCTGCCATTATCTCCCAACCCGCTGATACCTTGTTGTCCAAGATTAACAAGCAAAAGGGTGCTGAAGGTGAATCCGTCGCCTCCCGTCTTATCTCCATGTCTAAGCAATTGGGTGCTAAGGGTCTTTTCGTTGGTCTTGTAAGTGTTTGGTTTCGTTGTAAACTGTTGTATCAAAAACCACAACAACAATTTGGAAATACTAATTCATTTATAATTATCTAGGGTCCCCGTATTGTCATGGTTGCCACTCTTACTGCTGGTCAATTGTAAGTCGAGTTTTTAATTTTATGTTAGAGGGAAACTTTCAAGAAGTAGAAGACCAAATATTTACTAATGATATGACTTTTTATAGCGCTATCTACGGTGACATCAAGAGAGTTTTGGGCGCAACAGGAGGTGTCGAAATCAGCAAATAAGCATGTTATCATCGCTTTATTATCCATAATCATAATATCAGCAACTATCGCAACACTCATAACAACATCAACAACCAAAACAACATCAATTCCAATTACACCCAACAAAACTACTACCACACCTCGGATAGAACAAAATCACATACATAGATGCGATTGTTTTAAATACACGTCATTAGACTATTTTTCCCAATCATGGGCTGTACAAAAAAATCATTTATTTACTGTTTACTTTGTTTTGATATTTGGTTTTGAGGGAAGGGGTCTTTTTTCTTTGAGTGATTTCACATGAGGGATGTGTATGAGTTTTAAATTACTGAGGCTGAACGGAACGATAATAAAATTATAGCTAAAAATTGGTATTTCGACAAATTTTCTATATAAATAAAGGCACTTTACGCAAAAAGAACTGTTTTAAATCTATTAAAATATGCCCTGAAAATCATTTAACAGTTGCCGCACAGACGTCAAGAACGAAGAATAAAATATTAATACTTAAATATTTAAGAGATTACTAAGAAATTGCTCATATGAGTATCACTTCATTTAAGACAACCCAGAAAGGCGACAATTACCCTTAAATAACGGTACTTCATGATAAGTACCACCTTCATTTAATTAGGTATGATGAATGGTGATATAATAATGTCAAACAGTAGCAAGTACAGCCTATTATATGGTACACGTGAGATTTAACCCTTGTTTGCGTAAGAAATGATTCAGTGCAGCAACTTCCAGTATCACATTTGCTCTCTCCACTACAGACATCACCGTGTGTGCTTAAGTATTCCATTTTCTTCCACATGGCCAGATGTGTAAATCTTAATACTATTATAAGCAACATTTCATTCTAATTATGAATATGAAAACCTTCCAACCCTTTCTTAATAAATCATACAGATACAAAAAAAATCTTATTGTGACGATATGAAAAACCATCACAGAAATACTAATAAGGAGATATTATTGTTTATTACTATTATTATTGAATACAGCGTTTAAAGTTTTTTTACAAGTATCGTGGTAAAATATACAAATTATTGTCAATTATTATTAAAAAAACAAATTTTAAATAGTACTTAACGACTGATGCTCAACAAGTTCTGTATAAATCCCATTTCGTTTTAATAAATCCCAATGAGTTCCTTGCTCAGCAACTTGACCATCCTTTATAACACAAATTTGATCCGCATTCTATTATAATTATAAAAAGAACAAATAAAATTATAATCATTAAATTTCAAAATAATAGTTATGAAATTATTTGCTTGTAATATGTACCTGAATTGTGGATAAACGATGTGCTATGGTGATGGTGGTACGTCCGCCCTCGTTAATGACATTATCAATAGCTTCTTGAACTAGTTTCTCGGATTCGGAATCAAGGGCAGAAGTAGCCTCGTCGAGTAATAATACACGCGGATTACGAATTAATGCACGAGCAATAGCGATACGCTGTTTTTGGCCACCAGATAACTGTGAACCCTTGTCACCCACACGAGTATCATATCCGTTTGGTAAACTGGTAATAAATTTATGAATGTTGGCTGCTTGGCATACATGTTCGATTTCTTCTTGACTGATCTTTTCAACCAAGGAACCGAATCGAATATTGTCGGCGATTGTTAAATCAAATAATATAGGCTCTTGTTGCACGAGTGCAATATGACTTCGAAGATTATGCAACGAATAGGATTGGGTACTATTTTCGTCGAGACGCACAGTGCCTTGGGTAGGATCATACCATCGTTCCAACATGCCAATGGTGGTAGATTTACCACATCCACTGTTTCCAACAAGTGCAATTGTTTTACCTGCCATACACTCCAAATTGAAATCACCATGAAAAATAGGCACATTTCTTGTAGGATATTGGAATGCCACCTTGTCACACGTAATATTTCCATGTACAGTATCAGGCTCTATTCCTTCCAGATCAGGATCGATTTTTGGTTGTCGTTCAATAATCTCGAATGCAGACAGGGCAGCATATTTAGCCTTGGCAATACCAGACATATAAGTAGTAACACGACCCACATTCTGAGATGTTACCATGACTGCAAATAACACAACAATCATATCTTCAAAGGTAATCATTTCAATCTCAATCAGTCGTATGCCAGCATAAAATGCAACTGCATGGGTAAATAGACTAATAGATTGACCGAGAGCATAACCAATGGATGCAAGGTAGGCTTTACGTTGAGCTAGTTTGTGAGGTCGCTCTGTTGCTTTTTCATACTTGGCTTCAAAATATCCTTGTTTTGTTAAAGAGGCAACAGTACGAATGGATTTGATGGCTTCGCTTGCTATCTCACCACTTTGAGCGCTTGCTTTTTGTACATCATTGGCATATCCCATTTCAACTCTAGATTCATAGACAGTAGCAGCAATCATGAAAGGTGCGCATCCCAAAACAATCAATGTGAGAGCCCAACTGTATACAAATGCGATAACATAACCTGTTTTTTTTTTTAAAAAAAAAAGGAGTATATTATGTGGTCAATCATTGTGTACTTCAATTGATCAATCCAGTATAGAAATTATATACTGAACAGCAATATATGTTTTTCATCGAGTTTACCTGTAACACCAGTAAAAACTAAACTCGCGACTTCACCAAATATCTTGGACATAAGCTCATTGACATGTTTTGCATCGACCGCTAACATGGTAGTCAAAGCACCGACATTGTTCTTTTCCTCATCGAAAAACGCAACTTCTTGTTTCATATAGGCCCAAAGGATTCTATTTCGCAATCGTTTTGTATAGCGTTCACCTGCCACTTCAAAAGATGCCATTTGGATAATAAAGCCGGCCAAAGCAGCAATACCAATAATTACAAGGAGAAATGCATAAAGATTTGCTCCCATCATAGGACCTGGGTTGATTTCTTTCATCGGATCGATAATAATGACAATAAGACGTGCCAATACCAAAGAAATCACTGGAAATACAGCGCCAGTGATAGCAGCGCCAAAAGTTCCAGAAATAATAAGAGGCCATTCTGGTCGCATTTCCATAAGAACCTTAAAAAAGGGTAACTTTTGTTTACTACGTTCTTTTTTTTCTTCCTTCTTTTTCTTGAGAGCCGACTCAATCCTATCGATGGAGGATGCTGTATTACTTGTGGTTTGTTTTAATGGAAATCCATCTAGTTGTATAGCTGCCTCGTCGTCCATTGCAATGACACCATCTGGTGTTGTTACTTCTTGTTTTTCCATGGATTCAAGTTGGTCGCTATCTAATATTTCATCTTGCTGCATTTGGTCCTCATTTTCTTTCTCTTGTTCCTTTGCAATTTCCTGTTTTCGAACCAAAGCGGCATAGAATCCATCCTTTTCCACAAGCTCTTGATGAGTTCCTTGTTCAACCATGACACCTTGTTGTAATACAATGATGGTATTAGCATTGCGAATTGTTGAAAGTCGATGGGCAATGACGATGGTTGTTCTATTTTCTGCTGCTGCATCCAAGGCAGCTTGTACCAATCGTTCAGAATGTGTGTCCAGGGCAGATGTTGCCTAGACACAATTTTTGAAGCACATAATATTAACTATCAAAAATAATAATCCATTTGATCATTCTAAAAAAAAAAGTAAATCTACCTCATCAAGTAACAGAATGGCTGGATTCTTTATAATTGCACGAGCAATCGCAATACGCTGTTTCTGGCCGCCAGAAATCATACTTCCATGTTCGCCAACCGGAGTATCGTACCCCCTTGGTAACTGCTTAATAAAGTTATGACAATTGGCCTTTTTACATGCTTCGACAATTTCTTCATCAGAAACATCATTTCTAGTGGTACCCATCAATAGATTCTTTCGGATCGTCATATTAAACAAAACTGGCTCTTGTGATACTACGCCAATTTGCTGTCGCAACCAACTAACATTATAGTCTTTTAAATTCTTGCCATCCAACAGGATCGTACCGGATAATGGATCATAGAAACGTTGCAAAAGTTGGACTACTGTTGATTTACCAGAACCAGAGGCACCCACCAAGGCAATGGTTTTACCAGAATTTACTTGAGCATTAAACTTTCGCAAGACTTGGATATCCTGCCGTGTTGGATAAGCGAAGTCAATATCCTGAAATTGAATATGACCTTGAATAGAAACATTCTTAATGCCACGTGTATCGTCAGGATCAATTTCAGGAACACGATCAATAACCGCAAAAATACGATGAGCTGCTGCACAAGCGCTGCTAACGGCTGCCAAATTCATAGGTAACGATAAGAGAGCCATGGTACCGCTTAACATAGCATAAAAAGCTACCAGGACTAATGGACCAGCCAACCGTGCTTCATCGGCTAGTTTTGAACCGTACCAGAATGCCAATCCATAACTCCAAAATAGTACACAAAGAAATGCGCCAAATTGACAACCAAGAAGTACACCACGTTTGGTACCTGTTGCACATGCCTTTTCCAATTCTTTGTCATAACGATTTAAAAATCGTCGTTGTAAAGTAAATGCATAGACTGTTCGAATGCCTGAAAAGATTTGTTCAGCAATAGAACCAGCATCAGCATAAATGTTTTGAGTACTTTGGGTATATTTCGAATAAAAATGACTCATGGCTGTGCTGACAGCAGCAAGAATAGGGATGGGGGCGAGCATGACAACCGCTAGTTGCCATCCTTTGGCCATAGCAATAACAACACCAGAAATGAGGGATGCTATCATTTGAACAAGTAGACCCAGTTTTTCGGATATACCATCTTGGATCATTTGTGTATCAGTGGCAAGCCTTGTTGTTAAAGATCCTTCTTCTGCTTTATCAAACCCTATTATCAATGATAACAATAATTTTATAAGCAAATAATACGTTACATTTCATCTTTCATTAAATTCATTCTAATTATATATCTGCTACAATTATCATTACTTACATGACATATCTTGCTTTAATATCGCATGAACATACAATTGTCGTATCCGTCTTGCCTGATTTTCACCAGATAAAACCCAGAACGCATGAGCAATATAGGCACCAACAAGAACTGCAACTCCCATATATACAAATATTAGGATCATCTCCATTGTTGCTCCTAATAACTCGTCGGGTGAATACAGTGTATCTGAAAGACCTTCCAAAAATTTTCCAAAAATAATAAGACTACAATAATGATTAATAATAATTGAATAAACTTTACTTGAAAAGATAAATGCTGTACGACTTTTTTTTTCGTGTATACCTTGCGGGGAGAAGAGCACCGATTCCGACAGAGCCAGTCATAGCCAAGGCAATCATCAAAAAATCTTTTTTGGTTGCGAAGCGAAATAATTGATATATCCGTACTGAAGGTTCTTTTTCTTTCTTTTTTGGTTTAGGATCTTCATTATTTTCCTGTTGTATATCCGCATGTTTCTCGTCATTATTCGTAAGAGCAGTGGTTTTTTGAATTGGATCCTTGACTTGTTGTTGCTGTATCTTGCTATACTCTAATTTTTCTGTTTTCTTCGCGTCAATTGTCATTTCGATCTTTTCTGTTACATGAGCGTCATTATGACGATGATTATCGTCTGCCTTTCGGGGCATTTGAGTATTTATGGATATAAGGAAAACAGAAGAAATGGCGATGGGAAAAAAAGAATGGAAGAAGAAAAGAAAAGCAGACAGATCAAATTCTCTCAATCTCAAATTTTAGTTGCGATAAATGTATCATTTTTATTTAATACCAAGTTTTGTTCATAAGCAAGAAAAAAAGAGGGAACACAAAGATCAAGGGGACCATTGTTGGACAGAAGACTATTTTAACTTTTTGAACAAATCTTTTTATCTTTTATGAAATGTCTGTTATCTAGATCATTGTCCACTTACTCATCAAGAACATTATATGCTATATCATTACTACTACTGGTTATGCTGATCCCATGATTTTTTTCATTGAGGAATAGCCGATATCCTATACATACGCCTTCATTGTGAATATATCATCATTTATCCTTCTTGATGAAGGATGATCACTCCGCTCTTCGACCCGATCTGATAAAAAAAAAGATCATCCGGAGATTCTTCCACGTACCCCATGGTACAACCTTACCCATGAAGGATCGATGTAATTGTTATGAAGGACGATTGTACTAGTTTAATGTGGTCTGAAGGTGCCCGAAACAACTTTTTTCTGGATTTTCTTTCCAATCTACATAATTAATAGATGTGTATTGGTAACTACATGAACAGACCATTGTTTTGTTTCTTGTTCCCAACGTTACCAATTTTGAAAACGAACATTTAGGTCCGAATCGTGATCATGAGCCGAAGCTCCCCGGAAATTTTCTAATGCGTGGGTGATCCAGCTGATTTTATTGTGACACAAGACTTTTTCCATTCCCAGGTATACCATCTTCTCTAAAGATAATGTAAAGAACATTATGTCGTTAACGAGCACCATACTGAGGCACGAATTTACTCTGGTTTCAATAATTGGCTTACCCTATTAACACATTTAAAACGACAGATTGAATTTTGATCTACTAGTCAATTCTATTAATTTTTGTATAGCATAAAAAAACTGATAATATAGAGTTTTTATGTTTATGCATAATTAAAGAATTCGATCATGAATATTAATATTTTTAAAAATCGTCCATGTATTATGCTAATCGTCTTTCTAGAAAATTGGGAAATGGTTGTACATATCAGATTAGCTACTATTAATTTCTTGTACGTTCATGGTTGTGTACATTATTCCTCATATTAGGTACACAGTAAGTAGTTTATATCCATCACGCAAGTCTTGCACCATGATCTGATAAATCACAACCCTCTTATTAATTGTTGTGGATTATTTTAATATTAGGCGTTATTCGATGATATGGTAAAGATAATAAATGATATATAAACACACATTCATTTTATTTTTTTTAACGTGAAATGAAGTTAATTATTAGAGTGCAAACAAAAAAAAATACAATTGAGAATTAATACATATTTCAATATTATGAGCAATAAAGTTTTAGCATCAGAAAATGATAGTTTTACCCAAACGTTTCACAAGTAAAAGAAACGAATCAAAATCATACACAATGCCTTGATCATAAAGATTCTTGAAAGAATCAAGGGCACCTTTATTTTGACTTGTATGGTTATAAATCCGATCAACTATTTGGTTTGGGGTCATGTAAAGTTGTTCTTGCAATATCTTCTATTAATCCAATTCTAATGTTCGGTTCTGAACATAGGTTTGAAACAATATTTTGCTCAAAATATAAAGTTTATCTGCTGTATATTCACGATGATGCGGTTGTTTTTATCTTCACTGTTGGTTTTTCCATTTCCTTTTTTAACATCTTGTGCAGACGACGACATCATTAGGTCATTGTTTAGTTTCAGCTGTTGTTCCTCTTCATCATAATCATCTTCGTCATTATCATACAGTCCAAGCTCTTGCAATTGCTTCTCGTGTTGCTGCCAATGTTGTTCCAATTTTTCTTGAAATTCACGACCAAATATAAACTTGTAGAGAAAAATATGATAAAATTAGTTTTAGTATATAGTTACTACACTTGCTGTCGCAGTGCTGAGGTATCAAGCAAAGTGTAATTTTAAGTTTAGGCTTATTTAGCTTTTTTTTCAATGTTGATATATAGCCGCATGCTACAACTATATATGTAGCATATTGCTTGTTATCAAATTTATACCTTAGGCATAGTGTTGGTCTGGTTTGTGAACAATAATTTAGAAGTACAGCGTGTCAGCCTCAAGTAGGAAAATTTGTGAGAAAAAGTAATGTGGACAATATGCTCATAAACATAAATATATATATATTATACATTTAGATATGAATATATGCTGGTGATGTTTATCATTGTTAAAATGATATTTTAAAGATTCATTTACCAAACATCAATAGAAAAACGAAAGTGGAGCAATGCTTTGGAAATACAAATACGTACTAATACAAAAATAAACTACTAATAGTGTATAATGAATAGCATTCATATTACCTTACATTGTTATTATATGAAATAAACTTTTTTTCATTACTGAAGGAATAGCAATTACAAGCTGTTCTGTTAGTCATTTATTTTATTCATAAATTATATAAAATAACACTGAAATGTGTGAGTATTCGAAGCAAGAATCATTGAGTAATATTACGTCATGACGTTATTACTACGTCATATAATAGTGGTGATATTGCTGTCAACATTATTACCAAGATATTCTGTAAATAACAGAAATGCAAAAGCTTACATGAGTGCGTAATAAACTAACCGAATGTAAGTTGTTGTTGATGCTGTGCATAAATAATATAATATGCTTTTATACGTTATTATCCACTTGGTATATTATTATAAATTTGATCAAACATTCATATATATAAAATATCATTTATCAGGAAGCAAAGTGCACGTATCATAATGGATGATAAGTATATCAAAATAGTAAACGATGAAAAATTCACTAATTACCAAGTTCTTGGTTTAATAAGACAATAAAAAATGCCTAAAAATGTCACAGCGACAGGGTGGTAATGTATTATTACCATTTGGAGTAAATTCCTCTTGAAACACCAGGTTGAGTTCGGAGAATGGGAGGATTACTTCCCATATTAAAAAATCATGCAAAAATCGGTGCTTGCTTTTTAGATGATAAATACAGAACAATTGACATTGGCTGCACCATCATCATCACCCAACTAAAAAAATACATTTTTATTCTCTCTATCGTAATCAGCATGGTTAATTCCTCGTCTCTTTTCCAGCCCATCCAATTGGGTACAAGCTATAACTCATGTTCAGATTAAAAAGTCACATTGAGCATTGCCGTTTTCGAGGATTGGAGGGTATTCCACAAATTGTAGAATGCCCAATGCCAAATGTAAGTAATAAATAATGTTTGATTAATAGCATTTTTTCATGATGTATATATATATGTATAATACCTAGTATGTAATGTAGTAGCATAGAATATTTTCTTATGACAAAGAAATTTGCGCAGGAACTTTAGCGTAACATCAAACTATGTTACACCACCTGAACTTTGTTCACCATGTTGGTTTGACAGCTCCACTGTAGCCCATAGCTACACTTAGTAATGGTGTAATACAATTCTTTACAATTGTAAATATATTAAAAACTACATCGGAGATGTCCATTTTGTAAATGCATTACACACATGATAGAAATTCTCCCTTTCATAAATTAAGAGGATGGTACTAATCCAGAGTACGTTCGAGTGCTGTTTTTTTTAAAGAACTGGTGAACTCCTTGACGAGGTTGACAATGGTGTAATAGGTCATAATAGACACGACCGGGATTACTACTACCGATTCTTTCTTTAGGTATTATGTTCCAGCTATATAAAGCTTGAGAAAGATGTTTCTCAATACTTACGACACTGTATCCTTGTTACCTTATTATTAAATATAATATCATTAAATACGTACGTAGCTATGTAGATATATTTTTTTTTCACGTAGAAGGAACTTCGTATATGCATGATGCATTCAAATAGCAAAATATAATAAAGAAGGGCTGTGCCACAATTATAATGGTCGTCAACAACACGGGAGACTGTAGTATTTTACAAACAGATAATAGTGTCCCTGTATTAACATCAACACCTTAGGGATAATTATCTTAGAATCAACTACACTACTAGTAACGCTGTCCATGTCAAGAATGGAGAAAAATGACGGTGCATAATGACAAGGATTAAGTTCTTATATAGGATAATCAGGATGAGAGAATAATACTGCGGATCAAAGTTCAAATAATTTTGGTAATAATGCTGAAATCCATGAATAGCAGCCAATTCAGTTATGAATGCCGAAAGAAATATTTTATACTCATTAATATTTTCTTTTTATAGATGGTATTGCTTCATGATGATCAATATATTCGTCCTTGATATAATTTATAGATATCACCAAGGAATTATTAACATCTTTTAAATTCGACCATTCATTTTATTAACATAAAATACACATGGTAACCATCATTTATTATTAATCCAAATCCTCTGCAAAACAATAGACCATCCAAGAGATCTCTAGGGAATGATAGTATCCAAGAATGTATACCCAAGATGGAAACTATAATAAATTATTGTAAATCTTGTGTATGTGAATACATATTCTCTTAATTATCTTACTTAATTATTTATCAAGTAATTGATAAATAAAAAGACCAATTATAATTATATTATACGCAACAAAATACACTTGATGACTTAATTGAGGTAATTCTTTAGCTATACTTTTTATTAATGAACCATTAATAAAAAAGCTAAAGTTTCGATCTTCTCGATATATGGCTTATTAAATCCAAAAGTCACGCTTTAGTGAACTTCTGTGTTAATTTTTAATTAATAACAATTATTTCATCCTATACAACACACATTTAAGCTTTTCTTTTACAACTATAAGGGTTGATTGTTACAATTGTGATTAATGATAAAATTGTATTGTATTTTTTGAGTTTACAATTAGCACGAAAATTTGACTTTTTGTTATTCTGTCAAAAACGTGGTTGATGTAGCGTAACCAGAATTAATCAATCAATTATAACGGACTGTATATAATAATTTATCTAAAAAACACTCTGTCTTTGTTAGGTCAGTATATAACTTATCATTTAATTAATTTTTATAAATCTTTTTATATAAAACTATAATAACTATGGGAATTTTTTTTTATCACAAGCTATTATCCAATGAACTTTTATACATTATCTTGCATTCATTTTACTATTACGAAGCAATCACACCATAATAATAATAGTTAGTTTTCCACTATATAACGTATTATAATAATAATGAATTAACTAATACAGAAGTCAAGGTATTCTGATCATCCGAAACGAAAAAAAAAAAACTGTCCCAGATACGTAAGCCTTTCATAACCTCCCTTTTCTTTACAGTGAGAGGTCTTTCCCCCAGTTTCAAATATCCATATCTAGATCCACCACGTGAAGTTTTGACTAAAATAATATACTACTTTGGATTTAACAATTGAATCACATATTTTTTTATCTTAAAAAGATGCAAAAGCAACATGTG
Source organism: Phascolomyces articulosus (assembly GCA_025677815.1). Lineage (NCBI taxonomy): Eukaryota > Fungi > Mucoromycota > Mucoromycetes > Mucorales > Lichtheimiaceae > Phascolomyces > Phascolomyces articulosus. The sequence continues at coordinate 446,875 of JAIXMP010000021.1, forward strand.
TTATAAAATATTACATGTACTACACTATTGATGATGATGCATAATCTAATGAATAAAAACGAATAAATTAACATGTATGTTGATCATTACCCTTCTAACATCGACTATTATGATTGATAATAATTGTTTGAATTTTTGGGCGTTCAGAAGAGGGAAAAAAAACTGCATAAACTGTACAAACATGGAAATTTAAAGCATGACAAAGCTTAAAACAAGAAAAAAACGTAAAGATCGTAAAAGGTATATAAAGCCACCATGTGCTTTATATATTCGTTCGCGTGTAATGATTTATGAAGAAAAATGCAAAATGGAAAAGGAGAATGAGGATGAGGATGAGACAGAGAAAAACTTAGAATTAGAAAAAAAATGATAAGAAAGGGGGGGCAACAGGGAGAGAGAGAAAAGTATGCAATGATTATATACAAGAGAAGGGCCAAGCGGTATGTATTTGGTTATTATATGTATCTTTTTTTTTTGAATAGTAATATGGATTGTTCAAACCATTACTATATGACAAAAGGGTAGTGATTCTGATTTTTTGTTTTTTTATATATAAAATTCTGCAGTAGCATCTTAACCTTGTGATTTATGAATCGAAATTAGATGAATTAAGGGGAAACTAATCATTTTGTATATATAACAGAGATTACCATATGATTAATTTGATAATGTATCTAATTAATACCCAGTTTCTAATAATTTGAAACATTATATATGCATCTACTTTTAATGTTTTTGATATCATCACACTGCCTACGTTACAGCAATGACGGTATCTAACTGCGTTGAATAATAGGTTCTATCCAATAGGTGAAGCAAAAAAATGAAAACCCAATTCGAGTTCAACAAAGGGAAGATAAAATTATCTATTGTGAATCTTCTCATCATCGTGATATTTATATATATTACATAAAAACCATACATTCTCTGCCTTTTTTTTATTTTTACTTTTTTTTAAAAAAACTTTGCAATTATATCAAATAAAACTAGAGACATATCGTTAGCACCTAAACTCTCGTTAAGACTGGTTAATTTATACATTTATTAACACTGGTACTCTTGTTCTGTTGAATAAGTTTGATGTTACTTGTTGTCCATATTGCTTGATTTCAACTAGTAGAAAGCAAGTAATGTTTCGTATTGTCTATTTCGTCAAAGAGAATAACGTCAATTTCGCCATACTTACGTACTATCGTTTTTGTTGGTTTTATCGATTTCGCATTCATTTGCTTGAAAGTCAAACTTGATTGCAGCGTATGACGTCTCATCGCTGTACTAATCGATAAACAAGAGCTATATGAATGTATGAGTTTATCAATAATAAAATAGGTACATTCTTCTGTTGCTTTCATCTCAATTTACCATATTGAATTAAGGATTATCATATACACCTTTCCGGATTTACGTTTGCTCCCGTTACTCACTGTTATTGTCTCAATGACTTCCTATTATATTTATATTTTTTTTTTCTGAGCCATAAAAATACGTACAAATGAACATAAATCAAACACGACAGAGTATAGAGAAGATCTTTTCTGTACTCTCTTATCTTATACTTCAACATTTCATTACTATATGCAAGGAAGGTATGCGAGAATGTCCAGGTTATTATCAGATAACGCTCCCTTCCACTGGGAAATAACATTGTAAAAGCTGTCCTACCACTATTAGAAAACCTGTCATGATAAGGTGAATGTTCATTATCTTTCTATGATATTTAAATAATAATACATAATAAACGAGAAAATACTAGGAATGAGCTATGATCCAATGTACATTATGGTTTAAAATATAAAAAAAAGCCAAAATAACAATTTCTTTTTTTACCACTGATTGTTGGTAGCATCATCATTATTATTTCTTACTGCCTTTCACTGTATTTGACTAATAATCTATTCTTCCCCTCCCCTCCTACTTGTTCTCCTATATATAATTACCACCTTTACTGCTTAATACTGTATTTGATGCATATTTTACTAATTTATAAAAGATGAGGGGAAATTTTATTATATGAACAATAACGAGGAGGAAAGAATGCATAATAATGTACAAGATTTATTTTTCATTTTCAATAAAACATATAGAAAATAAAAAATACGACAACAACGACGCATATGAGTACATATGTGCGCACGCTAAGACCAACATTTTCGGCAAAAGAAGTAAAAGCATGTCTCTGGTTACAGAAAAAAAACAAAATTTTGAAAATCTTTTCTTTTTTTGTACTTTTAGATCGATAATGGTGATGGTGATACTACATACAACACTAATAGTAATAGTAGCCATCTGACAGAATTAAATAAATCACTAATTTATTTTAAACAATGAAATTAGCGATACTAATAATGAGAAAACAAGAAAGATGATTTGTTCATCGTTGTAATAGCTGGATAACTTGATTTTTTTTTAATGTATCTAATAATAATAATTTGCATTTTGTATTCTATCTATCTATGTCAACAATAACAGTAACAGATTGTAAATTTTGGATGAACACGGAAACAACGGGGTGGGCAACGTGGTCTAATGTCTGCGCGCACACGTTTGTGATGCCTTCTCTATTTGGAATAGTCTTAATAAAAAATAAATATACGCCGTTCTTCGAAGCATATATAATTCTTATTTAGCTTTTTTTCTATAAACATAATGGCATTCATGGTCAATGGAACATTCAGTTTGACATTGGAGTCAATGAGAAACTTTTTTATAGAGTAAAACCAAGACCACAAGATTGATCGTGGAGAGTGAGTACCCACAAAAAAAAAGTTATGCATAACGCCAAGGAAGGATTATGATTAGGGAGATGATAGAAAAAGAGAGGATTGGGCAATAGAAGCGTACTTACTATACTACTACTATTGCTATTGCTAGTAGTACTACTGGTTAATAGCATATATTATTTATTACTATTAAAGAAGAAATAATAACCCCCTTATTTTTATTTTGCTTCTAAATAAACTCAATTTTCATCTGTAACACGAAAACTTTCATTTTTTGCTTAAGGAGACTTTTGCTTCTAATGTAAAAAAATGTGTTTTGAATATGTATGTAATGTCTCGGATTTTTTGATCCGTTCAACAAAAAGTAAGGGGTTTTTTTTATGTGTGGGTACGTGCGGAGAACTGGTAAAAAAAAAGAGATTCCGTGTGGTTTTGCATTCTCTTTCATGCTCCACATAATAATACTAATAATCATATTATTATTACTATTCTATTCCATTCTTTTTTGAGGGTCATGATAAAAAAAAGGGTGAAAGAAAAAAAGAAATGCAGGCAAAATAATGATTATAATATAATATTAATATTATGATTAATATTATGATTATATTATATATAGGAGAATCAGCAACAAGAAAGAAAGAAAAGAAGAAGAACGTATTGACTTACTACAGAGTCTAATGGCAAACTTCACCATCATCAGCACCATAACATAAACGCATAAACATTTTGATTTCTTCCCCTATTTTTCTTCTTCTTCTGAGCATTGAGTGATTACAATAGCCACAAATACAACTGCAAATTATTATAATATGTCCCTGTATTTATATATTAGCTATTATTTAAGGTGGATATCCTTTCTTCTAATATGAATATATAGCAATACATTACTATTACTACTGCTATTACAAGTAATCCATTATAAGCAAAAAACAAACCCCCCCCTTGATTTGCTATTATTACTATAATATATTTTCTTTAAAAAAAAGTTTTTTTTAAAACTAATTGACGCCTCTTCTTTCTTTCTTTCTTTTCCTTACTTTACTTTTCCTCTTTTTTTTTTCTCTTCTTTTAGCATTATTCTTACTATATTCTCTTGTTCATTTTATATAACAAACATATCATCGTCATAGTTACAATAACAACAACTTAACATTCCTTCTTCATATTATCAAATCAAAAACATATTTTGTTTAAAGCATTAACAATAGCTTACAACAAACTATACACCAAAGCAACAAATCTCGACAACAATAGTGAAACACTTCTGTATTACCTTAAAATTCATCAAATGAGCTTTGAAGTAGACAGACCTATCCAGTTACTTGCCAACGATTCGTCTGAGTTAATCAAAAATGATATCAATCATCATGCTTTGACCAACAACGCGATCTCTACTGCGGATCTTACTCATGCCAATCATGTTGCATCGCCAACTTATAGCATTGCAAGTAGTTCATTGAGTAGTGGTCATGGCGGTGGAATGGTGACCCATAGTAACAATAATAATAATAATAATAATACAGCGACAGCCCATGGTTATTCTTCTTCCGAAAACAACAGGTCAACAAGTTCAGCCATAACACGTGTGGATGAATCACCTAATAATTTCATGCGCTATAATAATAATGGTAGTAGTACTGATACCATGGCTACAACAACAGCAACAACCACGACAACATCCCCACTTCCAACATATGACAACAGCATCAATCATCATAATCAGCATCATCAGAGTAGTAATAATAATAGCAACAATGGTGATAATAAACATCTCCTATCCCCGGTCCCGGATTGTCTAGATGGCGAAAGTGCAAGTGCTGCTGCTGCTGCTGCCGTTGCTGCTGCCGCGGTCGCAGTCAATTCAGGAGGTGAAGCCCCTGCTCGCGTGCCCCTTCCAACGCCACCGGCATCCGACGGAACGCCACCTCATCGACAATGGCACGATAGTATACGGCGACCACCTACTCATGTTGCTTCGATGGCAGGTATCCGATCATTACCTTATTCAACTGGTGTTCATAACACCACAAGTCCCTCCTCATGGCATCAACCTTCTATTGTTTCTACTACAACAACTCCATCGTCATCCGCTTCCATCATGGCGCCACCTATACCTTCCACTGATGCAGGAGCTTATCCTAGTTCTGGTTTTATTACATCATTTTCCGGTAGTAATAGTATCATGCCATCTACATCTCATCCACAAGAAGCAATGTATCATGAATTGATGCAACAACAAGGTGGATTATTACCCCCTCCAACATCACAACAACATACAGGATGGATCAACCATCATCACCCAATGACTTCTCCAGTACCACATCATCATCATCACCACCACCATCATCCTCAAGATCCATATCGACAACAACCTTATTATAATGATTCATTTAGTCAACAGCATCATTCATCAAGTTATTATCAACATTTCGAGCCACCACCACCACAACCTACTTCTTCAAGAGGATCCACACCTTATCATCCATATCATCAACATTCGCATCATCATCATCATCATCATCATACAGAAACAACTTTTCATGCATCATCTGAAAAGAAAAAGATTCCACCACAACAACGACCTAGCATATCCGCATCTTCATCCGATTCTTCTTCTTCCAATAATACATTACTCAATAGTAACAACAACAATAATAATAAACGCAATCGTCATGGAGGAGGAGGGAAGGAAACAACAACAGCTAAAGTTGTTACAACAACCCCTCGTCGATATAAATGCACTGTCTGTGTTAAACGGTTCACTCGACCAAGTTCTTTGGCAACCCATATGCATAGTCATACAGGAGAGGTAATAATAATAATAATAATAAATTTCTTTATTCGAATTATTAGAATTACAACTAGAACATTTACAGTGTATAATTATATACTCACAACAAATATAAACAATACTTATCATTATGATTATGATAATAATAGAAACCCTACAAATGCCAAATTGAAGGATGTGGTCGAAGGTTCTCTGTAGTTAGCAATCTTCGTCGTCATGCAAAAACCCATAACAACACAAATAATAGCAATTCTAGCAATAATGGCACCAACGATGATCTCACAAAAAACAGTCTAAATAGTATTAAATCAAGTTCATGAAAAAAAAAGCATTTTGCATATTTTTTTTTATTATTATCAACCCATAACCCTTCACAAAAGAAAACAAAAAAAAACACACCCAACAACAAACAACAACAACAATATAAATTTCCCACCTTCAATGTTGTATATTGAAATATAATTTGTGTGAGTATTATTATTATTATTATTATTACTATTATTATCCATTATTATCATCATTTTCATTATCATCAAAGCATCATTTTTATCCAAATTGGTAGTAGTAGTTATACTATTAGTAAATGTGTGTATTTTTATAACATAACCTTACACATACATATATACTTACTTATTAGTTTGCTACTACTATTATTGCTACCACTTACATTTATACACTCACACACATCATTATTTTTCTTCTCCTTGTTATTTTTCTCTCTCCCCTTATTCGGAAATTACTATCATTTGGGTAATGCCTTATATTTTCTCTCTTACTCTTTTTTTTGTACGTACCTATTTGTTTATTTTAGCCTCCCCCCTTTTTTTAGTACCTCTCTCAATATCTTTCTCTCTTATAAATTCCAAATCACAAACGCCCCAAACTTCCTTCTCTCTCTCCTCTTTTTGATATAGTCAAGTCACATATTATATATTACTATATTATACATACATATATATATATATATATATATATATATAAAAGCATTTTGTAAAAGTTTCTTTAAATATAAAATTATCCAGTTTTAATTATGCAGTATTGCATTTTTTTGGGTGGAGAGGGGGGGGGGAAGAAACCAAGGGAGAGGATTTATCAATTATTATTAAGTATAACTCACTCCTAATTTCATCTTGTGGTTTTATTTATTCTATAGAACTCTTTTTTTTTTCTTATCTTCATTTAGAGTTTGGGGGTAGGAGCGTAATGTGTGTCATCCTATGCAAACTTGTGATTATGTCTATTTTGTTGCTGCTGTTTCGTTATTGATGCAAAATATCTACACCACATCAAGATCCCATCATCTTAGATTAAGTTCTTTGTTCGTTTCTTAACCTCTAACCTATGTAAGGTGATCGATAATGAGTGACAGAAAAAAAAGTGGATTGGCAATAATGATGGTATACAAAAAACACTCTCTCAAGTCATTCTTCAATAAGTAATTCTTTTAAGATTAAACTTTTAAATTATAAGGATTTTTTTTTACAATGACTTAAACACATTTTATAATATAGCAATATCCACCATTCTTTTCTTTAGTAATAGAATGAAAGTTATGTAAAGGATACATATATTGCGTCAAGAACAGTCATTAAAAGTATAAATCAGCAGGTGACATATTCTGTACATATATATATAAAGAGAGATATATTATGTCAATAAGATGTATCATCTGTCCTGGAGATCCTATATAAAATAAGTCGCAACTATTCAAATACTAACTAAGTATTTCAAATGATACAATTACATACCAGAAGATGTATAGTATATAGATAAAATTTCTTCATTATACATAAAACACAAGATCCAGTTAATCAGCATCAATGAGGAATAAAACATTATGATTTGCGTAAAATGCAAATGCACCAAAGCTTCTGCTAACAAAACAGCTGCATTACTCCCCGATTTGTATCAAAAACGATATTTGCTATAACTATTTTCATGCAAAATCACACCTCTATTGAATAATTGGCCAAAGTTACATTATTTTGTTTTTTAATAATAATAATAAAAGGGTATATAATAATAAAATAATAGTGTGTGTGTTTGTGTTTGTGCTCTTTTATATATAATTTTTTTTTATGTTAATAGTATAAGTGATGGAAGGGGAAGGAGATGAGGATTATGATGATAAGGTAATGGATTATTGACTTTCTGAAGCTACAAGTTGCTCTGTTTGTTCAAAGTAGGATTCCCATAAGGCAATTATCTAATTATAATATGGATTCAATTAATACATCTCATTTTAATTTCTATATATAGAGAGAGTGCCTTACCTGTTTTTGATGTTCAATCATACTACATAAAAATTGTTCCACACTATCTCGGAAATCTTCCACTTTCTCATGATCAAATCGATCCAATTCATTCTTTATTAATTTTGAAACGTCTTGGAACTCTCGATGATATTCTGTCATCTTTTGTTTTGCCTAAATCATTATCTTTTCATTAACGCACTGCTTCTTTCCATTGTTATTTAAATTTCCTACTCTTTTTTTTTTACCTCATTAATTTCTTGTTCAGCTATTGCTAGTCGTTCAGGTTTTTTGGATTGACTATTCAATCGATCGTAGGCAGTTTGCTTTTTTTGTAAATCGGATTCAGCTTGTTGGTATGCTTGATATGCTTTGATCCGTGCATTGAATGCCAGCTATATATATTTTACTTTCGTTTAATACTTTTTTCTTTATACCCAATTTCCATCTCCTTATATATGTTGATCATTGATACCTTGATAGATCCTATTATTCGAATATATTCATCAATTGTGTGCTCAAGTGTAAGAACATCATGATGTGCCTAATAGTATTTACAATAACAGAAATGTATATTAGGAATCAAATACAATAACCAATCTCAATTCCTCATCCAATGGTAGTGTTACCTGTTGTTCATGCAACTCCTTCATCCTCTTTTGAACATCCGCCAATACCATCAAATGAGTAGATAAACCACGGTCTAATTCAGCTGAAGCAAGCGGGATCATACTCTCTCCAAAATCTGCAATGGATCCTCCAAGTTCTAAATAATTTTAATTAGAATAATTGAGTGCTTCTATAGACAAACTGTCCAGCTACAGGAACGCTTTTTTTTTTTCCAGACCCACAATTTTCGTTCCTTTCTTGTTTTTTACCCAGTCCTCTTGTAAATAATCTTTTGACTCACCTTTTCTTTGTTTTACAACACCTTCTACACTCTTCAATAATGCCTTGAGCTGATTCTCCAATGTTTCCAATTGTGTCCTCTTCGATGCAAACCATTCGTCCACTTCAACAAATTTGGAAAATGGATTACTTGCTGCATTCGATATCGTTTCTCCAAATGATCGCATTAAGCTAACTTTGGGTGTATCAGGTTCTGCTCGTTTTTGTCGTTTCTATAACAAATGTAGCCAATGAGTCATGATAACTCCTCCAATTTCCTTCCATTTTATCTCCCAAAACAATATTTTTTTTTTACCTCAACATTAAACGATTCACTTTCAAGAAACACTTTAAGATCTGGGTCACCATAAAGCATTGGATGAGATACAATTTTTTGTAAACATCGTTCAAGGGCTATCCTCCGAGATTCGACAAATTCATCTTGAAATCGACCTTTTTTAATAAGTAAAAAAAAAAAACAAAAACAAAAACAAAATCCGTATCAATGTATATTGTATTGTAAAAAATGTCTTATCCATTTCCCTTTGCGTCTCATGTTGTCCAATATATCCTGTACCCCATTTTAATAATAACCGTACCTAATGCATGTTTTTCAGGTACAGGTGGAACAATGACACCTGGATTACCAAGAGTAAGTTGATTGTATAACCATAAAAAATCTCGATAGCGACGTGCAACCACAAATTCTGGTGCTCGAAATACAGGAGAATTGGTCTAATCAATTATTAGCACATGTATAGAACATACATACATTTATACAGAAAAAAATAATAATAATTGAACAATACCTTTGTTTTGACTTTATATATAATATGTGCATTAATCGCATCACCTACTTTTTGAGGATCTTGTACTGTGACATGAAAATAAGGTCTTGAGCCACTTTTTGGTATTTCCAAACTCTCTGGCTATTAAATATGAAGAATGTATAAAGTGAGCTAACCGATCATAAAAATAAAAAAAAAATACGCGAGGTTTACACATACAAGTAGCTTAAAAACATCTTATATTACCTGACTATATTCTGAAGTATTGTCAATGGTAGAAGGTGCGTCAGGAATAGTAAATGGTTCTTGGTTTTCAACATTTAAAGAAGCCATGCCTTCTATAATAGTACTTTTATCTCGATTCAAATCCTCATTATGACTATTATTACTACGGCTATTATGGCTACTGCTGGGACTCATTGTTATTGGTTTATTTTCGGGCCTTTCTTCTTCTTCTTGCTGCTGGTGTTGTTGCTGTTGGTCGTCATACTCAATAGTCGTTGGCATAATAGTAGTAGAAGCTATTGTTGTCGTTGTTTCTTGTTCTTGTTCCTCGTGTTGTTGTTGCTGTTGTTTCTGCTCTTGTTCTGGTTCATTATGTTGGGGTGTAATGGTCGATTCTTCTATTTCCCTTGCAGGGGAAGGTGAAACGGCATCCGCAAATGGATTACCCATTAAAGCATCGTCAAATCGTAACCCTTGTGAATTATCCATAACTTATGAAGAATACAAAAAAAAAAGCTTGTACAGAGCAAAGTGGGTGTGGTCCTGCTGAGATATTCTAAAGCGGGGTTGTTTTTTTATCAACGGAAAAGTTATCCGATGATGATGACTTAGCTTTAGCAGGTCATATAATGCTATGCGAGATCATTAGTTTCAGAATAGGTTCTGTTCGTTTATAGGATTGTTATTTCTCTCCCTCCCCAGTTATAGCAAAAATTTCATAATTTAATAATAGTTTATGCTCAAGTATGTGTGTGTTGTTTAACTACTTTTTGCCTTTTTATACATATTTATCAAATAAGATCAATAAATTATGATTGTTGTACTTGTAGAATCAAGGTTGCTGGGTTAAACCAACAAAGTGTTCCCCAGAGAAAGAAACGCGTGATCATATTTACATGTTTATAACTGTCTATATATTTACACTATAACAGTGTTTATTATGTTATACTAATTTCGTTACTTGTTAGCCATTCTAATATAAAGGCAATGTCACTAGAAGATCAAACTGGCGATATCATTCTCAGGGTATATATATATTATTGGGAATTAATGTACAAACAAGAGTAGGTTACAAAACAACTGCCCCACAAGATTCTATTCCGTTTATTTTAATTGTCTCTACAAAAAAAAAAGAACCTTGTGTGGATATCTGCGTTTTAGCAAATATCCTAAGACTGGATCAAATGTGTCATAGCGAATCTACTGAGCGATCATTGAAAATATGCAAAAATTACCGAAACGACATTTTTTCTGGAAGTCCCGAGCCGACACCACACCAATTCAAAAATAATGCTAATTGCAAGAACTTAAGCCCAAAAAGTGGTGATACAATCAATACAATAGAACCACGTGATACGAGTAAAATCAGCTTCCATATTAGCTAATAAACAGTTTATTTGTACGTACACCTATGAAGACATTTTGAAAGTTGTAGTACGTACTGTCCATGAGGCGATATCGGGGTTCGTGCAGTTAGCAATGGATTCACAAAACTAATAAATTATCATGGTGAGCAGAAAGTAATCAGTAATGAAGAAGGCAATAAACGCAACTAGTAAATTACTAACTAACATAATATTTACTAAATATAACATGACGGGTACAACATCAGATCCTCGCTTATTATCATATTCATCATCGTCAAGAGCATCAGGTTCTTGTTTAGTATTCTCTTCATCGCCAAGAACTATAAATACTCGTTTATTACCGTATTCATCATCAAATACAACAACATATCACGGTTCAATAACACCATTGTCGCATCCATTAGTAGTACAGCCATCTTCGTCACATTTAATCAGAACCATATCCATCCACATATTACTATGTGCTCATCTGAAATAATCACATCATTACATCAATCCTCAACAGAACAACTCTAATCGACAACATCTCATTTATAATCAAAAGGTAACGCCCCACAGTCGCAATTAACAAATATAAAAATAGTAAAAGTTGTTTATTTGTAATTTGGATTTTAAATTAATTTTACTACAGAAAGGCGAGTAGTTTCAAAATTTGGTGATCATACGCTCGTATTAGCGATATTACGTTTGCATGAAACAAGCGTACCAGACAATCAATAGGTTATGGTTTCATAACGTATCAAAGTAGAAAAATAACAAGATACTTAATGGTTAAAAAATATCCACGTTGAATTTATACACAAAGATTAGGATATCATAAAATAGTACAAGTAATAATAAATTATTTTATTAAATAAAACCAGTACTTTATCTTATATTTTAGAATATACCTATTTCAATATCTATATCCATCAGTATATCTTTGATTTCAACAGCAACGATATTATTGAATGCACAGAAACCATAACAGCACATAGTATAGAGTCATATGTGAGCCTTCTTATTATGGTGCACGAGCTCTTAAATAGACCCAAATTTTCATTTTTTTTTTTTTGAATTCGATCTTCTACTTGGGATGCTGCTTAGCAATTTTTTTATTCCTCAATTATCGTGGAGTAATATCTGAATAGTAATAAAAATATATACGTAAGTTTTCATTAATGTTGACGATAAATGGACAGAAAGGATTTAAAGCAGGGAGGATAAAAACAATGCAACATTTTTTTTACTAAATACTACACTTCTTGATACACAGCTATAGTTCCCTGCTATAAATGATAATTGTATCATGCATATTTGTATATTTCCTACATATTAGGATTTAAGCTTCTCACCTACCAAATTTAGTACGACACTCACTCAACTAGTGGATGAATGAAACAAAATATTCGTTATCTCGGCTATGTTGATACTAGGAGAAGACATACTTTTCTTTCCTTTCTTTCGTCATATTTCTTATCAATGGTGATTAACATCCATCCAACCATAGTATGATGTTCTTCGTAGTATAGTTAAACAGACCTACATGATATGGCCTTCACCATTCCAATCTATCTCACCTCCAGGCTCACCCGATTAACCTTCTATGCTATATTGCTCCAACTTTAGTCACACCACTCTTTTTTTCATTGTATGATTAAACAAAAAAAAAGAACCACTCATTAATTACACCATATTTAGCTATACAAAGGAGTCTTTGTTTAAATTATTAAAATATATTTTGATCATACTGAATAAACCACTGTTGGTGGTCGGTACAAATCACTTGTGGTTCAAATGTTTAATGCATAAATTCAAGTGCAAAAACAGGAGCATGCAAATCAGCTCCCTCATTATAGTATGGGTAGATCGAAAAAAATATGGTATCCTGATACTCATAGCTTTAAACCTAAACGCTGGTTAACTGAAGAGGGTGAACTTAAGTGGGAATCTGCGGTGGTGCAGTGGTTAGCCTTCCATACCGGTTCTTGTGTCTGTAAGTTAATGTTTTATACTTTAAACACATCTAAAGCGCCAATATATATGTATATTGGATAGATTAACTTATAAAATAACTATATCTATTAGGTCTTGGACAAAATTAGGCAATTCTTGAAGGATTAATTACTATTGTCATGTTGAAGCGATATAAGTTCTCGCTTGTTACTAACCAATATGTGACATATGATATAGCCTTGACACATCCAACGAAGGATGGTATGCCAGTTTATATCAAAAGACTTTAAAATATATTTTTTCGGTGATATATATTGATTGGTCCCTCTTATTAGTATATATCTATTTTCCAATTTTATCATTCCAAAGTGATTCATTAATATACTAGTTTTATACGTATTTCCATTTTGTTATTGCTCGTCAAAATAATTATATAATATATAATTATGAAAAAACAACATCATCACTATCATAACCATATTTTCAATTATTTTTTCCCCTATAAGTTACTGTTCCTCGTCACCGATAAAAAAACAAGTAGATCATTTCGATATTAAACGAAAACGCGAAATTTGAAGTTACCAAAATGGCAATTGCTGGGTTACTTAATTCAAACCAATAAAGCAAGTTATTGTTCTCGCGATTTTTTTTTCTTTTTCATTATCACGGTTCTCCTGGCATAAATTCACCATGTCTGTAGCATCGTTTATATCAGAAGATCATTGTTAGTATATAGAAACAGAACCACTTTCTCTTATTTATCATTTATTTCAATTGGAGATCTAACATTGTTTTTATTTATAGCAATAACAACTGAAAGTGAAGATATCGAATCTTTCTACACCGATGATCTTGATACAAGTAATGTGGACGAAACATTGCAAAAAGAATTCCAATTATTCAATTCTTGTACGTTTTAATTACATTCAAAAAGAAATATAGAAAACATAGGTACGCATTGTACAAAACTAACTTTTTGTGGATTCCATTCATTTTATTATTCTATTCACAATCGCTTTCAACGACAACGACGACAAACAGCCTTGATCCAATCAGCTCTTAGAAGATACCATCGAAATCATTACCCAAAACTTAAAGCCATTATTGAAAAATTTGGTGTCAATGATGCCGAAATGGAAGTTTTAATGGACCTGATTCATAGTAACAAACTAGGTAAAAAATATAAAACACACATACGAGCTGGTCTATTACTATTTATATTGATATTCCTATCTATATGAATTAATTTCTATTTGATAGCAATGTCTCAAACACGACAGCTGATCGATTTATGTCTTCCACGCGGTCTATTAAAATCCAAATTTATTATTCGTATATTTCAACACTTGGGTTTACGTAGTAAAACTGCCAGTACCAAAGACCGAGATTCAAGTGGAGGTATCGTTGTAAGTTGAATGAGATTTTTTTTTTCAATATTTTTATTCATATATATCAGTACTTTTTTTTGGAAATGTATACAAGACACTCATGATTTCATTTATTATTAGAAATATCTTCTTAGATGGGCCATTGCTATGTATGAATTTATTGATCGCCCTCAAGATATTGTACGACTTTATGGTGTATTGTTTCATTATTTGGATGTTAAAGTATTACGGCCTGAGATCTGTCATTTATTGTATTTTATGACAAGTCGTCATCATGTAAAGCAATATCGAATTGATCGACTGTTAGTATTTTTTTTAAGAATGTTCAGAAGGATCACAAAAAACAAGAGAATGTCCTTTCTATTATATTCGGTTTCTAACTTCCCATTGTTATTTTATTTCATGTTGATTAGTTTGGATCTCTTGGATAAAGCGGGCTCTGACGTTGAGCTTGTTTCTTTACTTCGCGTATACACTACCTATAACCCAAATATCTCTCATCCCTCTATAAAACATTCCAGAAAAGCTGTGTTTACGGTAAAACAACAAAGAAAACCCATGGGAGCGGGAATTGTGAAAGAAAATCGATGTTGATCTGTCTCTCTCTCTCTCTCTTTTTTTTTTCCTTTTGATACTGTCAGAATCCAATGCCTGGTCTTCATGAAACAATGCAAGGTATTCGAAAAATTTGGCACGATGATGAAGGCTTAAAAGCATTTGAATTCAGCACATATAAGCCTGAATTACCTGCAATACCAGTGAGTATAATATATATATATATATATATTTGGTCTTGGAACCAGATTTTTGTGATGATAAAGATGAGTGATATATAACTTATTGAAATATCCTATTTTTTTTTATGTTAGAATAAACGGCAACGACGAATAGTGGATGAAAAACCTATAAAAATACCAGCAGCTCAAACAACCAATCCTGACAGAGTAAGAAAGTTTAGAGCCATTTTGAATTTTGTTGTTATGATTCACTCATATACATGTTTTTATCTAGTCTTCTGTTACTATTGAAGAAATTCGAAACGTGGTTCAACTTGCAGAAAAATTGGATAGACTTGCATTACCTGATCAAATGGCATCCATTCTTGATAATCGGTTATTACAACATATGATTGTGTGTGATCCACGAGGTAAGAATTGGTTATTAGCTATTGAATAGAGTGATATATATGAAGAAGAAGACGTGTATTCATTATATGGAATGATTATTAGAATCGAATGTTCTTCGTCTAAATAGTTGGTTATCACGTACTTTGGAAATTCTATCAAGAGAACATAATCGAAGCAAAGAATATAGGCATGTACTAAGTGAAATATTGCGAAAATGTATTATCATGGCCCGTCTTACAAAGGTAAGTTATCGTAATTTATGTATAACATAAAGTTATTCAATTTATTTAATTTTAAGCACCTCACCCCCAAAAAAACATTACATAGGCGCATTTAGCAAGTATTGAAACATTCTTAAAAGATTTTATCAGCAAATGGAATGGATGGGAATTTGAGGATGCAATATTTGAGTTATTGACTTTTATCAAACCTCAATCATTTGAAGGTAAGAGAGAAAAAAGGACCCTTGTTTATCTTGTTAGGATTTATTGATTACTCTAATTTTGACTAAAGAAGCTTCTCAAATGTTTGTTTAGATATGAATAATTCATTCCTGAAGCCACTCTACCGATTATACACTGTTTCCAATGTCCAATGGAAGGTAAAATAAATATAAAAAAAAACTAATTATTCTGTTTGTAAAGAGATTATTCCTTTTTTATGAATAGCCATACTCAAATTAATGTAATATTTAGGCAAAGCTGATCTTATGTTATACCGAATGGTTAAAGAATTGGGCATTGTTGGATTGGAAACGTCATTCTGAACGACGAAAAAAAGGAACTGATTCTGATATGGATGATCTGTAAGTTCTATATGGATTTATATTCCTTTCCTTGCTTATTTCTAATATTTATAAAAAAAACATTTTTATCAACTCTGACGATTGGGAAAATAGGGTCTGGTTGTTTCAAGGATTGGATTTTAATGTGGATTACTTTCAAGCAATACAACATTTCATTTACCATGTGGATCGACTTAGTGTAATAGGTCTTGTCATGGAAGGAGATCATCCTCTTTTACAACATGCATCATTATCTTTCTTTGAATTCGTATCCATGATTTCCATCAGTCATGATATTCCCGAGATTATTATACCTGCTGCACCATTGATTTATCGTAGTTTCTTTTCCATGTCAGGAATGGCTGTTTCTCGTATTTGTGGTATCATTCAGCAATACAAACGAGCCTTTGAAGAAAATGATCAGAAGATAGATGGCTGGGTAACACGACATACACAAGAATACCTTGATAATTTCAATACACATGTAATGGATATTTGTTGTGCTTTATGGCGTAATACTGCGCTTACTCGTTCAAATGAAGCAGAACTTCCATTTTCACTTTCTCCGTAAGTAGGATATCTTTAATATCTTTATGACAATGTAATGATAATGATTTCTGACATGTCAATATCGTATCTTAGGGAAATTACCAACGTATATGATAATTTGTGCGAGTCACGTGGAGAATCAGCCAATTTAATGTTATCACTTACACATTCTGGCTGTTTAGCTGGTTTTTCGGAACGTTTCATACAAGTGAGTTTTAATTTTTTTTGACAGTACAAAAATAAAGAGTGCGTGGGTGCGTGTGTGAATAAGTATGTGGGAGGAGAGAGAAACAAAGAGAGAAAAAGTTTAATTTATATTTTTGACATGTGGCACGCGCACATTCATGTATTAGGAAAAAGAAAATGAAGCAAACTTACAAGTACGTCATGAAGGACCTGTTACTGCTCAATCCTTACAAACCCTTAGCGACGTAAGCTGTTTATATATATATATTTATTTGATATACTTTATATATTATTTGTTACTAATACATTTTTTATAGAATGGTGGAATATCAATCTCTTACGTAGATTATCGTGTAGAATTATTGGATCATCTTCAATCATTAGGATTTCAAGGACTATATGATTTATTGTACGACTGTATGAGTTCTCTTATTGAACGTAAACAGAATGAACAAATAGCAGATATGGAATCTTGAAAAAAATAAAAAAGAAATGTT
This sequence comes from Phascolomyces articulosus, assembly GCA_025677815.1. Taxonomy (NCBI): domain Eukaryota; kingdom Fungi; phylum Mucoromycota; class Mucoromycetes; order Mucorales; family Lichtheimiaceae; genus Phascolomyces; species Phascolomyces articulosus. The sequence continues at coordinate 464,372 of JAIXMP010000021.1, forward strand.
ATTTTTTTGTGCTACGGCACCCGAATCTACTTTTTAAGGTAGTAAACCGAATGATTTTCTTCGTGTTAAACCGTGTTAAAAAGGGAAGAAGAATGTCTTTTTTTATTTCTTTGGTTCGTGATCGTGTTTAAATAGACACGCGAGTAAAAAAAAAAGTTTAGTTTGGTTTTTTTGTGTGTCCACATTTCTTATTATTATAATCAGACGGTCCTTTTTTTTATATATAATAATATATGTGCAGCCCTGCGCATGTGTGTGTATATGTGTTTAGGTAGGCGTGCAGCACATCAAATTTTAAAAAAGCAGTATAACCTGATATGAGTTGCTGAGAAATTTGGAATTCCCTAATTCGTCACGTATACACGAGGTTATGATCCCGCACGGTTAGAGAGAAACCTTTCACGACCAACGCTCCTTTTTCGCCCCTTCTTCATCACCTTTCAACATCCATCCAGTAAGTTTTTTAATTGAAAAAAAAGACATTATTGTTCGTTATCATTCTTTTTTTTATTATTCTTCTTTCTTTTTGAAAAAGTCTTTTATTCTCTCCACTTGTCAACTCTATTCTAATCTGGTTTCCCCTTTTTATTAGCACTTTTAAAATTTCATCATGAGAGAAATCATTCACATCCAAGCCGGTAAGATGATGACCAAAAATGAAAATAAAGACTTTCTATTTTTCTATATTCTTGAATAATAGAAAACAGCTTTTGTTTCTATACTTGATTGTATTTGAAATTAACTGTATATCTTTTTTTTTTATTATAGGTCAATGTGGTAACCAAGTAAGACACAAAAACAACAAACAACCTTTTATATATTAGAAACAAAAACGTTTATAGCTATCTTTTTTTTTTCTCGGAGAAAGAAGAGAGTATGATCGTTTTTATTTTATTTTGAATAGTTGATAACTTATTCTTCTTTTTTTTGTTTATTATTTGATCGCGCGTCACAAATAGATTGGTCAAAAGTTCTGGGAAACCATCTCCAAGGAACACGGTATCGATACCACTGGTGCTTATGCTGGTGACAACGATCTTCAACTCGAACGTATTAATGTCTATTATAACGAAGGTTCTTCTGGCAAATATGTCCCCAGGTAAATATATATAAACTACTTTGTTTAGTTTGGGGGGAGATTTTTGGTTTGGGAGGAATGTGTTTGGTTGGTTCGAAAGAAAGTAAAAAAAAGGGAGTTTAAAAAAATAAGGAGTTCATATGTATGTTAAAAACCATTGGGATGAAGTGATTGGAATCAAAAACCGATGTCAACTAACAAAATAACGATATGACGCTAAATAACCTTATTTTAATATGATACTTTTAGAGCTGTCTTGGTCGATCTTGAACCCGCTACCATGGATGCCATCCGTGGCAGTGGCTACGGTAAACTCTACCGTCCTGATAACTTTGTCTCTGCTCAATCTGGTGCTGGTAACTCTTGGGCTAAGGGTTATTACACCGAAGGTGCTGAATTAGTCGAATCCGTCTTGGATATCGTCCGTAAGGAAGCTGAACACACCGATTGTTTGCAAGGTTTCCAATTGGCTCACTCTTTGGGTGGTGGTACCGGTTCTGGTATGGGTTCCCTCTTGTTGTCCAAGATCCGTGAAGAATACCCTGATCGTATGTTGTGTACTTACTCTGTTGTCCCCTCCCCCAAGGTTTCCGACACTGTCGTTGAACCTTACAACGCTGTCCTTTCTGTGCATCAATTGGTCGAAAACTGTGATGCTACTTTCTGTATCGATAACGAAGCTTTGTACGATATTTGCTTCCGTACCTTGAAGCTCTCCAACCCTGGTTATGGTGAACTTAACCAATTGGTTTCCGCTGTCATGTCTGGTGTTTCTACCTCTTTGCGTTTCCCTGGTCAATTGAACTCTGATCTTCGCAAGTTGTTCGTCAACATGGGTAAGTCTTTGTTTGAAGTGAAAAGGAAAAAGGGGAGAGAGAAAATGGAGAGGGGAACAATTTATATAATTGAGGGTGTTTTGATTTGGTTGTGAAATGTGTTGTGTGAATTAATATATTTATATTTATATACTACATGATCATATATAACTAATAATAATAATATAATCAATTTCATAGTTCCTTTCCCCCGTCTTCATTTCTTCATGGTTGGTTTCGCTCCCTTGACCGCCTTCAACTCACAACAATACCGTAACTTGAGCGTTCCTGAATTGACCGCTCAAATGTTCGATGCCCGTAACATGATGGCTGCTTCTGATCCCCGTCACGGTCGTTACTTGACCGTTGCCACCATCTTCCGTGGTCGCTTGTCTACCAAGGAAGTTGAAAACCAAATGTTGGCTGTTCAACAAAAGAACTCTTCTTACTTTGTTGAATGGATTCCCAACTCTGTCAAGACCTCCTTGTGTGATATCCCACCTGTTGGTTTGAAGATGTCTGGTACCTTCATTGGTAACAGCACTGCTATCCAAGAATTGTTCAAGCGTGTCAACGAACAATTCACTGCTATGTTCCGTCGTAAGGCTTTCTTGCATTGGTACACTGGCGAAGGTATGGACGAAATGGAATTCACTGAAGCTGAATCTAACATGAACGATTTGGTCTCTGAATACCAACAATACCAAGAAGCCGGTGTTGAAGATATGGAAGAAGAATTGGGTACGTAATTTCTTAATTGATAATGTGGTTTTGGGTAGGCGAGTGCATTATGTTATTGTGAATAGGCTGTTTATTAACAAATAATCTATAGAAGACGATTATCTTGAAGAAGATGAAGAAGGTGTCTTGGAAGAACAACAATTGCAGTAAACAAGTTTCTCTTATATAAACAAAATTATATAATACACCTCTTTTTTTAAAACAAATCATCCTTCTCTTTTTTATAAAGTTCACTTTTTATTATAAAAAATAACAAGCAACATAATCCCCATCTGATAACCCTTTCTTCTTTCTCTTTTGTTAACTCCAATCAATTCACACACCTTTTGTTTCTCTTTTTTTCTTTTTCTTTTCCCCTCCAAGATTTTATAGCAACACACACATGAACCCCATTTAATACTAAGGTTATGCCCTTGTTTGAATACAGAAAAATTTCTTATGAAAAAAAAAATATTATCATTTTGGAATGTTAGATGTTGAAATTTATTCGAAGGAGTATGGGAATTAATGTGATTATGTATATCGGAAGTGATCTATATGTATGATAATATCATTGATCTTGAATGGGTTTAAATAAGATGATCCATATTCTTGATACGTTGGTTGATCCTATTACTATACTCCCATGAAAAATACGTTTCTATAGTATAGCAAGTTATCTTGATGATAGGGTCGACTTGGGATAATAATAAAATCTCCTATGCGTTGGATGACAACATGTGTCTTTAATTGGCGCTCTTGCGTCATTCATGATTTATCCAGGTGTGTTCAGTATTGGTACTTTGTTTTTCTTCGTGGATAGAATGTTGATAGAAGTTTACTTTCAATTAAAAAAATCATTCTGAATTGCATCTTCTTCACAATATGACATTAAGTTGTGACACAAGAAACCACACATATCTTGATGCAATGCTGCTCCTGTTCCATTACGATCTAGATAACACACGAGATTCCCAGCTTGATATTTCTTTAGTACACGAGCAAATAAATCGTTGGGTCTTAAAGATAAGAGATAATCTGGTAGAAGTCCATTATTCTTCAGAACACAGTAAATCCGTGGGGAAGTGTAAACGCATATTTCGTTTTCTGGGTCCAATATCTAAAATACCATTTTCTATTGTTTTCACATTAAATGCTTTCATATTGGATGTAGTACCGGTTAATGCACAGTATATATAAACAGACAAGTAGGTATATATTCGTATATATCCATATATACTTTTATTTTGTTTTTCCTGAATTGTGTTGTTTGTAGCAATCGTAATATATATCTACATATAACATCCATGTGGTGGGTGGTACATCAAGAAATGGATATTCAATTAAAATATTTCTTCCTTATACTGTTCATAATAGACCCATTATTAAAATATATTATAAAGGTATTGTGTATAATTATGTAATGTAGTATGTAGCGAAAGATCCCCATACCATCAAGATATGCAAACAATGAACAGACTTGTATACAAGTGTACTATATATGCTGTTATAACATTTAGGAAAAGATTTTAATATAATGCATGTTTATTTGTTGCTATCCTCAAACTTCTCCCTGGTAAGATAACATCAGAAAGGAAAGTCCATTAGACCATTCAAAATATTGATGCACATAAATTAATATTCTTTCTAAATTCAACTGTATATATGTGATAAAGAAAACGCCCGTTAAATTATTATTATTTGATTTGCAGCTTCTTTAATACGTATTTGACAGACATCATATCTATAAATATTTTGGTATAGAATGGCCACTTCCAAACAGAGGTCGTGACGTAATTATAACCTTGTTACCAAGAGAAAAACATATCACTTGCGCCATAACATAAATAAATCGGCATGGATAACAATTGTTTCCAGGTTCCTGGAGAACAATAACCTAGCAGCCACTATTCTACTAATAAGGGATTTGTTTCATCGTATATATGATCTTTACACACCGTGTATTAATCGAAAATTGAGGCTGTCACCCTCATGATGAGCATACATTTCGTTATTTTACCTTATACAATATTTATAGTTTTCGTACGTGTTATGAGCGCATAACGCAAAATTTACAGATAAGTTGGACTTGGGACTTGAACAAAAGATCGGAATAAAACATGACTATCATCATCTGATGTCATTGAACGTGGCTAGAAACCTATCAAAAATCAGTGTCTATATAACCTATGTGGGAATAGTGGGGGGGGGAGGTTAAACTACTAATTCTCCAAGTCCCTTGAAAAATTCACTAATGTAGATTTCGACCGACAGGTTACCGGATTTACGGAACTAGTCAGTGAACTTTCTTTTTTCTCCTACGTACTAAACCCAGGAATTCGTAATAGTAGTAGTGCACTCTATTCTCACCCAAGTATTCACTAAGCTCTTATTGCTACCATCTATATATGATGGTCAACCTTTTTTTCTATCGACCAAGCTGTTCTGTTGGTGAATAAGTAATTTGTAAAGAAAAACCAGTAACATTAGTTTTGGAAAAACAAAAGGAATACGCCATGGTGTTAATTTGGAATATGGCAATTGTCAGTATTTTGATGATAACAGTGTGATCGATACTAAACAAGCAACTACAGCAAAAGAGGAAGAATAAGGTACCTTATTCTAAAAATGTGTATAGGAAACATATGACATATTTACTGGTATATATAGTTTATTTTTATAATAGAAGTTGGCTGTATACGTACAACTTTTGATTTAAACAGTTTGTTCGTTCAGTCTACATAAGTTGTTCCATATATTAAAAATCATTACTTCATATTCTTGAAACATTGTTATAAATCGTAATCTACGTATCTAACATATGTACAATAAAACACTTAAGATATAATTTTCTTGTTCACAAATAATTACTATATACATCTTGTTACATATTATATTGAAATATTCAAATAACGTGCCAGTGTATAAGAAACATTCTATCTTTTAATAAGCCTTGGAGGAATATACTGCTGTTGTTTGATGTTACAATAATTATCCAGAAGGGACATATATATTTATATGTCAACCCGTACATCATTACCTTTTCTAAAAAAGAAAATGACTCTAAAAATATATTTATATGAAGAAATGAGCCATTCATCACGTAGGTAACTTTTTATAATACATTTTTTCTATTTTATGCTTCCTTTGATTATAATTAGCTATCAGTTACACGAATAGGTTGAAAAATAAATCAATCAACAAATATATGGGGGAAAAATGTCGGATGTCATAATATTATCATTTACTATCAACAAAAACATGGATCCGTTTACTGTGTCTGTATAGCGATTCAACTGGTTTAGATTTCAATTTTATTATCTTCTCATCATATCGGCTAACAAGAAGTAGTTTTTACACATCCAAGGAATTCATAATAAAAATATTCCAGCCAAATTTGATAACTTTACTTCTACTCCCACGCTAACGTTGCAGTACCATTAGCGTAACAGCGTGTAACATAATATTTTGCTGTAATATATTTTTATAAGTTTCAACAGTAGTATTTGCTACACCTTTTGTTACCGAATTTAGCCCGAGCTGATTATTATTATTTTTTTTGGGGGGGGATCATGACGATGGCTTGCTCTTTCTTGGCGCATGAAAAATAACTAAGCACAGCAATAATAACAATCAAACATAAAAAAAGAATTACCATCCTTGGTTATTTTACTATCTGTTACAACAGATGCTACTGTAGTTCATCGTTTTAAAAATGTCAATTGATTCTTTTCTAGCGTAAGATTGATGCGTTTGTTCCCGTGAATTAAAAAAAAAGAGAGAGAAATCATGCCGTAGGTAGTTTATAGTCGATGTTGACGAGGAAATAATATAATAACAACCATGATCATAATGATGATGATCATGGTGATGGTATTCGTACTGTAAACTTATTTCCAAGTATATATCATGATGAATTAAAAAAAATCTACCGGGAACTCATCTTATCCATGTTATTGTAAATAAGCAATCATGTAGGAATCTCATGATAATTTGATAGTAATCTATATAACATTTTATACTATACCTAAGCCTTAAATCACTATCCCATGATCCGGCTCATTGACTGTTAAGGTCCGCCACGGTGTCCTACTACCTTGCGCCATTCTTAACATATCCATTTCCTGAAACAGACAAGTTTACACTATTTTTTAACAAAATTAAAAATAATAATAACAATTGAACAAAGAATATATTTCTTAAACAGAATATCATTCCTGATTCATTCATCATAAAAAAATTCCTCCGATACATAAATTATATAGGTGAAAGAGAAAGAGTGAAGATAATGAAAGAAGTGTGTTTTGTGGGGGTCCAGATAGAATTCCTCGGTGAATTCAAAACGGTTGATTCCAAACAAGTCGATTATAATATACTTTGGCCTGGTTATGGAGTATAAATGAAAGGAACGGTTGTGTCAGACACCACTGAACAAACAACAACAACAACAATATCAACAATACTCCCCCACTTTTTTGTTTTTTCCTTTCTCTTTTCTTCTTTTTCTCTACCTTCTTTTACTATTTTTTCCTCGTTTTATTATTTTTTTTTATTTGCCCTCTAAATGACGATTCTAAATGGAGCCTTCGCCAACACAAAATGATACAACAAACTATAATGACCCCGCGGCTACTCAACAACAACTTTCGACAATGTCGATCGGGATAATCATTTTATGTGTTTTGTTTGGTCTCTCCCTCGTCATTGTTTTATTATTATTATTTATGCGACGACGGCGACTCCACCAACAACAGCAACAAAACCATGACGAAAAAACCGTAGCGCAGCAACAACCACAACCTACACCAGGGAATAATAGTAATAATCATTGTTCCACTCAACCTCCGCACGAACTATCATCCCAGCTTAATAAACAAAAACATGGAAAAGGAAGAGGCTTTAAACAACGAATAAAAGAACGGTTACCTTGGTATTATTATTTAAATCATTCTGTTTCAAATAAACCAAATGATGAAGAAGAAAGAATTGATGATTTAGTATTTTCAGCGATTCAACAACATCATCCTACACCCCCTTCACATCCTTCTCATCCATATCATCGTCAACATCATTACCATCATTATCCTTATCATCATCACCACTATTCCAATCAATTGTTACCACAGAACCACCACCACCACCAACAACAGCAACAAGAAAATAGCAAGCAACAAGGACAGGGTAGAAATGAAAGTACCATGTTCGAAGAAGGTTATTCATATACACAAAGTAGTACTTTACGTGGAACCATGACCCGTGCAAGTCATTGCAGTAGTAGCATTGCTCCGCATGATACAGATCCCGTTCTTGCCTCACTTGCTCGTCAACATGAATTTGACCGGGTGGGTTATTATAAAAATCCGAATGCCGTATCATCAGACCGAGATGAAGAAGAAGCCATGCTTCAACGGTTATCCATGTCTTCATACCATGTCTGGTAAAAAAAAAAGAAGCACTTTATATATATATATATATATATATATTATACATAGCATCCTCATTCATCCATCATCCTATATACATATATTATATACACTCACAGACAATAACTCACACACATTTATATACATATTCAGTTTCCCTACAAAAAAAATATACATTCTCTCACTCACCCCGACTTGTACATACTTCCCTTTTCTTTTACCCTCTTCTCTCTCTCTCTCTCTCTCTCTCACACACACACACACACTTTTTAGCCAGAGCTCCTCCTTTTTGTTTTCTCAACCGAGAAAATACATCCATCAATTACTTTTTTGAAATAAAGAAAGAAAGAAAAATATTATAGCATCATACTAGACCAGTTTCTAAATTTATAATCGCGTGTTATTGCTCTTTTTTTTTTTATCATCCAGTTTCTAAATATAAATATTTACGTATACAGGTATTTAAACTATCAAATAGTAATGGGAAATTTAAGCCATTTAGTGTGACATTTACACACAACACACATGCATAATATAATTATCAATTGACAGTCATTCACAATCACAACAAACAACAAGGAAAAAAAAGTGACAAATAAAAAAAAAAAGATTACATTATTAAGTTATGATTAGATGAAGAGGATGAATATGATGATGTTACTAATGCCTTTTTCTCGCTTTGTTCTTTTTCTTTGTGTAGTTGCTGTTCTCCGTGGTTTTGTTTTTGTTGTTGAAGTTGATAAACAACATTTTCAATTCGACTTGCATGGCTATATCGACAATATCCCATAGCAACACTCCATTGCCATATTAACCGTCGTCGTTTATTTTTGTTTAGTGTCCAATATCTCCAATTTCTTGCCATGGTGGTGGTCGAAAATAAAGTGGGTGTTATTGAGGTATTGCTATTTTTACTATCATCATTATTACTACCGCGACGACGTTGTTTTGATGGAGATGAGGTGGCTATTGCTGTCCTTGTTGTAGAAGATGATAATGTAGATCCAGCTAATGTTATGGATGAATCATAATAATAGCCAGAAACAGTACCAATCACAGAATGTGGACGAGGTGGAGGAGTATAATGATTGCTATTATTATTAGAATGATGATGATGATTAAATGTTGCTGGTGGTAATACAATGGAAGATCCAATTGCTGAGCCTGATGTCGATGAAGATGATAACATAGGTAGTGGGGGTAGTGGTAAAGGATCTGTTAGAATAAAAGAATAGGAAGAAGAAAAAGAAGAAATGGAAGGTGATCCTAAGATAGAGATACTCGATGGATTATTATGACTTAGAAACGTTGCTGGTCTTGTCAAAGGTTGTTGTGATGAATAGAATGGAGATGATGATGATGATGATGATGATGATGATGCAGTTGTAGGTGACTTTTCTGAAAATGATTGTTCTTGTTGCTGTTCTTCATGTTCGTTTTGCACTTGTTGTTGTATTTGTTGCTGCTGCTGTTGTTGCTGTTTATGTCGAGCTGCTGCTTCTATCCAAAATAAACGTAAACGTCCACGTTCGAACCATAATCGCCGTTTCCTTCGACGCCTATAATGCCAGTAAATACACCGTAAAATATATACAAAAACATAGCACGAGGATAGGCAGACGACCACGGCAGGTAAATACTTTGTATAAGCAGCTGATTGTGCTAATGGAGTAGAGGTATCAATGGAAACAGTAGTAGCAGCAATAGCATATGGTTCCGGCGTCGTCGTCGTCGGCGTCGCTTGTACTGGTGGCATTGTTGTGAACAACTAGTCATACAAGAGGGACAAGGAGAAAACGAGTGTGAATGAAAGAGAAGGGTAAAGGGACGGAGAGAGAGAAGTGAGAGTTTATATATATGTTTATATACTACTACTCCTCCGTTAATCCCTATAGTTATGAATATCTGTATATACGTAATTTATTAACTGCTGATAAATCCGTAATGAAATAGAAGAGAAAAAGGAAATCTAATACAACAAAAAACAACCCAAGAATAAACAATGCAGAAAATAAAAAGAAGAAATCAAGAACAAGAAGTATAAAAAAAGAGAAGATCTTCCAAATAATGATTGAATGTTTGTGTCTTTTCTTGTAAAAAAACTACATGATTTTGTTGTTGTATTATACTTATTGTGTCTTATAAACCCCCCTTAGTATATATATATGTGTGTATGTTGGTTGAAGGTCGTAATAACAGTTAATTTCACAATAAGATACACTTTTTGCACCTTTCAAAAAAAAAAAAAAAAAGGGAATGAAGAAGAGGAGAAAAAAAACATTGACCATAATTTGTCAAAATACTTTTCTCTCTTATGAAATGTCAATGATTTAGGAGAAGATATACGATAATGATGATGATGTTAATGATACTTATTTTTTAATACACCTTCTTTTTTTCGTATAACAAGAATTTTAGATTTGGGGGAGGGGGATAATCTGTTATATTAACCACAAGAGGATACGTGGGTTTCCTTTTTTCGTATTAAAAAAGAAAGAGAATGGATGTACGATCGGCAAACGTCGCGGGAATGCACAAGTCGGATTAGTGCTTTTATTGTTTCGGGCCGAAGCTCATGCCTTTTTTATTATTATAAACAGCCCTTGAACATGCTCCTCCTTTGACATGTTGTGGGGTTTTTCAACGTTTAACATTTCTTCCTAACTCTTGTTTTCTTCTAGTTCAGTCCGGGTAGTAAGTTGGTACCATATATATAGTTATAATTGAAATAGTATTGGTAACTCATTTTGAAGTAAAACCCCATAATTCATATATTTATTTCTACTCCCTTTCTCTCCTATGTGAGTTCCTCCTCATAACAAAATTATTTATCAATATAAACAACGGTTATAAATGAGAAATGATGCATTTGTTTCTTTATTTTTTATATGCGTGAGTGTAAATTTAATGTTGTAGCTTTTTTATACACGATATCGAGATATCTCTTTATTATTATTATTATTATTAATAATAATGGGTTGAACTATGGTACATCTCTAAATTTGATTAATAGATCTATATATTGATAAAAAAAAATGCATAAAAATTCGTCAATAACATTTCATTGATCTACATTTATTTCTCCTTAAAAAAAAGAAAAAAAAACTTCACCTCGAGACACTCTCAAACAATCGTTCGATATCAGTTGCACATCGCGTGAAAGCATGATTCCAAAAATTATATCTTGGATTCTTGATTAATTCGATAAATGTAATCAATAAACCCCAAGGGTGAGGTCGATTAACAATCAAACGTTCCAACAATACACGGGTGATTTGTTCCTTGACTAATTCTTGATCACTTTCAGCAAATAAGTAAAGTAATACACAGCTGAAATAATGTGTATGATTGTTTGGATATCGTAGCTGATTAGCAATTGCGCTCAAGAATATATAACGACCTATAATAGTAACATCATTGTTATCATTATTATCATTAGTTAAACAGAGATTCATTCATAATAAATAACCCATCCAAATGTTATATTACCTTCTGTATCAAGATTATCCAAGAGGTATTGGTATATTTTCATTGGTGCACCTTGATGTACAGGAATCGAACGAGTGGCACCTGTTACACCAACATGGAATACCAATGCGTTCATCTTGGGAACATTATATTTTGAAGGTGTATTACTAATAGTATTGTAAACATCATTCTTTTGTTGTTCTGAAGGCTCCAATTCCAATTGTTTGATAAGACCTGTCAATACGGAGTATGACGATGAAGGTGGTGATTTGGCATCAGGTGATTCCAAAAATTGATCAATCTCTTCCTTGAAATGACTTGCTTCCAATGGACTAGTGTAATCCGACAATATCCGGGGAGGCTGTTGAATTTCTGGTAATAGATCCACCTTGAGATTAGGTGTAAATGGATCAGGTAGACGCATATTGCGCGGGAATGCACTGAGGATAAGATTTCGCAGTTGGATGCAGGATGATGGTATCACATCACAGAAGCTAAAATGGTAATCGCATAAAAATTCTGGAAAATCATGTAGCAACACAAGTAGAATTCGGAGAGTGCCTCGATAAAGCATTCGTGTTGTATCTCTTAATTCGACGTCCCGTAAAAACGGAACCAGGAATCGGAAGAGACAAATAAGTAGTCGTTGGAATACTGCCCAACCCTATTATTATAAAGTAAGTAAATTCATCTTTGTATCCCCATTTGTTGTTGTAAACTCCCCCCTCCTCCTTTCTCCTTTCCAGAAACCCCTTTTTATACCTTTTGGTTTTCTGTTAATAATAATTTTGGCATGAATAATCTATGTGAAATCAATTGTAACCATGCAAATGTGAATCCTGGGAAATAGGTTGGTTGAAGCTTATAGAACATATTGCTCAATCTAGTCAAGATGGGAAGATAAATGGATTGCAGTTGTTGTTCTGAAGAGTGTAAATCGCTTAATAAACAAGTGAACAAACGTAAAAAGGGCCGTTGGTTGAACAGTCGTTTGTCTTGTTCGTGATGTTGTGCTAAAATCAACACGATCACCGAAAGTACCTGAGAAAACTGATTTATTTTGGTAGCGCTGGTGTTACTGTTGCTGCTCTCGGGACTTCCAGTTGGAAGTTTAATCAAACCAACCACGAGTTTGGAGAATGCATCAATAAGCTGATAGGCTGTACCAGGTGATTGTCCTGGAATTTGCTTATATTTGAGAACACGATCAATGGATGTTTCAATACACACACGGAAAAACAAAGAGGACATGTCTTCGTTTTTGAGTGCGTTTTGTTGTGAAAGTTGAGTAAGAAAAGCCATTTGTGCCTTGTCGGTTGTTGATGGATGTTGATAAAGTCGAACCCATTCTGCAAATAAATATTGAAGTTGATCACGGGTGCTCATTTCTTCGCTGGATAAATCCTTGGATTGATGTTGTACAGTGCTACGAATATCATCCAATAAACCCAAAACAGTGTCTGATACAGTACCACGTAAACCACCCAATGCTTCCAAAGAATTGAAAAAGTCTTGAGGTGTTGCAATTTGTTCATCGAATATACATGCATGAATCAACATGGCAGTAAACTCAATAGCGGTCGTTCGTCCACTACTAATCAGGTATCCCAGCTCTTGGTCTTGCTCCGCAAGGTTAATTAAGCCGACCTTGATCAATGCGACAGTGACAGGTACATTGTATTTGCGCTCATCATCCACATGGGTTAACCAGTACGTCACCAGCGTACCTACATTGGGTGAAACTTCACATAATTGTTCCAAAAGAACAACATACATCTCTCTTGCTAAGGGTGTCTCACTCTTGTATAGCAACGATACAACCTTTTGTGCAAATGCGCGAGCAGCTTCCACCTTATCAAAGCTCGACAATGCCAGCATTGGAACTTGACGGATAATCATACGGATATCATGCATAGGTGGTAAGGCAGCAAAGCTTGAGACATTGGTATGACTGGCAAGCTTTTCCAGTTCAGCAAGGCATTGTGTGAATCGTTCAAGAATTTGATGTGCTGTTGCTTGATGTTGTTGTACAGGAGTACCAGCTGCATCGTAATTGGCATTTCCGCTCATAGGTCCAGCGCCTGCTGCATTGTACCCATATGAAAAGGGTGCATCAGGTCGAGACATCTGAGGTGTACGTTCATTTTCAATAGGTGTTTGCATACCAGCTTGAGGTGCGGTTCGTGAGATGCGTGCAAAGTCTTCATACACACGAAGTTGGGCTGGTTGAAGACCACTGGGTTTTGCACGTAAAGGTTCAGGTAAGGATGAAGGATATCGTGTCATTGCAAATATGTCCATATCAAAATAGGCTTGACCAGGGGCTTGTTCACGGTGCTTTTTACGACTGGCATAGGCATTCATCAGGAGATCGTCAATTTCGGCAGTGACCTTTTCCATGGCTACCTTTTCTATAACTGCACAGACTAGATCCAGATTATCTGATACAGTGATGAGTACTGCTTGCTCTGCCATTGTCTAATTAAAAATCAACTCTTTTGTTAGTATGATATACGCCTTAATGTAGTGTACTACTACTTCTTTCTTCCCATCAAAGTGATAATAGCTGTTCATTCTTACATCGGTTAAACCATTGGCCATAAAGATCGCATGAAGGTTGGTTGCCATACTTAATCGTAAAGGTTCTTTGCATGTTACCATAGCTAAGCTACCTGCCAAGTTCTGAGCCATCAAATGGGCAGCGTTGCGCATCTTGTTTTCATCACTTTCAACAGCAAAATCCTTTGCAATAAGCTCCCGTGTAGATACTGCAGCAATTGCAACTGAACGTTCAACAACTGGTTCAATAATCTATAAAATATTTGGTAACATTTTTTGTTTTAGTTTATGATATAATATTCATGGATACAGCCAGAGAGTTCTTCTTCTCTGGTTTACTAACCTCTCGGATAGACTGTGTAATCGCTTGCAAAACCCAACGCTTCGAAGCAGGTTGATTCGAATAGAGGATGATTTGTGGATTAAATACAAGATAAGGTGCAATGTTTGGTAGTGACAATTGCTCTTCTAAGCCAACACCAGCGTCTAATCCCGATGCTTGTAACATTGCATTTGGATCTGTTGATTTACCGATCATATCTAATGGAGCTCCTGTAGCTGTACGTCCAAACGTTTCCATCAACGTATTTTTATCCATTTGATTCTTCCTTCGCCCGCTCTTTAATATTGATGTAGGTTCAATATCTATACAATATAATAAATAATTAGCATTAAATAATCATAACATTTTTTTTCAAAAAAAAAATAAGTAAAACGTAAACTGTGGTTAAAACATGTACCTTCAAGTTCAAGAGATAATCCTTTACACAATACTTCAATTTCAAATCGAAGGTTCAATTTGAGTTCGGCAAACTGATAAAGTTCGACCATAAGCTTGAGAATAGCCATTAACCAAGGGTTTGGTGGTTTAAATACAACGCTCTTGTTACATTGCTCCAAAACTTTGCATACAAATGGAATAATAACAATAAGTCGGTTACTATCAAAACCCTCTAACAGCAAGTCCTATCAATATTTAAAATATAATTTCAATTAGTTAGACAACGGTATATATGCATTTATCTATATCCAGAGAACACGACCAAATTGAGAAACCAAGTTAACTAGAAAATAGTTTTACCTTGAAAGCAATATTCTTATGTCTAATTGGCTTGTTCCTTGCCAGAGTTAATCCACCAAGCCACGAGCCAAGGTTTTTTAATAAACTTCGTTCTGAAGAAGAGGTTACTGTCTTCTCTGAATTGAGAAGGATTTGAATGTTTGCATATGTTTCACGCAAAACATTCTGATAGAGTAATCTGCTATTCACCGCATCCATGACCAATAAATAAAGTTCATGATAATTCGGTTCCAAGCTCACTCTCTTAACAACCAGATAATTGCTGAACCATTGATAGGCAGTCTTATCAAGTAACTTGATCAATTCTGCCGTTTTTTCTTCCAAATTATTCTTTGCAATATTGTTTATAATAAATAAGATCTTGTCTTGTATACTCTCGGCGGGTGTCTCATAGGGTGTATCATCCTCGGGAGTAGGTATTTCAGGTATACTGATGGCAGTAAACGCTGAATGGTCCACTGGTAAATTGGCCAGTGTTGCTGTAGGGGTAGATGCCGACGCTAAGGCACCACCACCAATGGCACCATCCATAGGGGTGTTCGCATTCAAAGGTGGGAAACTCGGTTGCCCGGGTATATCTTGCGGTGGTACATCGCCTTGTTGGAGTTGAGCTGTCTGCAAAGCAGAATTGACAAAACGTACCAATTCTGGATTTGCTTGTTGCAGTTGTGGGATCTGCAATAAATGAACGCAATATTGTGGCCACTCAGAGAGGCGTGATTGGAACTGGGTTAGTGCCTGAACACCAAAGTTGAACATTTTGGAACCGATGGAATTTCGAAGTGCATCCAAAACACATCGCAGTGCTATGCCAAGAGGAACATAGGAGACAAGATGATGCTGTACCAAGGCACCAAACAATACACTAGTGATGGATAATTCCTTGTCGGGATACTTCGGGAAAAAATGATATTCATCAAACAAATTATGGATCATGCATGCAAAAATGTCTTGTTCTCGCGCATTCTTGGATTGACTGAACAATTTGAGCCGTTCTACCATCTGATCAATCGACATGCTTCCACTGTAAATGCGTTCATAATACGAATTAGCTTCCTCCTCCACGTCTGGTTTAAACGATATTTCTCCTGCACTTGACCCGTTATCAGATCCCGTCGCTCGTAGATTCATCAGTTTCGGATATGTTTTTAAACTGACTGCTTGCACTTCCTTTAACAAGTCGGCATTTTGAGGGCTCAGCGGGCTGGGATTTTACACAAGTAAAATTTTATTAGTTTCATAACTATGAATCTACTTTACATTTTTGTTTTGGTTTGAAAAAAAGACAAATAAACAAAAGAGAGAACTAGAATGTATATTACCTGTCAGAAAGCACCTTTAAAAAGATACCAATAACTTCAGGAGAAAGTGGAACAGTGGATGGCGCCATATTAGCTTCTTGTCTGGAGACTTCGGCTGCTAGTTTTTGGGTAAGGAATCTTAGACATGTATGGATAAATACGTCTTTATGTTCTCCGATTTTTTCCTGTAACCATTTTTCCAGATTGAGAAATTCACGACGTGAAGCCAATGCAGCCAAGTCTATGGAGAAAAAGAAGGGTTGGATATCGAGCATACGCGATAGTAGCTAGCCATATACTCAGTAACATTCATTTCCTTACTTGTTTGTTAAGATTTACCTTTAATTCATGTGTAATGTCCAGAATACGAGATAGCGTCGTTGCGTCCGAGCCGTACATTTCCATCATGCTTTTCACCAAGAAATCTGGATTGACAAGCCAAAGCTTTCTTAACACCAAAGGACTACTAGCGTTTCCATTGAGATAAATCAATAAGAGCCGGCCCAAAATATCTTTTTGATATACAGTTTTCATAGCCTAGACGATTTTGTCCAAATAGAGCAAGATTTCGTAAGTATATATTGCATAATGTTGTTTTATCCTATATAATTCATCTATGCTCCTTTTTTTTTACCTTTGCTTGAATAAATCCTAGAAATACCAACTCGGGACTCTTGTTGACCATCATTTCCACAAACACCTTGACATCATCTACCACGGCAGTTTCGGATAAATCAAGGACACATTCAAATAGATCCAATGAGTTGAGTTGCTCATTGCAAAGCTGCGTTGCCTGTGTACGCACATGAGGTCCAGAGTTGGCGAAATCGTCAAGTTCAATGACTTTTCGTTCAGAGCATGATACAAGACTGAGAATATCCGTGGAAGCATTTGCCATTTGATATAATGCACTTAATTGTCCCTTTAAATTTCTCCACTTGCCGAAAAATTTGTTGGCAGGAAAAGGATCTCCACCCTATTTACTCATAAGAAAAAAGAAACATATTCAGTAATGGCAATGACAATGCTTACCCTTCAATATATTATCGAAGAGCTCAAATCATACCTTTGGGCTGTGGTTCCATGCTCGAACAATAATATCTAACCCTTTTGCATCATATACAAAAAAATGAGCATAGTCCAAGCATTCAATAATTTTCTCCCAATTCAATGAAGGTGCCTAGATCAATAAAATGGCATCAGTACACATACAATTGTCCTTCTTTTTATCCCTCCTGTCAATAAAAAGCATAAAAGACATACAAGCTCGTTCATAACTGTTACAAAGTTTTCCACGTTCCAATTGGATCCAGAAGGTGATCCATTTCCAATGCCATTCATATTGGTATAAGTTCGTGCCATACAACCAATGGCCACAGCAACATCTTTTTCTTCGATTTTTTGATCAACATTGGCCAGCAATTCACGTAGTGAATCTGGTGTGCTACAGCATTCATAACCGGCCTCCAGCATCTTTTTACTAATTACGCTTTCTCTAGCATCGACATCATCATTTCTTTTTTTTTATCCAAATGGAAAAAAACACATATCTGTTAGTAAAATGATAATTCATGCATTCATCTTTAAAATATCCATCTCATCTAAACTTGGATAATTCAATACGCGTCTCCTCCTCCACTTGCTTTGCAACAATAAAAACAAAATCCGAATGGTCTCTCTCTCCCTTTTTCTATCACTTACTCTGCCATGTTGGAACCAATAGACAGTTGTTGTATCTTTTTATAGATTGATGGATCGTTCTTATTATTCTTTAAAATAGCAGTTACAAAAGATCGGATATCTTGGTCGTTAAAAAGGCCGAATCCAGCAGTATTACACTTGTTGATTGCGTCTATGCACCAAGTGATAAGTTTATTGTTGAAAAATGGATTATTTAGATGATGTAATTCGTCAATGACGTGTTTAAAATCGCGTGAAGCTAATGTTTTGACTAAATGAAATAAAATACCATATTGCTTAGTATATTATAATAAACCACGCTTTTTTTTTACTACGTTTTTGAGAATCAACAAAAAAAAGTGAGTTAAATCATCTCAATTTATATTTGTTGTTACCTTGATCAGTAATGGGTTGCTTTTCTTCAGATAACAATAGTAACGATGACAACACAAAACGGAGCAATGCGTCTAAACCGAGTTGTGTATAAAGATATTCAAGGTCAACGAGTGGAGCTGAATCCGATTTAAAAAAAGCGCAGAGCGTTTCGGCAAACGTGATAAATGGTTCCGGCTGCTGTTTATTATGGGTGTTGTTGCTGTCACTTACGATTTCTTTGAGTAATTGAAGCAAGATAGGTGATGTATCTGTTAGTTTTACAGACGTGTCTTTATAAGTATGAACGAGTAGAAACCGTAAAAGATGCTGGCGAATAACTTCACCGTATGTGTCGATTAACTAGAAAAAATATAGGTAAAAAAAAGAAAGAAAGAAAGAAATGCTTTAAGTTTCACAGAAAACGGGCAAATAGAGTCGTTCTTAAATTTATATCTCAATACGTCACAACACAGGTAAACCCTCTTTCACTTTGTTATTTGGCCTCACCCAAACCTCTCTCTCTTTTCTTTAACTCTTTCCCTCCTGTCCCCTTTCTCTCTCTCTCCTTGTATAGTTTCCTTATTCATGTTATTTTACCGTTTTGATTTCAGCTTTAGTTTTAGAATAATTGGTGTCTGTTAAATTAGACGCCAACAAAATAACTTGAGCTTTTACAATACGTATTAAACTGTGTTGAGTTGTTGGGTTTTTGGGGTGTGAAACCGTAAACGACGAAGAAAAAGAATGAGATACTGTTGATTTTGTGCTCATTATAAAATATGCGAATTATTATTGTTGCATTCTAATTTTCTGAGGAATAAATGCTGTTCTCAATATAGTTTAAAAGTAGAGGAAGGAAGGAAAAGAGAAAGAAAAAGAAGAAAAAATCGAAAGTGCTGGTCCATATAAGACACAATGCTTCCAATTGATGAACTTTCTGTGACCATCTCTAACTGGTCGACTACTTTATCCGCTTGAAACCATTTGTATACTTTATGCATAATTCATCACCACCTTAAACAAGCATAAAGCCCAAAACATTATAAAGATGAACCGCCACTATAAGATTATATAACAGCAACATATATAACTTACATATCGAGCATACTAACCCATGTTTAAGCAAATTTTATTAAATTTATTAAGTTTATTAGGGAAAACAATGTAAAACAAATTGACAGCAATTATACCATACGTAGCTATTATTCCTGTGTGTCCTATACATTGTTTTTATCCTTATTATGTACTTAGAAGTTCTTGTATATTAGCCAAAACACGTTATTCAACATGAGGTGACGATACAGAAGATACACTAATTTGTTTTCTTACGCTTACTCTATTCCTGTTTATTTATTAATGGCCACGATGAATAATAATATTTTCAGTAATACACATAGAAAATAAAAAAAAGACTATACCCTCCTAATGATAACAAATTCAATAACACATAAGGGTCTATAAATAAATAAAAAAAACCTGTAAAATGCTTTTTTATTCCCCATTTTCTTATTGTATGATACTATAATTGGATATCAGCTTTTTGAGGACAAGGGCTATTCGTCGAGATGTACTGCGTTGCCTAAGTATTATGCAGCTTTTTATTTCAACAATCCGAACGATATGGATTACATATGTAATGATGATGGATCTTAGAGTATGAATATCTGATAGTATTCAAAAATACAATGGCACGAGCGATATATGATCATATAGAAAGAAATATATATTTTTACAACATGAGAAGATAGTGAAAAGAATATCTATAGCTATGATAGTCTATTGATTAAATAGTTGAATAGCAAATTTAGGACAGCCACCGCACAGGATGATTCATATCGCTACAGGTACGTGATCTCTCAGAAACAGGCGATATCTTTATGGTGATGCGAACATTATTGTTAAGAAAACTATGATCCACGTTATATTTGAATGTCTCAAAGAATAAAACAAAAAACAAAAAAAAACGGCAGATATTCATGCTAATAAATGAAAAACGAGGATGGCTATCTCATATACTCGTACTATCAGAAGAACACAAAATGATAGAAACATTTATTTTATAATAATACGTAATATCAGCTTTATTTGTATTCTAATAAACTTATTATCATTGCCATTTTTATTTGATTAGATATATTTAAGAACCAAAGCATGATGTAAGGAATACTCAACACTATGCTTCGATTCTCTATAATTAATATAGTAGACAAGTATGATGAATGATGCTATATAAATGCTAATAAGTGGTGATAATGAGTATAGTATTTATAATTAAGATATAATATGGTATCATTCTATATAAAAAAGGCAACACTATTATTAATTAGATTAATTGGCCAAAAAAATATGGATAGGTGATGTGCCAGTTTAGTACCTGCCCAATGTATAACTTGTTTTATTGGAAGGTATGATAAACTAGTACAAACAACTTTAACTGAAAACTGTGACGTTATAATAGAATGATTAAGGGGGTGTAATCAGTAAATAATTGTATATTATATATGTATAGACAAATTTCTTATATAATGTGTGCATATTTGTTGTATATTATACATGTCATTTTCATTGGATGATGATCCACATTGTATTGCATTTTAATAGTAATATTTAATTTACGATAACCTGTATAGTTATATATGAATTATATATAGTAGTAAGTGAACTGCTTCTTAAGCAAAATATAAAAAATAACAATTAGTAGATTTATATAAAGACTAAATATACTAATGTTATGGAAATAGGTAAATACGTAAGTAACAGTAATTAATAGCGATGAAAATGGTATTCGGCGTGGGAATGAATTTCCATGTATGTGGGAAGTGGTGCAAACAAGGGCTTCTGTATGTGAGAGAGAGTACATAAATTTAAAAGCACCACTGTGATTCGTTGTTATACTTAATAACCGGTAAAGTAGTAACAGTGAATCTTTGTCAAGGGTGAACTTTAATAACTAGGAAGGCTTCTTGTTACTAACTAATATCTATCAATAGATGATGCAGTATATAGTATGGAGTTATTATATATTTAATTTATTAATACAGTAAAGTAAGAAAACCCTGAATAGTTACATTCAAAAAAGCTTAGCAACTAATGCCCTTCAAATAAAAAAAAATGACGCCACTTGCTTAAAAAGAAAAATAACAAAGTGACAACATTTTTACTGTGATACAAAATAAACAATTGAGTCTATTTTTATATATAAAAAGAGTATCAATTCATCCATCTAAGTGATAATCATTTTAAACTATTTTTCAAAATATAATATATAGGAATCTATATAATAAAGTCAATTTAGCCTATATTATAGAATATAGAATAGAATGGTGATAATATAACTATATTATATATAAATATCAAGAAACAGACATTGGTACAACATAAATCAATTTTAAAGATAAAAGAATATATAATAAATTTTGTAATAAAAGGAACTTGTGAATTGTGATAAAGAAAAAAGTGCTCGTGTATTCCCATAAGAAGCATGGTCGGGCTTGTTTTGGGGGGGGCTTAACCTGTGTCTGTCTTGGGTAAAAAGGCTTTTAAGGTCTGGAATTAGGTATTTTATATAACTTGAAACCAAAAAAGTCGATCTCGGGATTTAGAACAAGAAGCAATTAACTGTTAGTGTTGCACCAATGACCCTTCACTCAACAAACACAGCCTATTCCATCTTCTTTAAACACCTTTTCGCTCTCACTCTCTCTAAACTCTCTTAAGCTCCCCCCATCTCAATTGATTTTTTAAATACTAAACGAAGAAGAAAAGGAGTTTTTCCCTTCTTTATTATTATTATTATTATTAGTTATCGTTATTAAATCTTCTTTCAAAACCGTCCTTTTCCCCCTTTTCTTTCCTTTTCAATAATAGTATCAATCAATCACTCTTTTTTTCTTCTTACACCCCTTTCCCCTCATTTGTAACAAATCCTACCTTGCGTTCATAAACGCTAATATATTCTCTGTTTTTTCTTCGCCATGAGTGGCGACGACGATCTTTCGAGTGTCAATCAACAACAACAGCAACAACAACCGACACCCCCTAAATCGTCCATTCGCCTAACAAGTAATTCACCAATGAATCAGATGATTGCCATGCACAATCCCATTCAATTGGCTGCCATCTCCAACTATAAACTTGCGCAGCTAACATTTGCTGCACCTGACTTGCATTCTATGCGAAAAACCGCATTGATAAAGAATATGCTTGATGTATTATATGATGATACTCCTCCAGAATGGCTGGACCAAATGACACGCTGGTCGTTTTTTACTCCTGAGTAAGTAGTATTTTTCTTGCCATCATTATCCATTATCATGCGTTTTGATTGATAGTGTCATGGTTACAAAAATAATTTAATTATTTATTTCTTTATAATATTATATTAGGTCGCTAGGCGACATGACACAAGAAACATTGGAAGAAATGTTTGCACAATATGCACAAACCATTGAAGCTTTTCAACCTTTGGATATAGATTATGATGACGATGATGATGTGGATGACCATGAAATGTGGTTAAGTGATCATGAAGAAATGGATGATCCTATCAATACAAGTGGATCCTCCATGTCGGAACCATCCATATTTTCACAACCTCATGCTACTATATCCTCCGATACCATCCGACCTGCACCTACAACTGCTCCTTCATTACCACCCTCTCCTGCCGCTTCGCTGGTCGAAAAACCATTACCTAAAAGTCCACCAATAACAACAGCACCAATTGTACATAATGTACCGTCACAACCACCAACACCAACAGATGATTTCTCAGCATTAACAGCAAATGCACGACGTAAAAGTCTTACACCATCCCTTCGTGGTAAAAATCGACTTAGCTGGACCAGTGATACAGGAGTGTTACCAACAGGGTCTGGTGTTGTTCAAAATATGGCAAGCGAGTTAATGAACTTGTTTGATATGGAATTTTCGGTTGATATTAAACTCAACACCGCACCCAAACTTCCAGAATTACCATTTCCTAAAGACGATACACGCCAGTCCCATCGATACTCTGTCGATTCATTAATGGGGTTGATTCCAACATTTGAAACATTCACGATAGATGATGATCCGTATTTCCAAGCAGCACAAACTCCTAATAGAAAAAGTCGATTATCACAATCATGGACACGCCAAATGACATTCCCACCGCCACCATCAAATCCTCCGCCTTTCGGTCCTCGTCTCTCAAGTAAACGTAGATCATCAAGTTTCCCAGCACCTGAGAATGTACCAAATCCTCCTCAACGATCTTCCTCCTTAAAATACAGAGAACAACGTCAACAGGCCTTATGTGTCACTTCAGGCTCTGTCGAAGATCTTAAGCAGGGAGGCATCAAATCCAAAAGCTCAGAATTTTTAGCAACTTTAGCCAATGCTTTAGGAAGTAATAATAATAATAATAACAATAATAACCATAATGACAAATCTGCTGCTCAACACGCCATCGGAATTGATTCTGAACCGATATCCAAAAAGAAATCCATTCGTAAATTAGCATCCTTTGTAAAAGGCAACAAGAAACGTGCATCTACCGCGAAAAAAGATATCAATAACTCTACATCTTCTATTGTCACTACTATTACTACTTCACCTACTACTACTTCTACTACTTCACCTATTTCTGCCGCTACTCTTACTACCCATAATAATAGCAGTAACAGTCTCACTGTACCACAGCAACAACAACAGCAAGAGGATCAACGAAGATCCATCAGCTCTACTATATCATCTTCGTCGTCCTGGTCTTCTACTTCCGAAATCATGATTGTACGTAAAGCATCATTGATGAGGAGGAATCAACACCAACAACGTGATCCAAATACAAAAAATAGCAATGATGAGGATACTACTTCCGAAAAACGACGTAGTTATACAGTCGCACGTCCTGTTGTCGTTGAAGCACAAGATCTTCGAAGAGCACGATCGTTAGGACATAGATACCCCGCCAACCGCAATAAACGCCGTTCATCACTCTTAATGGAAAAAACAGCTTCCAAACAAGCAAATTTACAACAGCAACAAGGGAATGATTCAAATGGTCTGAACCGTTCCAAGTCTGCCTTTGTCAAGATTGGTAGTGGTTTCAAAGCGCGAAAACGACGACAAGAACGCCGATCCAAAGAACTCAACAGACGATCAACAATGGCCAATAAACCAGTGTTGGTGATTGATACAAACCTTGTAGAACAAGTACAAGAGCATGATAATAATAACAATAACAATAATGGCAATAATACGTTTGTAAAGAGAATGGCTACATTGGGACGTCGAATGCGGTTACAACGAGTTTAGACATAAATAATATCATTCATAAAAAAATCACCACACAAACACACTCACACAACACATTTACATATAAATATCCATCATTTGTTTTGCATTTCTTTTTATTTTTTCTGTTTTGGGACGTAAAAGCCATTAATTGGGGGAAAGATTACAGTTATTTATTATTTATATATCAGGTTGTTTTTTTTATTTATTTATCAAATTTTAGTTGAACTTGATGTTTCTCTCTTTTTTTTTCTGTATAAATGATTTATACATATCATGGTTTGTCATTTTAATGTATTTATGAATTAATGTGCCTGTGCATATTATAGAGAGATATCGTGTATATAGACGTTAAAGAGACTGATTTGCTTATTGTTTATTGTTTACGTATTAACAAATAATTGAACCAAAGCGTGCATTTGGCATATTGATTTTATAATGTGCTGGTACAACATAGAGCGTCCCCGTACAATCGTCGTTTGTCCAAAGGCCGCAGTGCGTGGCACCCACGTTTTGTGCAGTGTTAGCGGGAAACTTGTTTGGAAACTGTGTACAACGATGATCCCGACTTAATAAACCTGATCGGGTCTTGCTATCGTCTGCGTGCAAGATGACTCCAGCTGGAGGTTGTCCGTATAAGGCAAATGTTCCATACACCGTGGTGATCAGTAATAAAAGTAGTGGTAAAAATGTCATAATGTTTTTAAGAGAAGCTAAATAAAAAAGAAACGATAGATTGTTGGATTTACCCTAGATAATTAAAGTAAAAAAAAATTCATACTCATATTATACGTCCATCCCAGTGTATAAATACAAGGGTTACCATAAAAGCATGTTTACCTAATTTAGGAACTTATTACCCCCTCCCCCTTCATATTTACCATTCTTTCATAGAGTACTATTATTATTATTATTACTATTTGCTTACAGAATAACCCTTTCTTACATTTGTATACCCTCGTATAACTCTTTATTTATCCACTCATACAAAACCAATCCCTCTCAACATGGTTTTTTTACTGCTCTTTTTCTGTTTTATGTACAAAAACGATAATATTCAAAGTTCCAAAACTTTTATTTTTTATATAAATATGTATATATAACCTCACATTAGAAATATATTTAATGCTTGGGTCGACTCTCAGCAAGCCAGGTTTGAAGTTTCTTGATTTGTTCTTCAACGGCAGGTCGGCTAGTACCACCGGGTGCTGTTCGGTTATCAATACTTGTTTCGTAGCTCCAAACCTTAGAAACATCATCGGTAAAGGACGGATGGAGAGTCTTCAAGTCTTCTACGGACAAATCATGCAATTGACAATTGCGATCTTCGGCCATCTTTACAGCAGCACCAGAGATATGATGCGTTTCGCGGAATGGAACACCCTTGCGGACAAGGTATTCAGCCAAATCAGTGGCAAGCATATCTGCACTGAGACTTGCGCGCATGTTTTCTGGGAAGATCTATTAACAGTGATTATGATATGTAAATAGGATGACTTTTTTGTTTGATTCATTATGTGAAATAAATACATAACAAAACCTACATTCATGGTGCTCAAAACACCAGCAGTGATTTGAAGCGAACCTGACAAGGTATCAGCAGCATCGAACATAGGCTCCTTATCTTCTTGAAGATCCTTGTTGTATGTGCTTGGAATACCCTTGTATGACATCATGAAGCCGGACATCTATAAAATTATTCAAAAAAAAATATAGAGTATTCCCATCCATTTTTTTGTTTGTTTAATATCAAAAATGTATAATTCTCCAGTCAACAAATATGCAAATAAAAAATAGGACCATAACATACACCACCAAAGACACGACCACTCTTGCCGCGCAATAATTCCAAACTATCAGGGTTCTTCTTTTGAGGCATCAAGCTAGAACCAGTACTGTAAGCATCAGCCAACTTGACAAAGCCAAATTCACTGCTGGAATAAATAATAAGATCTTCTGCGATACGAGAAATATGAACCATGGTCAAACTGGCCCAGAATAAGAATTCAGCGACGAAATCGCGATCACTGACGGCGTAAAGAGAGTTGTTGATCAAGCTCTTGAAACCGAGTTCCTTGGCAAGGAATTCACGATCAATGTTGAAAGCATGACCTGCCAAAGCACCAGAGCCAAGGGGAAGTACGTTGAGACGGTCAATAAGTTGTTCCAAACGTTCAGCATCAGCTTGCCACAACCAAGCATATGACAACAAGAAATGGGACCAACGAATAGGTTGAGCACGCTAATACAATATTTTATCACAATGAATAAGTCAATTCCAAAACCTTTTTCTTTTTCCGTCTCTTTCTTATATATTCTACGACGTCCACTCTCCCATCGTTCTTTCCCATCCATCATCATAGATAAAATACATTTTTTCACATACTTGCAAGTGAGTATAACCGGGAATCAACACATCAATTTCCTTTTCGGCACGAGCGACAGTGATAGAAATAAGTTCCTTCAAATGACCCAAAATCTTGCTAGCTTCGTCACGGAGCCAAAGACGCATATCAGTAGCGACTTGATCGTTTCGGCTACGACCAGTATGAAGCTTACCAGCAACGGAACCGACAATTTCACCAAGGCGACGTTCATTGGCAGTATGAATATCTTCATCACCTTCCTTGATTTCGAATTTACCAGCTTGCCATTCTTCCATAACTTTGGTAAGACCAGAAACGAGTTGTTCACATTCTTCTTGAGTGATAATATTGTTCTTGGCCAAGGCCTTACTATAAGCCATAGATCCTGTCAAATCAGCGGCATACATACGCTTGTCGAAATGAATCGAAGCATTGAATGCATCCATAAGTGGGTCGACAGCACCTGTGAATCGACCTCCCCAAAGTTTCTTTCCGCTCATGATATTAAGTTATATATTTTATATGAAAAAATAAAAGTTAAAGGAAAAAGTTTCTTTTGTTTTCTGTACTTGTCAAGTCAAAATACCATAATGTGACTCACAGGTGTGTTGTCGGCGTTTTTTTTTTACTGTGGGGATAGCTACGCGGGGCTATATTGCTTTTGTTTATCAAGCTGATCTACGTTGCATTTATGGTCAGTAAAAGGTCAGAATGATTATCAACAGATCATTGGCTGTTTTATGAACATTTGATGTTTTATTTATAACACATAAAAATCCTATTACACAGAGAAATAAATCGAATAGTAGTAATAAAAAGCATCATTAATATAAAGAAAAATATTAATGTTCATGGAATCTCAGCCACCAAGAAGTATTTGTATTACAATAAATGCTTTCTTCTTAAAACAGGTTGTTATTTATCCAAATACATGAAAATGGGTGAGTTACAATACATTATGTAAAGATAGTACTAAGGTACACCCATATATAAATTTAAAAAACTGCATCACTGTAGAAAAGAAGTTTTCTATACAATAGTGATTTAAATCAATATAAAATGCTATATACCAGTGCAAAACATTTTTACCTCTTACTGAATAAAATTCCCTTTGACCCCAACAAGTTTTATATAGTTTATATGATATCATATTTATATACTTGAAAATAAAGCGTATACAAAACGTTAATAGTAAAAGCCAGTAGCTAGGTAGCAAAATTTAATGCATTTTTTAAAGGAATATACTAAAAAGACAAAAAGTAATTTGATGTATTAGTAGTGTTTATGAGAAAGTTAGTGAGTTGGATTAAGCTATATGTTTTGCGCAGTTGCCTTGATAAAAATCTCTTGTATTAAAAACGCGGGCTTGGCTGGTAGCTATCTTATTTTCGGAATACGTAACTATTAAAATAACTAACCCAAAGTTCTGTTCTTGAGCTCGGTCTTTCATATTAATCCAACTTTATGATGGCCTGTATTACATTGTGACTCAACGATATCAGGATTTTTTCAATATTTTGTTATTATGAGATTCGGCTTCGTTTTTTTGTGATGCACTTTATTTACAGGCGCTACATTGATAAAATACGCAAAATAGAAAGATGTGATCATTGTGAGAAAAATGCACACAAAGCTCAGTAAATAGGAATGTGAAAAGTATAAAAAAAGATTCTTTGTGCCAGTCTCCTTTTTTTCTTTTCCTTTATAAATTTCGCAAAAAAAAAAACCATGTCATTATCTTTTCTGGCGAATTATGGCGGCATTACTAGCAACCCAGCACAAAGGCAAAGACTAGAAGATGATGTAGAGAATACTTCTAACACTGCCACCAACAATCAGCAAAGTAGACAATCTTCCTGGCGAAAAAAAGTTCAATGTATTTTAGATACGCATTATCGTCGTACTTTTGGTGTGTCATTTGTGACAATTGTAACTGCATTTTTTGCCACTTTATTATATTGTCTTTGGACACACGTCTATCATTCTGACGCCAATAATACCTTGAACGATGACCAATGTGTTTCAGATCGTAATTGGCCTACTACCTTATTTATTTCTATCTGTTTTGGTTCATTAGGTATTATATGTGACAAAAAGAAACTGTGCTTTAAATTATAAAATATGATCGAATAAAATAGAATATGTGGCCTTGATATTAATGATGTGTTTGTATACAAAATTAGGTGCGGATCGATTCTATCTTGGGTATACTTATCTTGGCGTTCTCAAGGCATTTACTGAAGGTCTCAATGGTATTTGGTGGGCCGTTGATGTGGTTCTTATTCTTTTAAATGAAATCAATGATTATCCAAATGGTTGTCAACTTCCAGGGGAAATGACATCAGGGATATATTCTTTTTTAAAAGAAATGCTGTTGAATTAGATTTTTACCTGTAGCAAAATTGTTATGGCTGAGCCAAAAAAAAAAAAAAAATTCTGTGGGATAACCCTGTATTCAGCAATAAAGTATGCCAGTTCATTAAATGATATTATATGTTAACGAAATATGATTTTGCGAACTGGAAGAAAAAGAGAGAAAATGGTATTAAAACCTAAGCATACTATTATTTTATTTTACATATTATAATAATAAACCTCTTTTATTGTTATAATCTTGGGAATCACTACAGCCATGGCATGTTAAGACTATAGACTCAGCATTTTGTAGGTCATCCTGACTTACGCTGTAATGCAAATGGAAATCACGTGAGCTTATAACATCAACGGTACGTATGGTTTTAAGGTTGGCATTATATGCATTTGTGAAGTAGTACGGTATCACTTTACTAGCCAAACTTGATAACACTAGCATTGCTTCTTGCATGATGTAGGTATATTTAAATTCATTCAACCATACCAACTACCCATCACACTCTAAGAATTCTTCTGTAACTTATATCTCTCAACAACTTTTAATAGTCTTGTTAAATAATGAACAAAGCACGTATTCGCTAAATATAAACATATCACAAATAAAACGGAAGGCTTTCAAAATAGCGTTATCTTCTGCGAAATATATAATTCAAAGTTAAGTAATAATAAGTATAGGGCTTTTTCTGGATTACCGTTTTCTCTCGTCCTTGAAAAATACTGTGTGTCTCCATTAAGATTGTACAAACAGCTGTTTACGCAACTATAGATGTGAGCCTTTTATTCATTTGGCGTGATTGTGTATAGTAAAAATTCAGGTTTTTAATTATCTTGTAATAATATTGATCCGCTTTGGGCGTTATTATTGTAGCTATGTATGTTAAAAATAACGACGCTATCAACAATATAACACCCCAACCGTGACTTGAGGCATTGTTATCAATAAGGGTTCCAATCGAATCTACCGGTCATCCTCTAACAAACTACTGGAATTATCAGTTTGTGCCAGACATTAATACTACCAACTACATAACTACCAGTAGCATTTGATGAACCAATCACAAAACGTAAACAAAACACTATGTACCGGAAAGGAGATTCCTATGTCACTTATTTACATGTTGAAAATAAAAAGGCTAATTGATGGAAATGTAACCACTGATATGTCAAAATAGTTTGTAATCAGATATGAACAATGCTGTTTATTAATTAATAAAATTATCTATCATATATAAAGAATTCAACCGTTTGTGCCCGTAATCAAACGCAAAATCCTGTATATAGCGAGCACGTCATTTATCTACCTTGGTATACCAATCAATAACAAGGGATACCTAGATGCTCAACAGCTAATTTCACGCAATTCACTATCAGCTATTAACAGCATGCGAATTCTCAACAACGTTGGTCTCAGCCCTTCTGGTTTCTCTCGAATCCTATCAAGCCAGCTCTATGCGCAATTTATAAGGCCAAAACTTGAATATGGCCTGGTTATTCTGACATTCACCAAACCACAATTAGCCAGTATTGAGAAAGCCCAAAACCAATGCATACGTATGATTTATGGTGCTCATTCTAAATCTGAAACAAAAATCATGCGTCATCTCACCAAACTCCCAAGTATGTCCGAACGAATAGCAACGCTACAAGTTAAATATGTTTACCGAGCTCAGTTTTTACCTGACGATGCACTTTTCACACAACTACGTCCAGGACTTGAAGCACAGAAAAGCAGCTACTGGAGTAAACTCTGCAATAAATCGCCCATTGTAAAAATCCTCCCGCAACTGTACTGTGACAACTCTAACACGGAACTTAAAACAACTATTCGCCAATTCTTATCAGACTCACTTGACAAAACCCGATCCTCATCAACCCGTGCAAAACTTTTATCTTGCTGCCTCCCGAAATTGGGTGTCGATCCTATAATGTGGGTTCCAATGACAAATAAAGAAAGAAGCCGCTGTATTAGATGGAGACTTGGATGGCTACCAGGCGGAAGGCTTAAACCATGTTCAAACTGTCCTCTCTCCAATTGTTCACAAAGAAACATGCTATTGTCTGCCTTCGCATGCATCACAGATTACAAATATCACAGCAAACGCATGATGATCCTCTTTCTTACGTCATAAACAAACTTCCGAAGTCGAAACCAACATCACCATGCCGAATACAATACCTAACAGATATCTGGCCAATTGTCTGTAAAATTCCTGCCGAGCTTGACGCACACCACCATCCCGGCAGCAATTTACAGCAATACTACGATGATTCTCCTGGGCAGGCATTTATCAAATGGATCACTCCTCCTCCTCCTTCTGAGGCTGAGTAGGTATACTATTTATACTTCCTTTATAACTACTTTCCTTCTTTTCTATTATATTATATTATTTTTCTTTTTTTCTTCACTATTTCCTTCTTCCCCTAGTTTACTCTCATCACTTAGTTAGATACAGTTACTACCTTATGCCACTCGCTTCCTATAAAAAGACTCTAAATAACCCATTCATCTTTCGTATGAAACATCCTTTTAACTCTTCTCTATTAACTTTTTCCCTGCTTACGAGCGTAGGGTTTTCGTTTACTTATATCTTTCCCTATCTGTCTCGAACAAAAATGTCCGTCAAGGACGAAGTGTTCAACTGAGACATAAAATAAAAACCAAAATTTTAAACGTATACAGCGAGCTTTTTTTTTGGGAATCTCATATAAACAATTGGTTTGGTAAGCAATTTCTCGTCGCTTTTTAGTAACTCCAATCCAATTAGAAATGTCTCTCAGCTCCGTACCAAGAAAATAACTCTGAATCCATGATCGATTTTGAATATATGATTGCCAATACTATTCTATATAATGTTCTGCGCATCATTAGCGATAGGTTTTCCATCAAGAAACATTTTTGCCCGATGCCGGCAAAACTCTTTATTTAAAAAAAATAACCCCCTGCTGAAGAATGTATAAGGAATAATATTTGCTTCCATGATACTATACTTGGAAATCTCCAAAAAGAATCCCTATGTCGTGTTCTCGTTAATGATCAAATCTTACTGAAACCGAGAGGTGTACGTACTATCATATCTTCAAAAACCGATAATAGTATTGTTAAAGGCCATCTCACACATCATCATATAATATATTATCATACTGTACTTACTAAATATCATGAAAAAGCCATCAAAAGTAATTGGCGGTAAATGTTTGGTTTTCATAGACTGATGCCTTTTACAATCATGTTTATATATACAATGCCTCCACTTCCAATTTTCGCTTTCCAAAAAACGAACTTTGGTCTGAGAACATAGCGAATTTGGTTTTTTGGAAAGCGAAAATTGGAAGTGGAGGCACTGTATTGCCACCTCATCTAGGCATCAAATTTGACGAAATGAAATGCTAGATAACGCATAAGTCATCTTTACTCTCTAGCTTTATTTCATTAATATTTTAACTTTATAGTTCCACCAATCCAGACTTTTGGATGATGATGGTGATGATAAAAATATCCACAATATTGATAAGAGTAACAACCGTAATAAAGGCAAAAATGCAGAGAGCAACAACGGGAATAACGAAAAATAATCTTAGTAGCGCTTCGCAAACAAGAATTCCTATGATAACATAACCAAGATATACTAAACAATCATCTTTCAATATCTACGTATTTCTGGGATGTTTTCAATCCAGATACATTGAACATATATCAATATTTTTCATTCCATATAACCATAAAAAATGCCTCGCCTTATAATTCTAGTTTATTAATAAGCAAAAGCCTTCTAGGGACCTTTTACATCTATTATAGCAATAAAAATATATATAATCTATATAGCTCTTTTGTTTTGTTTTTATTCGCTCGCAAGATCAGAAAAGCTAGGGATATAATAGGTAGGCTTGATCTTGTTAGTAGGCGACAACATTTCTTCTTTGGTAGTGATACCTTTATGTTGCAAAAGTTGAACAATATAAAATTAGTTATATTATACCATGAAGACCTACAACCACAAAATATTAACCATTATTACCTGTCAATACACAGAGAGTTTCAATTCCTCCTTGATTTCCAAAATCAATATCGGTATCCAAACGATCTCCAATCATGACTGTTTTACAAGGTTGAAGGTCATATCTACAAGATTTCCAGTACCAGATCGTAATGAGTAACTCTATATGAATTACATCCCGTCAATTACTATTTTCTTTACATACTCTGCAAAAATAGTTTCCAACATATTTTGTGCTGGCTTTCCAAGAACTGCTTCTGGTTCTCTGTTCAAAGCCTTGATAATTGGCATAGCAATGGAACCAGCTCCTATGAAAATAAATCAATGATCCAATATTAGATTTTGGTAGCTCAGTTTACTTTTGAATGATCATGGAATTTATCATTGCTATGCATATTTACCAGGAACAATCATCCCATGTGTAGGGAATGTAGTGTCCCCGTTGGTCAGAATAAATCGACAACCGGGATTTCGTTTAAGATAAGTGAACGCCTTTGCATATTTGGTATAATTGACATGAAGATCCAAGCCAATCACAACGGCACCAACCTATTTATACATAATTTCCCGCTTTCTCCAGTTAGCCTGATTGAGTCATAAAAACGCATCTAAGAGAGATGATCTGATTACTTACCTCAGGATCATCAGGAATGGGTTCACTATCAAATACTGCATGGGCATCTTCCTATATATAAGATAATAAGTTTAGTTTATATCAATAAAAATCAACCCTCCCTTGCCCAATCCTCCCCTGTTTCATAGATCAAAACAAAATAAACATACTTCTGCTCCACATGTACGAATGCCTTCTGCATTTAATTCATCCCGAATGCCTTCCATACCAACAATATACACCTTCTTTTCTGGTGGAAAATGAACAACTTGCTTCAAATAAGCTGCTGTAGCAAAAGCAGAACTGAAAATTTCATGCTACATAGTGTATCAATTAAATGATTATTATAAATATACTGTGAACGTACTATAGACATGTCTTTATATCGTTTCAAATACATACCAAAGAAGCTTGAATACCAAAGTCTTGAAGCTTTTTTAAAAATGATTTACGCGACTTGGTGCTGTTGTTGGTCACAAAGTAGATATTTTTGCCTGTCGTTATGTTGTTCTAGATTAATATTTATAAACGGGGGTGTGCTCTTTAATTCAGAATTAACAAGTATTTCTTTACCTTTGCTACGCAATTCTTCCATGGCCTTTTCAACACCAGGAATGAGCTTGGTTCCTTCCCAAAGCACACCTAATATAACAACAATAAAGATAAGGAAAAAATATTTCAAATATGGACAGGACCAGTTTTGTTCGGATCGATTCATAAAAAAAAAATGACTTACCATCACAATCGAATAAAAAGTTATCAAACTTATCGATGAATTCTTTGCGCTCTTCTCGGGTAACAAGTTCTTTCATTTTAAGTGAAGGTGTATAGATAGGTATGTGGAGATAAAAAAAAAAAGAGAGGAGGGGGAATACCAGACAGAATTTACTTGATATATTTAGCAGCGCGTTGAAACACAGGCATTAAAAAAAAAGGCTTATGTAATTTCGTACTTGTCTTTCCATATAAACTACAATGTCAGCACCATTAACGTGGGAGTCAGCGAAAGCTGGATTCCAACTCAATGTCGACTATATCTTCAAAAATCTCAAAAACTATACCTTTGAACAACTCAAAGTTGACTTGCAGAATCCCAAGTTTATATTACAATATTACAAGAGTACAGATGCACTTATTTTTGCTTCGATAATCATGGTAGCTTTGGTTGTCATTCACTGCGTCATGGGGGAACTTACTAGAGACTATAGTCAAGTTGGTAAATATATGATATAATATAGTAATAATTAAATTTGTTATTAAGAGGAAGAAGTGTGTAAAAGTCAGGCTTTTATGCCATATATATATATATATATGTTCTGATTCAAGGTTGCATCATAATGCATATTTTATAGACCGTGCATGGTCAATCCTCCCACCTATGTATGCCTGGCATTTTGCTTTTCATGACTATCTAAATAGATCTAGTTTTAATCCACGTTTGATATTGGCAGCTATTTTACTCTCAATCTGGGGTACAAGATTAACTTATAACTTTGCTAGGTACGTTTGAGACATGCTGTATATATATTGTGTGTGTGGAAACGTAATTTTATGATCTTTAATTCCTTTTGGTTTGTATGAGGAAATGATTCGTGTGTAACACTATTCTACTTTTTTTTTTTGGAATCGATATAATATATAGAAAAGGAGGCTATAAATTTGATGGTAGAGATTATCGATTTGTCTATATTCAAGAGAAGATTGGTAATCTTTGTATGGCATTACTTAACTTTGTATTTATTGGACCAATGCAAGATACATTGTTACTCCTCATGTGTACACCACTTTATCTCGCCACCTTATCACAAGATACTTCCTTAAATCGAATCGATATCTTGGCATCAGTTCTTTTTCTCACCCTTTTACTTGTGGAAGTCATTGCAGACGACCAGCAGTTTATGTTCCAAACGCGTAAATATACATTGCTCGAATTTGTGAACAATGACAAAAGTCGATTACCTGAAGAAGGAGATTACAAGCGCGGCTTTCTTTGTAGTAGTGGATTATGGCAATACAGTCGTCATCCAAACTTTTTTGCTGAAATATCCATGTGGTGGACGATTTATTTATTTTCGGTAGCAGTGAATGTTCAACAAAAAGGAACTGTAGTGAATTGGATGGATCCGAAAATTTATTTGAATTGGACTGTTGTGGGTGCATTTTTCTTGACATTACTTTTTCAGGGCAGCACATGGTTGACAGAGGTATGAGATTGATACAAAAAAATGTCATTCCAGATTACAATTGCAAGTTTATATTTTATAATAGTTGCTAAAATATCCAATATGATTCTTGTTAGTACATTTCCTCTGAAAAATACCCGGACTATAAGGCTTATCAGCAATCAGTGAATCGTTTCATCCCCTGGTTTCCTCGCCAACAAAAAATGAAAACTGCATAAATTTAGTAGCTCCTTATTATTTCTTTTTACTGAGTAACCACAGATCATCAATTAACAACCCTCTTCTTATGGTCAATTACTGTACAAACTGTTCTTTATTATAATAGTGTAACACAATAGCTTATCATGAATCAATCCTTATATCAAATAATACTTAATAATATTAATATTAATTATAAGATAGTATTTGACTACCAACCGAAGTGTTTTTATTTTTAAAAGTTTAAGGTTCCACAAACTCTATGCCAAATCCAAATTTATTCAATTTTTAACGGATACATTTAACCTTCTTTTGCTCCGCTTTCTTTTTTTTCACCTTTTCTTCCTCACCAATATATACATATACGAACAACGCCAACAAGTGTACTTTTTCGTTTTTATATGAACGATGACCAACGCTAGTACAGCTTATTTATCGCCTCATCGTAATGCACCTAATTACCGAAACAGATCGCCTTCCGTGTCTTCTATTTCCAGTGTAAATAGTACAAGTAGTAATACAAGTGCAGGTAGTTCAACAAGTCGGCTTTATCCTCGACCCACACCCAACATGAGCGCAATGACATCTTCACGATCTACTCGAACCATTACAACATTAACTCCTTCGACATCAACTTACTTTCCACGCCGAAAAAGTAGTACAAGTAGCACAACAAGTAATGCAAGTGTAAAGAGTGCTATAGTATCTAATACGCAGCAAAGACCCTCCCATGGTGAAAATGTTCAAGTGTGCGTTCGTTGTCGGCCTGTGAGTCAAAATGAGTTTCTAAAAATGCAAGAGGGGTGTTGGGATGTGGATTCAAATGTTTCAAGGATAAAGTTGTCAGAGATTGGATTACAAAAACGTCGTGAGGCAAGCAAGGGACGACAAATTGAACACTATTATGGTATTTTAAAATATTCGAGACAAGTTTATTGCTCCTCTTTATTTTATTTTTTGTTAACCCCGAAATAATAGATCATGTCTTCAGTGGAAGTGATAATAGTACCTTGTATCAAACAAGTGTTCACAAGTTGGTCGAGTAAGTTTATTTCTTTGTTAATATGATACAAATCTCTTTGAAAGTATATATTAGATGATTGTTTTTTAAATGACATATTTATTTTTATAATTAACCATTAGGGAAGCAATGGATGGATATAATGGTTTGTACCTGGGCAAAAAGATGGGATAGAGAGAATCAAGAAAATGTACATGAACTAATACAACGGCTTGTTTTATATCGCTTTCGTAGCTACTGTATTTGCTTATGGCCAAACCGCTTCGGGAAAAACTTATGTAAGGATGATTTCAACATGCATAATTAAAAATTCATAATGTTAATTTGTTAATGCATTTATGCTGATCATTTCTTAATATGTGTAGACAATGGTAAGATTATTATTTATCTAGATGAACGAAAAGGATAAACTTGTGAGAACGATTTGCATTCTAATGTGCCATTATATTTTTTACTATATTTATCATTATTAATAATATAAAAAACAGATGGGTATGTATGAAGATTCGCAGAACAGATAGAGGGGAAGAAGGACAAAAGTTATTTACTTCTATAATTGGTTATTATTTAGGTACGGAATCGGAACCGGGAATCATCCCTCAAGCCGTGGAAAACGTTTTTCGTTGCATCGAGCAAGTAAGCACTTTTCATTTCAGTCTTTTATTATAAGCCAAGTTTAATTCCTAATCTTTTGTTTCATTATCAGGCTTCGACCAAAGAGTTTGTGTTGCGTGTCTCGTATCTTGAAATTTATAATGAAACAATCCGGGATTTATTGGCTCCTGTTAATGATAACCTCAAAATTCATGAAGATAAACGAGTAAGATTCTTGTATTTTTTATGCACATTGTCATGTTTATGAAGTTTATGATTTATTAACCTTAACATTGTTTATTTATTCAGAGAGGTATATATGTGAGCCCCCTCACAGAAGAAGTGGTTACATCACCCTATGATGTTATCAGTATTATTGAAAAGGGCGAAGGTATTTAGTTTTTATTATCGATTTTATTATCTACAGTAGGGATGGGTTTATGATATATGAGAATTACTAAATTTATTTTTATTACTATTAGCCAATCGCCATATCAGTACAACAGATTACAATCTTCATAGTAGTCGAAGTCATACCATATTCCAAATGGTAAAAATCAAAGAGATGAATAATCATAATATATATATTAGTGAGAATTGGGATAATAACTGGGGTATTATATGCTTTAGGTTATAGAAAGTCGAGAGCGTACAAGTACTAGTAGCACACTGTTAGCTCCATTAAATCAACGACGTCATATACCCTCATCCCATAAGGATGCCATGAAAATATCACAATTGGTATGTTAATAACAAATCACATCTTAATTCAAGTGTCATAAAATGAGTGCTAAAAGAATACTATTATTCAGAATTTGATTGATTTAGCTGGTTCAGAGAAAGCAGCATCCAACCAAGAGCGAAGGAAGGAAGGCTCGTATATTAACAAAAGGTTTGTTGTATAGCGTTATTCTACTTTTGTCACATTATGAATAATATAGATCCAAAACTTATAATTACTATCTTTTATTTAGTTTATTGACCCTTGGCACTGTTATTGCAAAGCTTACAGAAACTAGGAAGTAAGTTAAATTGTTGATATCCACCTTATAAAAAGGCTCACAAAAAATTATTTGTTTATGAACGATTATAAAACTAACCAATGGTATTATCTAGCTTACCTGGACATGTTCCTTTCCGAGATTCCAAATTAACTAGAATTTTACAACCAGCTTTATCTGGGCATGCCAAAGTGATCGTTATCTGTACTATTAGCCCAACAGCCACTTCGTTGGAAGAATCTGCAAATACCTTGAAATTTGCATCGCGTGTCAAGAGAATTGTCGTCACCGCTACTAATGATGAGGTAAAAGAATGAAGCAATGCTTTTATAATGGGTAAAATACTTTTCTAATATCATGCTATTTATATCCAGGTTCTTAATGATCGAGCATTGCTTCAAAGATATCGTGGGGAAATAACAGAGTTGAAGAGTAAATTGCAAGCGGCAAATGATGTTCTTGTACAAGAAAAAGAAAATACACAATCTATGCTCACCGCTGAACGACAACAGGTATGACGATGCTGATATTAGTAATTACCAATTAGTTTTTTAATCATGAATTTGTTTCCTAATATAGCATGAACAACAATTGAGACAAATGCGTCTTGTCAGATCAGCATTAAAAGAACGGTAAGATTAGCATATCATATTTTCTCGTATATATTTTATCATCATCAATGAACATATATATTGGATCTAACTTTGAAAAACTTGTTCCTTCGGCTATCTTACAGAATCGATCACTTGACTCGCCTTATTCTTACATCTTCATCTGTAACATCTCATCCACAAGATAATACGGAATCGCCACAAAGTGAAAACTCTAGTCAGTATATAAACCAAGAGGTAATAGTATATTGCGAATGGTTTTGTTTAAATTGAGGCAAAATGTTAAGTTGAAAGTATTGTAAAACTAACAAGTATATATATTGGATTAGATAAACGTGCGACATAATGGTGATCCATGGAAAATCGTTAGTGAGTTACGAAGAGAACTTGCTCAAGTCAGATCAAGTAAAGCAAGCACCGAAAAATTATTAGCAGATAGTCAGCAACGAGTACGAGAATTGGAAAAGGCTTCCGATGAGAATAAGAATCTAGTTGAACGGGTTGCTCATTTGGAAGCTGAATTAAGTATCACACGAGCTGAATTACAAATGACAACAGTACTTGCGCAGGAGCATGGTGCCGAAACTACCAATAGCAGTAGTCATCACCATACTAATAAAGGTGGATTACAAACACCCATTGATACACCTGCTCATCAGTTATTCAAAGATTTTACATTGAACAATTAATGTATATATATACTGTTATTATAAAATAGTAGAAGATATCACCCTTTCTCCTCCACTAACTTGTTTATCCTCCTCCAATATGGCCTCCATCATCCAACTTCGTACAAAGAACACATCCTTTTACATAAAATATATTAGTACATATATCTATATATATTTTGCAGCTATTATTTTTCAGAAAACACCCGCTTACGTTTTTAATCAGCATGTACATTTTTTTGAATATATTTTTTATACATATCTTTTTCTTTTACTTGAAAACTAATATATAGATGACAATAATAATTATTTAGTAACATATATTTTCCTATGTATATTAACAATATGTTAATTTCACACCCTATCTTTTCTAAGCTGGACAGATCTAAAATACTTTCTCTTACGTTATTAATGCAGATTGTATGTTACTATTTCCTATTTTATTCAACTGTCCAGATTATGCTTAATAAATATTAGTCTTAATACACCCCGTGACAACATTTTATCTGAGTATTTCGTCATACGAAGTAGTACTTTTTTTCTCACCTTCGAGCAATGATATGATTACGTAGTATATGAACCTGGTTACTAGTTGCATACAATATGAAGTAGTGTTTATAATTAGTAACTAATACTCATTAAAACAAGTATTTATCGTGATCATCTGTTACCAAATTGAAATGATCGTTCTCTATCCCTTATTTCCCAATGGATAAAATATGATACCTATTAATTTAGAAAATTAACAACTAGAACATCGTCTCCGATCTTCATAATATGCTGCTGCTGCGGTTACCCAAGTTAAATTATTTCTCTCTTTTTTCCTCTTCTACAACAATTATGTTGACACAGCCATGCCAATGTGCTACTGATCTAGCACTTGAACAACATGGGGCTCAAATTCGTATCATTGATGCTCAAAAACAAATGTCAGATAAATCCAACACTTCTGCTTTCATAGTATATACCATTCGTTTCCAGGTAACTTTTTTTTTTGAAAAAGAAAAACAACCCGTTTTTTTTTGTTCGTGGGAGAGTAAAAAAAGAAAACCTAATACCAAGTTCTAATTTTTAACAACAATGCAATCCCCATTATTTAAACATGTTTTTCTTATGAATGTAATGGATGATTTAGGATAAAGAAACAAAGAGGCGATATAGCGACTTCGATTCATTTCGTAATGGCTTGGCAAAACTATATCCTGACGTATTGGTTCCACCTATACCAGAAAAACACTCGCTGAGTATGTATCTGCATGATAAATGATCGGATTTATATATTGTTATTAATGCAATTATGATTCTTATATTACACAACAATACAGCTGATTATGCACATGTGCCAAATCGAAACAAGGATAACCAAGCAATGGTCGATAAACGGAAACGTATGTTACAACGATTTCTTATACGCTTGGCGTCTCATCCACGATTATGCCATGAACACGTGTTCCATAGATTCCTTGATAGCGGAGTACCTTGGGTAGTAAAATGAATTTATGAAACA
Source organism: Phascolomyces articulosus (assembly GCA_025677815.1). Classification (NCBI taxonomy): domain Eukaryota; kingdom Fungi; phylum Mucoromycota; class Mucoromycetes; order Mucorales; family Lichtheimiaceae; genus Phascolomyces; species Phascolomyces articulosus. The sequence continues at coordinate 506,278 of JAIXMP010000021.1, forward strand.
TAAAAAATGTTTTTTTATTGAAACTAATTTTGCTGATCGATATAATATATAAACATATGAATATAATAGGCAGAAGTGTTAAATTCGCCACCACTATCAATATTGGACAATGAGGATGGCAGTTTTTTATTACCTTCATCTACATCTACACATATTTTGAAGGATCCAGATCTAAAGTTTACAGAATCTGAAACAATAGCAGAGAAACATGCAGAGTTTGCTAGTTCTCCATTGGATCGTTCCCAGCGACGATTAATGAGACGACTTGGAGGTAAGATAAAAGAAGTGACATTTACGGGTTACAAATAACGACCATTGGATATGGAAACGATAAACTAAAATTTTAAAATCAAATAAATTTGGTACTGTATAGACTTGGCAAACGATTATGCGGAACTTGGAACTGCATATAAAATGTTGGGTAAAAACGAAAACGAGGATGTGGCACCAGGAGTAGAAAAGATTGGATCTGCTGCTGATACAACATATAGTAAAACGCAACACTTGGTAAGCTATTTTCTTTGTAGTATCATCTAGGGGAGGAGAATATAATAAACATACCATTCATCAGTTCATCCCTCGGGGTTTCTCCTACTCCTTTTTATCCTTCTCTATCCATTTTAGGTTCATGAACTAGAAGTCGATTTTGCTGAACACATGCAGGAATATGCACAATATACACGGATTGCAAAACAGGTCTTACGACAACGACATTTAAAGCATGCCCAATTAGAATTGATTGGTTCAACACTTCAATCAAAGAAAAGTTTGCTACGTAATCTCCTCCAAACCGAAGATAAGGCTCTACAATTAGAAGCAGACATGAATTACTTATCTCCATCACCACCATCACATAAAGCAACATCCACTGTTACTCAACAACACCAGCAACAACGACAACACAGGAAGACAACTGATATGGATAGTGAAGATGAACAAGAGGATGTAGAGGATGATTTTGATACACGGTCCATTGAGGATGGATTTGCCGCTATTGATGCAACTCATATACCCAAAGACTCAAGCGACGAAACTTCAAATACATATCCAACCAATGCAAGTGCATCAGCTATTCGTGCATCGCGTGATCGATATCGAAAATGGTCATCACCACGTAAATTGCTGAATGCGATGAGTTATACTATTCAGGGTATGATGGATGTAGATCCAGAAGCGACACGACGAAATCAAATTGCAAAATTAAGAGAGAATGTAGCACAGGTATTTTTTCTTCCTTAGATTTGTTTATTTATTTGAATGGAATAATTGATTAGATATCAAAACGTATCTAGTTGGAAAATGCGCAAAGTAAAGCAAGACAAGATTTAAAGGAAATGTCAGAAAATATACAACAAGAACTTGACATGTTCGAAAAACAAAGAACGCATGAATTACGAGCGATGATGATTGCTTATGCAAAAATACATATCAAATATTGTGAAGAGGTCTGTAACATAACGATATTCATTTCTTTGAGTGTTCGAAGTCAGGAAGGAAGAATCAAAACGACTGATATGATATTATTTGTTATAATAATTATTTTTAGAGCGTGGCGTCATGGAAAGATGCTAGACGATATGTAGATACTATTCAGCCATAATAGCTTTAGTAAATAATAAAACATAAAAAAAATTCAAAACAATAGTCTCTATATGCTTCTCTTTCATATGATCATTTGCTTGTTTCCGATTAATAACAACTGTATAAAAGTGTTACACACACACAGCAAGAAGCATCCATAACAAACGGAAATTTTTACATAATAGAGTTCTTCTTTTTCTTCCCAACTCTTCTTTATATCATATATCATATGCAAGTATGATTGCTCAAGCTGCCAAGAAACTTCCATTCCAAGTTTTTACTTTTAAACCTCAAAAACTTTCACGAGTACCTGGTTCTGCAATTATTGTATGTTACTCATGTCTACTTCTGTTTTTGAAATGAACACGCGTTTGTTGTTGAAATGGAGAAACTTGACCACTGTGCATAAAAAATATATATGCCCATTCGAAAACAACGCTTTTTTTTATTGACCATATCCTTTTATTATGTATATGGTATAGGTACTTCAAGAATGGTGGGGTATTGATACCCAAATTAAAGTGCACGCCCAACGTATTGCAGATAGCACAGGTATTTTCTCTGTTGTTCCAGACCTCTATAAAGGTAAAATTGGAGTGACAGCAGAGGTAATGTATATTATAAGAATTTCATTGGTTTGAGTAATATATACTATATTCGATATAGTAACAATGATTATAGGAAGCGAACCATCTCATGTCAAATTTGGACTGGAATACCGCCGTTGGTGAGTTAGGTGAGTTGACCGAACAACTTTACGAAGCCAAATACAGGTAAAAATTAGAGGTTCTGGATAAAATACATTTTCATGTTGACTGAGAAATCGGAAAGAAAAAGTGAAAATGTTTGCTAGTTTTCTATACTCTTGTGTTGTTTTATATCTTTTCACGAATTTTTATTATAGAGATGTTGGTTCAATTGGATTCTGTATGGGTGGCGGTCTCTCTTTGGCACTTGCCAGTAAAATGGCTGAAACCAGAAAACCGCTTAAGGCTGCAGTGACATGTACGTTAATAATAAATAAATAAATATAAATAGACAGAGATCAACAAAAGCGTTAAGAAATAATTAAATAGGCTATGGAACTGCCCCCGGCGATAAGTTTGACGTGCGAACCATCACAAAGAAAACACCTGTTCAAGGTAAAATTCTATATCGCAAACATCATTTTATTTGTGTAGAATTTACAACATGGAAAATCTTATTTTGTTTTATTATCAGGGCACTTCGGTGGTCAAGATAAGATGGCAGGTTTCTCTGATCCTGCAGCGGGTAAGTATATATTATATATTACCATCTATTTTTTTTTTGGAAGAAAGGCGTAAGAACCACATGAATTAATAAACCTGTTCTTATACATTTATTTTTACTAGCTGATGCATTGGAATTTAACTTAAAGGCAAACAGTTTGACGGATGTCGAGATTTTTCGTTATCCTGATCAAGGTCATGCATTTTTGAATGATCAAGACTGGAACATCGAAAAACGAAAGGAATTGGGTTTTATAAGCAAGGATGTTGATCCAAAGCAGACCGAGGCTGACGTGCGCCTCCTTGCGTGGGACAGAATTAACAAGTTTTTCATCAAGAACCTTGGTGGCGAAACTCGACGTGATTAGTTTATAAAAATAACAGATTGAAAAGTGCTTTGATAAAATGATTTGATATTATGTTTTGTCCTTATATGACGTTCTATAACTAATGAACAAAAAAAAGCATTTGTAACATCATAAATAAATTCAGAATTGAATTTCTTCCGACTTCTGCACGTTTTAAAACGCGAGATTTTTTTTTCTTGTAACACTTTTCTTTCATACTTTTCAAGATTTTCCATAATGCAAAGGTCGACTGATACGAAAAATTCAATCAGTTCATCGGTCTACGGCATTCAACACCTATTTTCTGATTTAGAAAAGCAATGGTTAGCTCTAAAAAAAGATCCACAATCCTCTACTGTAGCCAATGGTAATATGAAAGGCGCACTTTTATACTTAGCAGCAACATTATCAATCTAATACACGAACTAATCGAAATATACAATTATATCTTCTTTTATGAGTAGAAGTACATGCATTAGGACCTGTTAATTTGGATAATGTACGACATCAGTTTACAACATGCATTGATTCCATCCGATCTATATGTACACAATTCGAGACCGAAGTTTTAAGCGACGTGAAAAAGATGGGTGCAGGTGCTGATCCAGCCTTTCGTAAACACTTGACTCACTTAAAAGAACAAGCGCAACTTGAAAGCACTGTAATGCATGTAAAAGATACCTTAAAGAACACCAAAGATTCACTAGAACAATCATTAAACGATCGTGAAGAATCGAAATCAATCGTTCAAACACGTAAACTTGAACGACTAGCTCATTCTATGGGGTAATGATATATTCACTCTTTACATGTGATATTTATTGAGAGGGAAAAAGAAAGAGACAGATTGTAGTATTCCGAAGTATTGAGTTGTAACTATTATTATGCAAAAAAAAAAAAAAAAAAAAAAAAAACGTGTGGACATAGGTTGATGCCGTTTGTGGATGCTTCACAAAGAAATGAATTAGGGGAACAGATCACTACGATCACCTTGGGTGGAACAGTTATTGTGATTGATGTAAGACCAAAGTAAATCAAAATATTATGATGAGTATATATAATATATCTTAAATTAACTATAATATTATTTCCAAATAGATTGATCTGGATAAATCAGGACAAGTGCTTCGTAGCAAAGTAACTTATGTTTCTGAAGTATTACAAAGCGATCAAGACGATAAAGTAAGTTTTTTTTTCATTTTTATTTGCAAAATAACAAGTGAATATAATTTGATTATGGTTATATGTCCTTTATTTGTTTACAAAAAGATATATATCTAGGTTGATCGACTACTGGCACGAAATCTCCAATCTGAAAACTTTGATATATTTACTAGAAATATAGGAGCGCTGGCGCTGCTAGATCGATTGAATGTCAAATATGCACCTGTCGACTTTTTCTTAATTATACGTGGATTGATAGCAGATTTAAAATCGATATATGATCAAGAAATGTATGAAACAACCATTTATTTGTTGGTAAAGTGATAAAAAGCAAATATAGACATACTCATGTATATATATAAATCAAAACGAATATATTAGGCAACTTTTATCCAATGACATTGCCAGTGTACTGATGGAAGGTCATGGTATACCAAATAAACACTTGGATTATCCAGGATTATCAATCTCTTATTGGATTAGCAAAGAACACTTCCTCGGAAGCGATTGGGAATCAGTACAAGAAACTACTGAAAAAGGTAATACAAAAATATAAATGCTCCTCAGTATTATATGAGATAGAGAGAAAGCTGTATATATTTGATTTACTAACAACGGTATTATTTAGGCGAAAACCACATATTATTATCAGATACAGCAAAAGTATTAATTTCATTCGAAGAATCACAGCAACCACAGTCCTTTATTCCACCAAATCGAAAGCATTATATGCTGGGCTTTGAAGAATCGACTGACTCAGCCAAAGAGTCAGAAAACGGGTATGAATGAGAAAAAAGTAAATTGAAAATATTTGGGTACGAAGTAGACTTTAACGGATGAATATGTGTAGAGATCACTTGGATATTGTCAAGGAACGAACTTGGCCAAAATTCATGCAGCCTATGCGATTTGTCAAAATGCTTCCTAGTTATCCTGGCGTCACACCAGTCCCTATCCGATTTGTTGCCAAGCTTGACCCACCAATTCCGGCAGCGGATGCCATTGTGAGAAAGCTGATGATTGCTACGGATCTCGTGAATGATTGTAAGTTTATAGCTGAAAAAGATATTAGAATCGAACGATAATTATTCGCAGTCTATGGATATTGAATGTATCAAATATATAGCGTTTTCAACTGTGGATAATACACTATCTCCTACTATACCTTGTCTGGAAGATTTATTGGTAAGCTATTTAAAAGAAACTAGGACATTAGGTTAGTATTATACATAACATGGCTAAACTTTAATTCAAAGGTAAAAGAGCATACACCATCGTTGAACCCAGATACTACCTGGACTATATCCCACGAGAAATCATCAGATCAAGTGTACAAGTATATGCGATCATCACCAACGTCAGGAAAAATCATATCACGAATTCCATTCAACCATCCAAGACAATTATACAACATATTACAAGTAATGAATGTTTTTTGGTTTTCTTCTTTTTCTCTATCCCCTCATAATATATGGATCCAGTTGAATTTTTTGTTAATATCTTCGTTTCTTAATTATATTACCAAAATAGTATCTTAGACAACAACAAATGTTCAATACCCTTTTTCAAAGTATCTTTAATGGTGAAGCAAAGCAGCAAGAAACTGATAAACGAAGAGTCCTTGCACTTGACAAAATTCTTGAAGGTATTGCTTTTTTTTTTTTTTAAAAAAAAAAAAAAAAACTATTTACTCCTTTCAAGCTAAATTAGACATAATGAATTATTATTCTTATCCTCTAGAGAGCCAATCAGATGACAAGTTATATGTCGAAGTAGCAAGCGTAGATGCACCTGCAATGATCCACCTTACTTTATCACTACCACCTTCCACTCATTCTGATCGTCTTGCTTTACTATCTATTTCAATCGAAGTCCCCAAGGATACACCAGCAAAACCTGTCGTAAGATTGGATCCACCATCTACCGGTGAGCATGACCCAATGCATCGACTCACATGGCAACCAGATATATTTGACGAAGATAAAATGACACGTGTTATTCAAACTGGATATAGCATTCCTCTTCTTGTTCGATGGTTATGGAAACGAATAGAACAACATCCTGAAATGGATTACATCATTCAAACATCACGTCTCGGACTACGACGATCACGTATTGAAGATAAAACTCTCACACATCAACATTATGATAAACGTATCAAAACAGAATTTGATAGTTTTCCACATTAAATAAATCTAATAATAAAAAAGCCTTATCATTTGAAAATGAATTGTATGTAAAAAAAAAAGTGGAACTTGAAGTGTTTATTACTGTGCTCCAGTGGTACCACCAAGATTGTTAAAGAAAAAATTGTTAATTCTATCCCGCGCAATACGACGCACTTTGGCTTCAGTGCTTTTGAAGTCAGCTATGTCTCCTTCGTCATTCAAAAAGGCATATCCTTGGTCTGGATAACGAAATATTTCTACATCTGTATTTTTCTTCAACATAAAATCAAACTCTAAAGCTTCCACTATATACAATTATAAATAAAACATAGTTTTAATATGTAAATGTATGTGAAATGTTTATACGAAATTGATACTTACCTGCATTCGTGTCAGATAACCCAACTATATTATCTCTTCCACCAAAATGACCTAAGTTTATAAAGATATAATTAAATAACCTATGTATTAACACTTATCACCTTCCATATATTGTATACACAATGTGCACTACTATATAATATATAGTCAAAGTAATGCTGACAAAGCAATCATAGTACAGTAGTATGTAGTATATAATGTTAATACCTTGGACTAGTGTTCTTTGCGTGATATTTCGAGTATCGAATACTATATCACCAGGGGGTATTCCATAACCTTGATGAGTGCAAGATAATTAGAGGATATCGATGATTCATATTATATTATGTGTTGATATCTTTTTTTATCCCATAAATCCCTACAGGTTACTACAGCCTTGAGTGGCTACTTGGTATCTATCAAATTAGCAGCTAATGCTAACGATACTCCACCACCAACACCAAATCCAATTGAGCCAACATTTCTGAAATAGGTAAAAACATCATAATGCGTGTTAGTGTATATATGATATAACCAACTCATCCAAACTCCTCTATGTAGCCACCCTTATCCTTCTTTTACTACGTACAATGATGATATTTACATTTATATAAACTCTATATTTTATATAGTACGTTACCTATATCTTGCTTCACGAAGCTGTTTAGTCATTTCAGTTAGTTCATCAATGGTTGTTCGCCAATTTAGATTATCCATAAAATGGCTTGCTTCCTGTGTTACATACGCAGATTTTTGTTATATAATAGCAAACTTTTTTTTATTAATCAGGTAGATCTTGACGTTGGTAATTCATAAACTTTGGAATATTTTTATCACCCTCCACGTTTAGTTTCGCAGTATAAAAATAGTTATGTAATATAACCACATAGATAATATAGAACCAAAAATGACAACCCTACTAAATAATACCATACCTTAGCTGTCATTATTTGCTCATCTTTATACAAATCGGGTACAAACGTTGTTATTCCCGTGCTGTTGACAAGGCGCTGTGCATGTTGCTTAATTTGGTTATTAATACCCCAATGTTCATGAAGTACCTGATATATTTGTATGTTTCATAATGTTTATAATAATATAGCATAAGCACAAGAATATAAATATATATATATACCCGTACATTGATTACTTAGTTGTGAGTATAAAAGTCTATTGTATATACCACTAAACATAGAAAGTATTTTGGTTCTTTTTTTTTCACTGATAATAAAAAAAAGAAACATAAATGTAGAAAAGTGCAACCGATGGATATTCAGGTAGTTATTTTACTTACAATGATAGCAGCGGCAGGAACCCGACCATGCTTCTGAGTAGAGAATTGAAACACTTGGAATGGTACAAGTAGACTACCAATTCCTGGATCTCCGCCAAGTACGACTGCATCTGGAGGCAATTAAAACTCTTCCAGAGTTGGATAAACAGGTCTTGGTGCTCCTGGTCTTCTGCATTGCACGCTTACTGAAACACCGTCTGTTATTATACGACCATCAAATCGACGATTGCCTTGTAAACCATGCAACAGATGGAAATTGAACCATCTACCCCACCAAAGATCACAATCTGGACGGCTAAGGAAAGCTTGAAGGCTATTGATATTTTGGAGATCTGGTGACAATTGTTGATAAGAATTAAGACCGTCAAACATGACCGCAATATCAAGAGCAATATTCAATGGTGTAAAACTATGCTGCGGAAGGATACTATATGACCGATTCACATGACGAGGTTGTATAAAAACAGTTTCATTAAATGTACCATTCGTAATTTCACCGAGTGTTTGATTAATAATGTTGGCGATATGCTGTAATGATTGAGTTGATAATCGTCGATGCAAGAAATTATTTCTTGCGTTTGGATCAAACTGAATAGCATTTCGCATTTCCTTTTCTAGTACATTTCTTGTTTTTCTTGGTATCATATGTTCCGTGTGCCATTTGTGTATTAATCGGTTAATTTGTTCAGAGTACCGCTTATTGGTTGGACAATCTCTTCTTTCAGTAACAGGCTGTAATAATGTGGTATTCTCCAAGTATTTCAACATTGTAACATGCATCATCCAGAAATCTTGTATGTTTTCTTTTACAGTATCATTGGTGAGTGGTAGCGGATGTGGGTTGATCATTTTTTGAATATCAGTATAAATCGCCCATAATGCATTTCGTGGTTGGTTATCATTCGCGTTATTAAAGTATGCAGTAAATCCATTTGGAAGCAATCCCATCAATGTAGCAATATCTTGAATAACTGGAGCGACTTCAACAGCTGTATCTATATCACCTTCATCGTCTTCAATAACAAGGTTCTGCCAAAATGTGTCAATCATTGCTCTGGCACTGGATAAAATAATTCGAAAAGTCGTTGGTAGATCAAACAATGGAACAACTCCTGCATGGATTCTGCTATAGGCGTATCCTATCATTCTTTGCTTCAAATAAATCCAAATATTGTTGGTACTTGTCGTTATTTCTTCAGTTATAGCAGATTCGATTAAATTATGAATTTGTGATCTACATGTCCATTGAAGGTTTCTTGGTTGAATTCCGCGATAGATATCAAATGTGTCTCGTATATCAGGATTGTTGATTGGGCCAGGTTGATGCGTATTGAAAATATAAGTCACAGCGAAGAAACAATCACGAAAGAAATTATGATTTAATTGAGGTAATGTACCAAACAAATCGAACATATGGATGACATGAAGATACGCTAATTTCATTGCTTCAAAACGAATGGTAGAAATACGTGACACCATATCATTTACCATGATACCAAAGTTTGGGAGTGCGTTTGGATCACCAGGATCGGTATTTGTAAAACTCTCCAACCCAATTTTAATACAGTATATCTGACTAGGAACATCCGCATCAGCTTCAGCACCAGCACCTTGTGTTGCTCTACCTTGTTCTTCTTGAGTATAGAGACATCCAGGGAGTTGATCTTGTATATTAAGGGTAATCAATTGACCAGTAGTATTGTTGATTACACCGCAATGGCAGCCAGTTGTAGACATGAATAAAGAGAAACTACTAATGATTGTACGCGTTAGAACCGCTGTTACTCACTTTGTAATGAATCAAATTGGTTGTGTATGAATAATACATGCATATACATGTATAAAGATATACTTACTTAAAGCTTTGTGGAAGAAATGTGAAATGTAAGTTCTTTTTTGAGCAAGAGAAAGAGATGTTTATTCTCCTCACCATCTTAATTATTGTTTTTCTAAAAGATCTCAAAGACACAAATGGCACCCATACAAAAAATAATACCTGTACTATTATTAGTAGTAAAAAGAAATTTATACAGAGAATTATATAAAACTATTTTTATATTAGACAATCATCAAAAGGCCTCATTATAAGTAAATCTATCTTTCAAAATGAGCATTCTATTTTTTTTAATTGAATTAAATAATCACTACGGGAAAGAAACTTGTTAAATCTAGTTTATGTATTTGGAACTTGTCATAGGCGTACGTAGTAAAATATCTGTTCAGACCAATTTTATTAAAATTACCAGAATGAACAATATTTAACAAGTTTTCTTCCCGTAATGCAAACAGTCAATATTTTGGTTGTCCAGAAAAACCATTCTTTTAATGAAGCAGCTAATTCTTGTTTTGTTGTTGTCAATAAGAAGAATAAAACAAAATGGTCATATACTATTTATAGTACATAATAAAGACATTGACATGAATACCCCCCCTGAAGAATTAGTGTATGTATTGAAGATCTAAACTACATATCAATAGTGACTATGAACTTGATTAATCCTCTCCAGAACTTAAACCACAAAAATGAAAAGTAGTCAACTATTTTTTTTTTAAATTAGGGATAATAGAGACAGGTGGTTTTAGTTTTTTTTTTCTTTCATCAAAAAATATGATACTCCTGATAACATAGGTTAAATCAGAGTTTTTTTTGGTAAAATAAACAATACGTATACCTAGATTATGATTTTCACTCGTTATTGTTATATGAAATACCTTTTTTATGCAGCCTCTTTCTTGTGACTTTGTATATGATAGATAGAAAAAGAAAGATCACTATACTATTCCATTAGCATAGTAAAATATAATAAAAATAGCAGCTATAATATCATTGTCATGATTGTTCGTATACGCACAATGAATTGTAAAAAGCATAAAGAGGTATTCTATTAAAATGAAGTCATTCCTGATGAGCTTGCATTTTTTCAATTTTTTTTTTCATGTATTCACTGGACTATTCGAGTTTATTGTTTCTTATGGTGTTAAAATTAAATTTAATACAGGAAAACCGAGAATCATTTCTTTGTTTTGAGAAAGTTGTTATTGGAAAAAATAAGAAGTCGTCAGTTACAGAAAGAATTGATATAATGTTTATAGACAACAAAGAACCAGCAATAAGATTAGGTCTAAAAAAAAAAACTATAGAAGGGGTGGATATTTTCTTTCTTTTTTTTTTCTCTCCATCAAATCTTTCACACACAAGCACACACACACAAGGACGCACGTATGAAATGTAATTACTACTATTTCTCTTTTATGGGTAGCGTTGAAATTCAATGTTAAACTTTAATGTATATATATCTAATATGTTATGACGAACTGTTTCTTTATTTTATAGCTCCGTTGTCTTCGACAACGGTCTTCCAGGTGCCCTGGGATGGTTCCTCATTCTTCATCAACGACCATTTGCTTAGAGTTCCTGCAAGGTGTTCTATTGTAAAAAAAAGCCTTGTAGTTGCTCAGTACAAGTATGATCACAAGTTGATGAATTATGGGGGGGTGGCCATCGGCAGGAAGCATCCTCTATACTTACATGGTAAGCATTAAATATTTGTTTATTATATACATCAATTACCAAACAATAATACTAATACGAAATCCCTTTTTTTTTACATGTCAAGATATTTCTTCTAGCCAGGACCTTACAATTTGCTTATATGATAAGTTATTATACATTTAATAATTTATTGAGAATCGGATCAAAGAGGAGTGTCATTGTGGTTACTTTATAATCGTTTACTAATTTACTCCTATCATTGTTGTTTCTTTATTTAGATATAAGCATTTTGTTTGGATCTGATTTGTAAAAATAATTTAATAAAACGTTACAGTATATATATGTAATAAAATGCAATATGATTGTATATATGTAACTATACCTGCTCTCAGAAAAATGTATATATCTTACATTAACAGACCCAATTTTGATGAATAATAGACGCGCTTTTTTATATACTCCATCGCCAAGTAGTGCAGCTTAAAAAGTTATGTTCATCTTTATGTTTCTTTGATAAAAATGATATTTAGTCTATAATAATAGATGCTATTGGAATATCTATTTATTAGCTCTATTGATCGTGTAGTTCATACAAGTTGAGAAAATAATTTTAGCAATTTGTTTAAGGATAGTGGAGTGTCTGATAGAACACCATCATTATGTGATTGCTACTAACTGAGCAAAGGTATGAAAAGGATCGATTGTAACTTACATTTAACTTATGACATATTTGACGAATATAGTGGATATCAATGCTGTGTCGCATGATTCAAGTCAAAGCGTCTCCTCACTGTAGAGCTAATTATTTAAATTTGTTCGGAACTAACGTAGTAGGTATAAAAAGCAGTACCCACCAAATAGATGATGTGGGAGTAGATGAATGACAGAACAAAGAATTCCTACAGGGTGAATAAATACATTATAACACGTGATAGATATTTATCCTGATTTACATCATTGCTTGTTGATTATATATACAAACACGATGACATTATAATAACAAAAAGTTGAAGGTCCAAGAAAATGAAGATCATTAAAGTCCCTTTGAAGACACTAATGATAGTTTGAAACATGTAAATATAACGAAAATGCTGCACCAGGAAGAAGGATGTTAATATTTTCCATCATATTATCAATTGTTAACACTTCTATCCTCCTGACATGGGTAGTAGCTGTTATATATTATTTATTAACTTCGTGTTTTATTTAAAAGTAGATAATTGGCAAGTGATTATATAAAATAATAAGGATTACTGTATAGTACTATTATTGAGCATTTGCTTCATATAGGGAGAAGCAAGTGTAGGTTAGCAATAATGTCATTATGTAGATCATGGAAAAAAGATTAAAAAGAGGTTGTAATGCTATTAGTTTATGTTTATTTAGGTAATTGGTGTCACCATATGAGCTATAATAAAAAAAGCAGAGCGGTTTTCGAAAAGCCGCTTATAACTTGTACCTCTTTCTGGAATAAATATAAAAAAAGGGTTGATGACCTAGCTTAGAAGCATAAATGGCATACCGAAGTACCAGTGCTGACCCATGGACATCACGAAGAAATGGTGGCTATAATAGCCCATTCTTAACATCAGCAGATAATAATGGCAACGCCAGTAGTTTTGACGAATCATACAACCACGACATTGAAGAACGGATTCACAACTTGCGTAAATCGATTCGAGAGCAAACTATCTTACTTTCTGTATTAGATAATAATGACAATGACAATAACAATGGTAGTAATGGGAGTGGCAACATTGAAGAACTTAAAACAAAAATATATAAAGTAGTTCAAGAATTAAAAACCTCTCGGACGTCCGGTAATCAACAAACAACCTGGGCTCGATATGAGCAAAATATTCGGCGACTCCAGGATCTGACCGACGAAGGACGTGCACTTAAAAAGGAAATTGATTATTTGGTCGACACTGGTATTAAAAACGTCCAAACCGAGTTGATTTCCGAAACCAACCGTTTGCAAGAATTGGAGTTGGAATTAGCTCGTATCAGACATCATGCAGATGATGACCCTGTACGCGCCAAAGCGCATGCCATGATTGCATCCAGGCTTCATACTCCATTAGTAAATGATACGGATGTAGCTCAGCTGGGAGCCAATGCTCAGACACGTAAGCAAGATATGGAGAATATTACGCAAGATATTGGTGGACTTCAACAAGATGCTCGACAAGTATTACAAATTGATTTACCAGCAATGGATATGTATGTCGACTTGAATCGAAAACAGAACCGTGATCGACAAATGTTTGAAAAAGGATTATTTGTGTCGGAACCACTCGCACGGTTTATTGATTCCATCGAGAGTAGCACCAGTAGCAACACCAACTTTATCACAGGTGGATCAGCTGCTACTGCTACGCTTGCTACATCACCACTCAGCTACGATAATCCAAAACCGAGATCAGCACCTATGATTGTTGGTATGGAACAAGAAGATTACCTCTCATATACACCTGCTCCTCCTCCTATACCTACATCACAACGACCAGGGTCACCACGATCAGCTGCTGATATTAAAGCAGAAGCTCAACGACGAATTGAACAGCGACGGCTCTTGTTTGTCAATAAATATAATCAGCAACGATCGACTGAAAATCTTAGACGCGCATCAACAAAGTCTGACGAATCCACTTCTTCTATAACTCCAGAAGAAAAGGAAGCTCAAGAACGACTTCGTAAGGCCGAGCAGGATGCCAGAGAACGTTTACAAAGTACACGAGAACAGCGAGCCAAAGCCAGACGAGAGGCAGAAGAGAAACGAAAGCAAGCAGTTGCAGCAAGAGAAGCTGAATTGCGTGGACAAGAGCGTCAGCGACAAATCCAAGAAGAGGAGGATCGAAAAGAACGAGAAGCATTAGCGGAAAAACGGAGGAAAGAGGAAGCAGAAGCTTTAGAACGCCGAAGGAAAGAAATTGAGGAGCATGAAAGACGTGAGCGTGAATTGGCACTCAAAAGAGAAGAAGAGGAAAAAGCTGCAGAAGAAGTACGTTTACGAAAGATTCGAGAAGCTGCTGAACGTGCCGCTCGAGAGAAACGTCGTCGCCAGGAAGAAATCGAGAAAAAAGAACGAGAACTGGAAGCAGCCAGAGTTGAAGCTGAAAAAAGACGTCGAGAATGGTTGGAGGCTCAAGAAAAAACTCGACGTGAAAAAGAAGCTGCTAAACGTGAACAAGAGGAGGAAGAACGTAGAAAACGAGAGGAAGAGGAACGACGAAAGCAGGATGAACTCGAAGAACAGCGACGAAAGGAAGAAGAGGCAGCAGCAGCAGCAACAGCAGCAGAGATGGAAGCAGCAGCGAAGGAAGCTGCGTTAATTCAAAGTGCTATTGAGCAACAACCTGTTACACAACAAAATGCAACCGCAGGAACAAGTGGATATGGTGTGGATATCGAAGATGAAGTTGATTTTACCACTAGTAAGTTTAAAAAAAAGAGACCTTTTGTTTATAATATTTAATCTAACATTCTTTTTAAAATAAAATAGTTTATAGAGTCAAATCATTATATGAATATCGTGGTGCCCGTGATGATGACTTGTCATTTGGTGAAGACGAAATCCTCAAAGCGCATCCACATAAAGAATCTACAAGTGATTGGTGGTATGGATCATCTTTGAAAACCAAACAAGTCGGATTTTTTCCAAAGGCATATGTGGAAATTATTGAAGAAGGTGTATCTTTATTTTGATATATTTATATATGAAACACTGAATTAACTGAGTATAAATTAAACAACATAGCATTCCGCGTCCGTGCATTGTATGAATTTGTAAAAACCCGCGATGATGATCTTGCATTTGTTGAGAACGAGATTATTATCGTCCAACCTTTCCAAGATGATGGTAGTGATTGGTGGTATGGATCAAGTGAGGATAGTGGTAATTCAGGCTATTTCCCAAAGACATATGTCGAGGTTATCAATCCTGGTTAGTTTTCATTGATACATTATAGGTTCATTATAGGGTTCCAAGTTGAATTTTGTTTCTGATACTAACAATCATGGATAATATAGGTGTACCATTTATTCAACTTTCTGAACCAACAACAATTACCAGTCCAGTTACAACACAACCAACCACGACACAAGAAGAACCTCAACGTGGCATGTCTGCTCCAAATACACCTGTCTTGAAAAAGCAAACTCTCACTGTAAGCCGAACGGATACAGCTAGACGGCGAAGAGCTGCCAGTAATGCTGGTGTACTTGGAAGCAACGAAGTACCTATCGGTAGAGCGCGTGCTATGTCTGTCCCATCTTCACGACCCAGTAGTCCTGCGTTATTGACATGGGCAAGTACCATGGATGAAAAGGAATTGGAAGCAATACCAGTAGAAGAGCGTAAACGCCAAGAAACAATATTTGAATTGATCAGCACTGAAAAGACTTATCTGAGAGATCTTCAACTTGTGATTAATGTAAAAATATAAACCCTAAAACGTTTATGTGTGTGTGCGTTTTTGGTATAATATGACAACTAATATAAATTTTATGGTTTTTATTATCAGGTATTTTATGCAGATTCTGCCAAATATTTATCACGAGATGAGCAAGATGTTGTCTTCTCAAACATTGATGAATTATTACTATGCAATACAGCATTACTGAGCGATCTGGAATCTCGACAACGAGAATCTGCCGGTGTTGTAAATAGTATTGGTGATGTTTTCCTTAAGCACGTATGTATTTTTTGTATGGTGAAGAAGTGAAGAATGGAGCTGCACACTTGTATCTAACATTATTCTTCCATTCTAGGCTGAAAACCTGAATAGCTACTCGACCTATTGTCGTAATCAATCTTTTGCAAGCAGGTTCTTGCAAGATAAAAGACAACAAGATCAATGGTTTGACGTATTTCTAAAGGTATAATATGACCATATTAAAATATTCACGAGGAAGGGTATAAAAAAGCATTCTCTAAGACATATTATCATTGATATATTAGACTGCACAATCTCGGCCCGAATGTAGAGCTTTAGACCTCTCTCATTTTCTCTTGGAACCTATGCAACGTATAACCCGATACCCATTATTACTTCAAAATGTAAGTAATTTTTTTTATAGTTCGATATGCAATTATTATTATTTTTACTCATGATAAACTGTTTTTTTTTTGCAATAGATCCTTCATGCTACATCGAAAAGACATCCGGATTATGGTGTTTTACGATCAGCACTTGCAAAGGCTGAAAATATATTACAGCGTGTGAATGAGGAAACAAGACGATATGAAAACTCACAAAAGATGCGAGAACTAAGTCGATTACTGGATATGGAGAATTATGGGGTAAGTAACAACCAACTTGGTTTTGTGATAGCGTATAATAGATGGACATATGATTTTTATTAATATAATTTTGGTAACGAAAAAAAAGCGATTGGAGGTCCCAACTCGAGAATTTGTCATGGAAGGCGTTTTATATAAATCAAAAAGTGGACGCAAACTCCATGGTTATTTATTTAATGATATCTTTATTCTTACCGAACCATTGAAAAGTCTCAGTCCAGAAGGTTATCTTTATCGATTATACAAGGAGGTAACTATAAGCCATTCTCACTGCTAAGAAGAATCAGCAATATATTAATGGATCACAATTGAGTTAATTAACAAACTATCAAATAATAGCCAATGGACATTGATATGGTTACTATTCGACAACAACATCAAAATTTGTCACTGAAGGCTTCATTTACAAGTAGTGCTGGTAGTGGATCTTCAGGTAATAAGAGAGAGAGATCAAAACAACACTTCCTACCCTCTTTCTTACTAAAATTATGTTTTATTCCTTTATAGATGATAATGGATTTCAAATTGTATATGGTTCACAAGTAATAGGTGTAAAGGCATCGTCCACTAGTCAAAAGCGGCAGTGGATAAACCAAATCCAACATTATAGTGCTTTACAGTTAACAATACAACGACAAAGAAATGCATTCTAATCATTAGGATTGCATTTTTTTTAGATACCAGAAAAAAAATATATTCTAAATTAAAAAATGAATAATCTTATATGCATGAAGTTTAAACTTATTTATAACGTGCCTGACTTTTTCAGATCTGGCAAACTCAAATTTTTTAAATTTTTTCAATAACCAATAATTATTAAACTTCACTGACAACAAAAAAAAAAAAAATAATTATGGCATTCAAGTTTAACTTTACAGCAAGTAGTCGATTAATAATTTATTCGAGAATTCCCATTCCATAATTTCTATTCTTATTTATTAAAAAGCTCTATCTATTTTACATTACTCTAGAGTGACGATTTGGATTTTGACGACGTTGATCAGAATTCAGCTGAACAACTCAATTCATCGTTGGGGGATCTTTCTTTGGAAGAAAATGCCACCCAAAAAGTACCATGCAGTGAATTCGATATTAAGGCAAGCATTTCCTCCCTTTTATTCATTATATAATAGCATATTGTCCATGTATATAAATAAAAGTTAACATCTGGATATGCAAAAATATTTACAGACATGCTCACTACCAGGAGTTTTGCAAGCCGATATTCTTGATAAAATACCCAATGTCAATAAATCATTATACAAGCGAACACTCGCTGATGTCAAATTTCAAATGGCTGAACAAGATACATTATCAAACGATGTAAATAACGAAGAGGGAAAGGTTGTAGAGATGCTTAATCTTAACAGCAACAGTGATTTGATCCGCGGTGTATATGAAGGTGGCTTCAAGACGTGGGAATGCTCACTTGATTTGGTAGAATATCTATCACAACTACCAAAGGATCAAGTTACAAATAAGCATGTTCTTGAAGTAAGTAATACCATGGTGTAGGAGAGAAAATAAAATTTTGCGTGTGTAATTGGAAAAACGAATACTTAGACCCAGTTTTTTTTTTCTTTTGGTAAAGCTTGGATGTGGATCTGCATTACCTTCTTTATTATTACTTGCAGAAGATTCTAGAAATCAAGTTGATGTTCAAGATTATAACGATCAAGTTATTCGATACATTACAATCCCCAATATTTTATTAAATACAGTGTTGACAATCCAAGAACCATCAGCAAACGATACAGAACCATCCGAGGAAAAAGAACAGGAAGAAGAAGAGAGTGAATCTTCTGATGATGAAGATAATGAAGAAGGAGAAGATGGGGAGAAGGATCAAATTATTGGTGAAAGTGCCACTTGCGATGCGGAAGCAGAACTCCCAGCTGACAAACTCCCTGAAATGTTACAACGAGTTACTGAACGTACCCGAGCATTTGTAGGCGACTGGAGTGGATTACCGGTAATGGATCTTTTTTATTATTATCATTATCATTTTATTATTCATCAGTATAAAAACTAATGAAACTGTTACTATGCCCTTGTTTTTTAGTCATTAGTACAAAATAGAAAATATGACATGATCATTACTTCTGAAACTATATATTCCGAAGAAGCATTACCAGCCTTAGTAGGAGCAATTCAAAATTCTTTACAAAAACCGGATGGTGTTTGGTAAGTCATTTCAAGCTACACAAAGAGTATAGCGAATGATACAATAAAGTCTAATAATGGATTTGCATTTGAATGCATGGTAATTTTATAGTTATGTCGCGGCTAAAACAATCTATTTTGGTGTTGGTGGTGGTATCTTACCATTCTGTGACTTACTGGATAAGACGAGGGATGCAGAAGGTCATAAGTTTAAGATTGAAAAAGTGTTTGAAAGTAAAAGTACTGTCAAGCGTGAGATTTTACAATTAAGATGGGATATCTAAAAAAAGAACCTGTTGCCACATCTGACAAATGAACACTGTATTGTTTGTCTTTTTTTTTTCTTACTGTATATTAAAATTCTTCTATTTCATTCATTATTTTACTTGTATTACTTTTTTTTGACACACATAAAAAATAATAATAACATATCATAGCCATACAAAAAAGATATACACAGATAGTACGACAAGAAGACCTTTTTTCACTTTATTTTACTTTTTGTGGTCGTCTGCATTCTCCTTTTTTTTTTCCAAGTTAATGCATCTCTATTATAGTTCTATTGTTCAATTCTCTCATTTATCATTCTATCATTGTTATTATTACCATTATTTTCTTACGTTACTTTATTGAATGTCCTAAATGTACGAATCACCACCCCCTCTCAAGTTCCCTTCTCTTGTCATTTTACGCAGACTGACCAAAAGAATTCAGGATGAATTAGCAGCTGAAGAGAACGAAATCTTACAAAGTAAAAGGGCCAACCTCATTATCAGACAGTTTGACGGTGGTATTAATAGCAGCAGCAGCAACGCCTCTTCACAGAAGGGTAAGCGGAAACAAAAGGTATCGAACGCTTGCCAAAACTGTAAAAAGAGTAAGAAATGTTGTGATGGATATTTACCTTGCGACTATTGCAGTAAACGATCAAAACATTGCGAATATCCTCCTGGTGTTTCTGCTCCTCCACGACCCGTGTCTGATCATAATGCGATTATCACCACAACAACAACGACATATCCATTACCAACACCTACAGAACCAAACGCACCTATTATCATGTCACATGATGATAATACATCTTCAAAACCACAAAAGTTTATTATGGGTCGTTTTAGTACACAGCAACAGCAAAGGCAAGCACCAGCGCAACATTTTTTTCCTACACCAGAATCAGTGACCTTAGTAACAGAAAACAGCGTTAATCCATCATCGAGTACGGCCGCTCTTGGGTCAGGATCAGAACAAGGACCACAGCCATGTACAGATGGATATGGTCACTTTACTGGTGACACGGCGTTCTTTATCCCACAACAATCATCACCATTACCTGCTGGACCAACATCCTCACTACCACGCCGTCCAGTAATACCTCAATTCTTGTCGGCTGACATTCAAACCTCGCTTATTGATACTTTTTATGCGCATGCCAATCCTTTTTTTCCAGCAATCATGAGCAAAGGTCAGATGCTTGCTGAGCTCCAGCAGCTGCGCACAGACCAGCCCTCGCAGTTGTCTCGACTCTTTTTCCATGCTGTCTTTTCTCGGGCTGCAAGTTTGACTTCAGGTGAAGATTTTGTACAGCAACAAGATACAGCTGCACCCATCAAAAAAACATGGGCATCCATTAGTGATACATTGCTCACCTCGGCGTTTGAAACCCGGGATGATTATTTAGAAGTGCCGCATATCAGTACCTTATTGGCACTTGTCATTATGGCAAATCATTTTGAACATAACAAGCTTTCCAGGAATCTCAGAAAGGCTTGGGTATTGATTGGGGATGCTGGAAGGTTGGCTATTGATATGGGTTTACATCGTGCGTTGCGTTTATTAATGAATCCGGAGGAAGACGATGATGTTTATGCACAGATGTGTATTAGAACGTTTTGGGTTGTATGTGTATCTGAACGAACAATGAGCATTACCTATGGTCGACCATCCATGTTTGATGATAAGGATATGTAAGTTTACTTTTTAATATTTTATAAGATTTTATTTTGTTGAAAAAATAGATTGTTTTTTTTTATTGATTTATTAAAACGTGTTCATTATCTGTAATAGCGACGTCCCACCACCAAAACGCTTACCAACTGACGACGACCATACCAAGGATTGGGTTGAAAGTTTAAGACAATTAGTTATAATGAGCAATATATCTTGTCGCATAATGCGTTTTAACTATGCAGCACAGACACAATTTACGGGACCTCTCAGGGTAAATATACATCGTTTTTATCCGTCAACTTGCAACAACAAAAAAGGAAAAAGAGAAAAGGAAAGAGGGAGAAAAAAGAGTAACAAACAAATAACATACTAACACAAATAAATGTGGGCCCTTATTTAAAATCAGGTTAATGCTGCGGCTTCTACTATCGATTGTTGGATGTGTATGGAAAGTGATAGTAACTTGGAAGATCGTTTACTTGAAGGTCTGGAACCTACAACGGCGATCGATTCAAGAAAAAAGAGACTCAATGATTTGGAAGCATTCTATTTCTTTTCAAATCTGATCCAACTCCACAAACCATTTATGCATCAAGACAACCATTCCAAGGGAAATGAACCTGGAAGACCCTCATTTAATATCTGCCACTTGGCAGCGATTGCCATTAGCCATATTACATACACTGCCCCCATTGCAGAATTAGCCGATTTATGCAAATCGCCCCCTGTATTATATGCCATAGCAAAGGCTTTGCATGTTCATTTGGAAAATGCATCTCATCCAGGAGAATCCGATAAAACTATTGCTTTTAGCGAAATATCATTTGAACGCACACTTTCCCAATTACGAAAATTACCAGCCATCATTCATCACCCCAATAATTCTTCAATGCTTACAGCAACACTCAATCTTATGGAACAAAAGTATTATCAAAGAACACATACTGTGGTTGCCGGTTATTTGGTTTCAAAACATCACGTCGATTCACCGGTACCTACATTATGTTCTTCGAATGAAGCATCAACAGTAGCGTCAGTCTCATCTGTTGATGGAGCACCCAATAATTTATGCAATAATAACAATAATAATAATTCTTATAATACTCCACCAGTATCACTACCATCCTCATCACCAGCAATTGTTGTTCCATCACAGCAAAAGCAGCAGCAACGACAGCAAGGATACGATTGGTCAGCAACAAATAATAATATAGCTGTTGCTTCGAATAATATTACATTTGTCACTGTTGATCCTGCCATCAAAAGTAATACGACACCATTAGGAAAACGAAAGCCTCGAGAAGCTACCAGCATCATAACAAAAAGACCCTCACCTACTTCAACATCTAATAATAATAAAGCCCAAACATCTCAGTCCCGAAAAGCACAAGAACCTTCATTACATTTACCTACATCAACAATTTCTACATCAACAATATTAACTACTACAAGTAATAATATGGACTTGCATCAGCAACAGCAACAAGAACGTCAATTAGCACTACAATCAGACCCATCCAATAATTTCTTCAGCTTTGTAACACCTATGAATAACGATTTTATATTCCAGCAACAGCAACAGCAAACATTTACTATGCCCATGACAAATACCAATAATAACCCAACCACAATAACAACATTTGATACCCATCCTTCACTCTATCCTGAAACACATCTAATACCCCAACAACGACTAGAACAAGATCCTGATTTACCCAGTGCAATATTGGGTGAAGAATTATGGAGTACTGCAAACAATGGCTATTGTTAATATATAGTCTTTCTGTTAAATATATGCTAGGCTTTTTATATCATCGTCATCCATACATTTAACTTTTTTAAATGAGTTATCAACACAAGTTGTCTTTACATGCATCTAATGAGTTTGTGTTTTATATTACTATATACATGGATACATTCTTAAAAGAAAATGAGAACGCTGTGAAATTCAACAATGATAGTATATTTGGAACGTCCAGTTGCTGTTGCTTTTCCAGATCTACAAGAACAGATCATATAACCATCCAAAGTAGCTCATAGACATCGAGAGCGACATTCTTATCAAACATT
This sequence comes from Phascolomyces articulosus, assembly GCA_025677815.1. NCBI lineage: Eukaryota > Fungi > Mucoromycota > Mucoromycetes > Mucorales > Lichtheimiaceae > Phascolomyces > Phascolomyces articulosus. Next base: position 529,420 of record JAIXMP010000021.1, read on the forward strand.
TTATCTCATATAAAAGATGAAGATCAAAGGATTATCTTGCTGTAATTCAACGGGATAATACTATCCCCTCACAAATACAGATATATACGCATGTAGATGATGGACTATGTAATGCGCATTACTGACTTTTATTATATTCTTTTGATTTCTTCCCCCCAAATCCATATCGATCCCACATAGAAACTTCCAGCTTTCTCGTTTTGCTGTTTCCAAAGATAAATAAAGAGATCGTTTAATAATAAATATAATAAATGAAACTGGATGCATAAAAAATTCGTAGATATGTTGTTTGAGTGGATGATGATGATCGTAAAGAGGTGGATAGTAATCAATATAATAATATTAAGTGAACATGACATTCTTTAGGTTTTTGTATTTACAGATAGGTGTGTGTATATTTTGTACAACTCATTTTTAATACGAGTTGGATCAAAAAAAAAAAAGGCACGGTTCGATGGTAAAATAATCAATAAATAGATTGCATGAAAACGCGTCATTTTTTGAAAAAAGCTCGTTATCGCAAAACTACCATTTTTTCTTTACCTATAAAAGAGAGATATAAACATATATTTGTTATTATCAAGAAAAAAAAAAGAAGGGGACAATACGGGAAAACTATAATAAAGTTGTTATATTTTTGTTATGTTCTTTTCGGTTCTTGTGCTCTTTACTCACGACTTTTTGTACACATTGTTTAAATGCTTCAAATTCCTTTACACACATGTCTTTATGGACATCTTGATATCTTGATGCAACACATTGACCATAAGCAGTTGCTTGTGTAGAACATGAGGCTACTCCTTGAGCTAAAAGACTAACACCTTTGGATCGATTCATTATTTTAATAAAAATAAAAAGTAGCAATAAGTGACAGTGAGGGAAAGAAAATAACAATACCCTCACCAAGTCACATGGATTTGTAGTATCATTGGACAGTTACATACCTGCTATAGGAAAAAAAAAACTCCCCTCCCCTTCGTTCTTCTCTTTGTCACACATGAATACAGGTCGTCGTCGTTTCTTTTTAAACCTGCTTTAATGTCCTTCCGACGACTGAAAATTCGACCGGCTAAGAAACCTGTAAGATCTAACAACATAATGTTTTTTCTTTTCTTCTTAATGCCCTTGGCATTGATTCTTTATACAATTCAATGAATGACGGATGGTTTTTTTTTAAAAAAAACATAACTTTATATATTAATAATAATAGACTACGGTGGATCGTGCGCAAGAATTCGACGATGGATTCCAACTCCTGAGTGAAGCGATTACAGAGATCTTTCGTAAAAATGCCAAAAGTTTATCGTATGAAGTATTATATCGTACAACCTATAATTTGACCTTGCGGCAGTTTGGTGAACGACTTTATCATGGTGTAAAAGAAGTAGTGGCAGAATATTTAGAAAGTACAGCCGAAGAAGCAATTGTTCCTGCGTTTGTGAATACTTCAGGGGAATCTACGGGTAGTGGTGCTGATGCGGGTGCCAATTTCTTAAAGACTGTTAAACGAGTATGGGATGATTATATCACGGCAATGGATATGATTCAAAAGTTTTTACGTTATTTGGTATATCTTTTATATATTTTTATTATTATTATCATGGTTATTGGAAGGAGGAGTGTGGAGGGTATACATTGATAATTCAACGATAACAATGAAATTAATATATATATATATACATTACATAGGATGATAAACTACCAAAATATAATTTACCACATATCTTTGACATGGGCCTCGCGCTATTTCGTGACCAAGTCATCCGTTCCGAAAAATATGCTATTCAATCGCAGCTGATTTCGGCCATGTTAACTCAAATTCAACTGGAACGTCATGGAGAAGTGATTGATCGTACAGCAGTGAATTCAGCTGTGACCATGCTTTCTGAATTGATTGATACAACAACAAGAGAGAGTGTTTATGTAGTGGATTTTGAAACAAAATATCTAGAAACAAGCACTGCTTTTTATCAAGTAGAAAGCCAAACTTTGGCATCGTCGTACGACGCACCTGAATTTATGCGAAAAGTAAATAATAATTATTTTTTTGTTCCTCCGCATTTTTTTTTTTTTTACAATTACCTGATGTTGGTTTTTTCTTTCTTTCTCTAACTGTTATTATTAATGTATGTATATACATATAGGTGGAACGTCGATTGGACGAAGAATATGAACGAACAACTCGTTGTTTAAGTTTGACAACAGAACCAAAGATTCGACTTATTGTGGAAACGCAATTGATTGCTAATAATTTAAAGACAGTGATGGAGGTAATATATATATATATATATATATATATGAGGAAAGAATTACTGGAATGAAAGGAACTGATGAAACAATGTTTTGTTAATATGCTTATTATATATTAGATGAAGCATTCAGGGTTGGATAGCATGTTAAGTGCTGATAAATATGGAGGTAATATAATAACAACGATTCAAACAAGAGAACAACCATCATATTAATTGAAAACTTTTTTTTCCAATTTGATTTAGACTTATCACGAATGTATAAGTTATTCTCACGCGTCCCAGCGGGTCTGAACGAAATGAGAACAGCTATCAAAAATCATATAATGCAATTAGGCGCAGAAATAAACAAGACCATTAATGCGGATTTAGTTGCCAGTGGGTCCAAATCATCCTCACGAACACCAGTAGAGAAATCCACTTCAGGAGGTGGTGCACAGACTGCCATTCGTTGGGTTGAACAGGTGCTGGCACTTCAAGAAAAATTTGATCGAATATTAGAGTTCGCGGCTAGTAAGGATAAATCTTTCCAAACTGCATTTAATGAGGTAATTTCATGATTTTTTTAAAGTCATTGAAAATACAATGTATTTTTCAGGATTGGAAGGGGACGTGAGTTCGGGTGTATATAGATAGACTTAGAAAAAAAAAGAGACAAAGAGAGAAAAAAGAGTTTCTGTTTTTATATATATCGATAACATTGAAAGGAAGAATATGAAAAACAACAACCTGTTTTTACTCATAATATGATGTCACGGTGATCCGCATAACTAAAAAAAAACTCTAGGCATTTGAACACTTTATCAATGAAAATCCTAAATCAGCAGAATTTATTTCATTGTTTATTGATGAAAATCTTAAGAAGGGACTCAAGGGTGTAAGTTTTCTGTAATATTTCTTATTATTCATGATCAACATATCAAAAATAATTAATAACGATTGGATGGATTGGATTTGAATGATGATAGAAATCCGAAGATGAAGTGGATAGTGTACTTGATAAGACCATTACACTCTTCCGATTTTTGTGTGACAAGGATGTTTTCGAACGATACTATAAACAACATTTGGCCAAGCGTCTCTTGTTTAACCGAAGTGTTTCAGATGACGCTGAACGTGGTATGCTTGGAAAGTTAAAGGTATAAAACACACTCTCTCAATCATGCAATCATGCAAAATTACCTATTTCACATGTAAAAATATTTTCACATGTTATTGGCACGAAAACTGAATCACCTTTTCCTCCACTTTTTTTTTTTAGCGCGAATGTGGTTATCAGTTTACGAACAAATTGGAGGGCATGTTTAATGATATGAAATTATCTTCTGAAATGAGTGGACAATTTAAAGAATTCTCAGATCAAGCAGTGACGAATGTAAGTCATCATCATTGTCTGTTATCTATATATGGGTGGGGTTATAGGTTATATGGAAGATTTGGAACAAAGGAGGATATGTTGTTTTATATATGATATACAAAACGTTTTATACATATTTCAATACTAAAGAGGGTGTATTGCTATGTCACACAATTGCAGAAATTCCCAATGGATCTTTCAGTGACAGTCTTGACTTCTACCTTCTGGCCCATGAATCTTTCATCCTCCCCCAAATGTAGCTTGGCACCAGAAGCATTACAAGCATGTAAAGCCTTTGAACAGTTTTATTTTGGACGACACAGTGGTCGTCGGTTGACTTGGCAACCACAAATGGTATTGTTCATTTATTTATATATTTATATGAACAACAATGATCTCGTGTCAATTAGAAAAAGCTAAAATGTCGATTTTTAAAATAGGGTACAGCAGATATTCGAGCTAATTTCAAAAAGAGCAAACATATGTTAAATGTATCCACGTATGCCATGTTGGTTCTTTTACTCTTTAATGATGTGAATGGGAATGAATCTCTCACGTTTGAGGTAACCCATGTCTTTATTTATTTACGTTTCTTCGATTAAAAAAAAACAAATACTTAAAAAACCACATGGTGACTTCCAATGCAGGATATGCAAGCAAAAACAGAAATACCTGAAAACGACTTGAAACGTACATTACAATCATTAGCTTGTGCAAAATACAAAATCTTGACCAAAGAAACCAAGGGACGCGAGATTCTATTGAATGATCAATTTTTCTTTAACGAAGACTTTACTGCTAACTTAGCAAGAATCAAGATCCAAACCGTAGCTAACCGGGTCGAATCGGAAGGAGAACGACGACAAACACAAGATAAGGTAGATGAGGAACGAAAACATCAGATTGAAGCTGCGATTGTACGTATCATGAAGGATCGTAAAACGATGGAACATAATCTTTTGATTGCTGAAGTGACAAAACAATTGGGGGCTCGATTTATGCCTAATCCTGTCATGATCAAGAAACGTATTGAAGCACTCATAGATCGTGAATATCTTGAACGAAGTACAGAAGACAGGTAAGGAAGGAATAATGCCATATTATATATATTTATACTTATTCATCATTATTCTCTTTTTTTTTTATAGACGCGCCTATCGTTACTTGGCTTAAAAACACACACACACACACACACTTAATACCCTTTTCCAACCCTTACCTTTTTTTTTACACTCGGCAAAAAAAATAAAACAACCACCACCTTATACATTCTCTTTATACACAAACATATACACAAATACAGATATATTAGTTTTTTTTTCTATCTATGTTGATAGTACTTGCGTTTATCACAAACCCAAAATAGAAAAAAGAATCATTGCGACATTTTTGAAAAATAGGTGTCATAAGCGAAAGCCTTTCCCTCTTCTAATAACACAAATAAAATAAATGGATGATGATCATCCTTACAACTCTAATAATTACAAATAATTATTATTTTTTGAAATGTATTTTTTTCAATGACTAATATTATTATTATTATAAAAGGAAACAGACTATATATAATTTTCAATATATCCAAAGGTAAGTGTGTGTAGGTGTGTGTGAGAGTTATATATATATATAATAATAAGAAAAAAAAAGACAAGAATGACTATAGTTGGCGAAGAAGATATAGAGGAGATGATAAAATGCAAATATAAAGAAAGCAAGGGACGTTGACGAAAGAAAGTATAGTATAAAAATTATGAAATGAAAAAAAAGAGGAGGAAGAAATTACTATTTAAGTGGTTATTGCTATGTGTGTGTATACGAAATGTTGGTTGTTTTTTTTGGTACTATGTATAGATGCAAATTATGTGGGATGTAAAACTGTCATTATTATTAATATAGTTACTTCAAGGTGCTAAACATGTTGCTTTGTTACGTTGATTACTTTTATGTCGTTTCAGAGCATCCAATCTAAATCATATTCATAGATCAAACGAAAAATTAGAAACCAATCTATCAAAAAAAAACCCTTAACCCTTATCTCATCCTATTGAATTTATTCATCTCTTCTTACCTTGAGAATGTCTTGTTACATCCTAAACATTTATGCGGTTTATCACCTCCATGAATTTTGGCATGTCGTTTTAAATCATGGTTTCGACTAAATGCCGTTTGACACACAGAACAGATAAATGGACGATCATCTGTATGCGTTCGAGAATGACTTTTGAGGTTATATAATCGAGCAAATGTTTTACCACAATTGGGAAACAAACATGGATACACCGTTTGTGTTTGATTATTGATGGTAGTGGTAATAGGTGCAGCTGAAGCATAAATGGACATGGCTGCTGATTGTGTATCTGCCAAAGCAGGATCTGACCGTCGACGTTTATGACCTGGTGTAGCACGAGGGGCTGGTTTCGGAGGTGGACGTGTATTATTATTATTGTTATTATTATTTGTGTTATTATTGGAGGAAGAGGATAATCCCCCTGTGGGTGTCGTTGGGGCTGTGGAGGTGGTAGGTGTTGTTGGGGTAGTATGGCTCGTTGTACTTGTCGTGGTTGGTATCTGGAAATGGGGACTGGCTGCCATGGCCGCTACAGCTGCGGCAACAGCAGCTGCATTGTCAGTGCTTGTTTGCCCAAATGGATTGGAAAGGAAATAAGGATGATTAGTAAGAACAGAAAGAGGGGCTGTATGATGGGTCGTATTGGAAGGAGAAGATGGAGAAGCTGTATCATTATTATTCGTCGTATTGTTATTGTTATCATCATCACGACGTGTATATTGCTGTTGTGCATAAAGTGCTAAAGCAGCCGCATCTGCAAAATTAAGTGCAGGTTGTTGTTGTTGGGAATCGACATTGTCAGTCGTTGTTGTTGAATTATTATTATTATTATTATTGGAAGATGTGGTGGAGGTAGAAGAAGCAATGGTATCCGAAGATGTAGAATGAATGGTTCCCAATAATGCTTGAGATAATAAAGCTTCAATCGCTTCATGATTGCCTTCTTTGGCTTTTTCGGTGATTTTTTGAAGAATATCCACAGCATGATTGGCATCTATGTCCGATGTTGTATTCATCGCATGTTGTTGTTGTTGTTGCTGTTGTTGTTGCTGAATCTGATGTTGACGATTCGGTGAAGGAGGGGCTGACCCTTCTACATCAATATCTTGTTGCCAATCATCATCTTTTTCAGCCAATTTACTTTGAAGCCATTCGGTATCCACATATTTACTCGACAAGGAATTATCCCAACGTTGTTTTAATTGTTTGCCTTTACGACCTGGTATCAGACCCGCAATTTCTTTCCATCGTCCATAACCAAATCGTTTGATACCAGCAATCAATAAATCATCTTCTTCCGATGTCCAACTACCTCGTTTATAATCTTGATCATCACTACTACTACTATTGCCATTGTTATTATTGGTGTGTTGAAGATCAAGTGCATCTACAGCCGCTTGTGTAAGACCTGGATAATTTGCAATCAACATGACATTGTCATTCAATTCTTGATCATTCTTTGTTGTCGTGTTATTTTCATTGGATGTAGGTGGAGGCGATGAAGAAGAGGCTGTTGTTTCCTTAGTTTCCTCATTTTCTTGATGTGCCAATCCTAACATTTGTAATGCGGTAGCAGCTGTTGCTTGATCAATCCAATCCGTTGATTTCTTCCTTTCTTGCTGTGGTTCATTATTTTCTTCTGGTGCTGTGGTAGACGTAGAAGAGGAAGAGGATGAAATTGTCGATGATAATAAACTTTGTAATAAATGTTGTTGTTGTTCATATGTCTTTTCTTTTAACCCTTCAAGTGAATCTAAAATATAATAATAATAAAGATAAATCTCTTGTGCACTCATACGAATCCATATTGCTACAAGCTAAAAAAAAAAATTAAACCCGCACCTGGTTTAGAAGTTAAATGAGCTGCGACAACATTGACAACATCATTGATATCTCCATTTGTATTGTTATTATTGTTCTGTTGGGTCACTTCAGCAGCGACTTGTTGTACATTTTGTAATATAGCTGTCAAAGTAGCTAAGGTATCAGCTACTGTATTACTATGGTTCGAAGCATTCGATGAATCATCTTGCTTTTGTTGAGGTGAATGAATAGTAATGTCTAAAGAATTATCCGTTGTTGTTGCTACTGAAGGTGTCACAGAAAGAGTTGTAGGAGGAGGTGTGGATGGTGGAGGAGATAGGACGACTGTCGAAGGTACAGGAGGTGTTGAAGAAGGTTTAACCCATCGATTCAATTCATGATCTTGATGTTGTGATCGTCTTTTATTACTACTTTCCGCAAAGAGGTGGACTCGTGCCATTATGTTTTTTTATCTGAAATAAAACCATAATATATGATATATAGATTATTTGTAAGTTTTTGGATATCTATGGTAGTTATGATAATATATATATTATATATAGTATCTCTCTAAAGCAAAGTTATATATGCCTTGATACTTTACCTCCGTTTAACTTGGTGGCTTACTTTGGGAGGCTTGGTTTTGGCCAAAGGAAAAGAGGCTTTGCCCAAACTTGACGCAAAAAGAATTCCCTCTTTCCCTTCGAAGTGTTCTGGCTGCGACCGGGGTTTGGTTTTTTTTTTTTTCGAACGGGCAACTCATATTGAGAGAGAGGATTCTATCAGATCCCAGCTCAAATTACTTTTTTGTTTCGGCACCATATTTTTTTTTCCTTCTTTTTCATGGAAAAACGATTTTTCGAATACCAAATATAAAAAAAATTATTCTTTTTGGTTGATCGTTTTGCCACTGAGAACCAAAAGAGTGTTTTTTTCTTCTTCTTTTCGAACGGACCCCAGTGCCGTTTATTTTATCCTGTCAAAAAAAAAAAAAAACTTTTTTTTTGGGGGGGGAGGAAAGAAGAGGAAGACATAGAACAAGTGGAGTTTAGGATGACACCTTTTTTTTTTTTTTTTACTATTAATACATTATATGCATACATATATCACACATCTTGATATGGATGAAATGAGAAAAAAAAAACCTTGTTCTTGGGTCCATAGGTGATAATAAGAATATATTAGCGTGGGAGCATAAAAAACGAATGTAGTAATAAATTACGGTAAGACAGTTTCTAAATAGCTCGAAAAAAAAGCTTGTTACCTAGCATTAGAAAAAAAATGTAATAGAGTGACATTTGTCATAAACGTACTTTTCATTGGATTGTATTATTCATATCAACTCATTTTTGGTTCCGAGGAATCATTTGTTTTGCGCGCTCGGACTGAACGGAGGTCGATCCAAACGTTTCTATTACCAAAAACAATAAGCCGACGTACGGCCTTTTTTTCTTGGTTTTAAGAGAGGAGATCGAACAATTTTTTTTTTTTGGTGTAATAATATTAAGTAGAGACAGAACAAACACCACACTTAGTAGTAAACCCCACCCCCCCCCCATTGAAATAGAATTCGAAGATAATAATGACTCAAAAAAAAAGGCTTTTTTTTAATTATTTTTAGTCAGAACATAAAAAAAACAGTAAAAAAAAAAATGAAAAAATGAAACATTATGAAAAAACAGATAAGAAAAAAAAAGAAAGAGAAAGAGAAGATTGGAATAGGGTGACAAGAGAAGTTAGAGCGAGAATGCAAATATGAGAGATGTGATCATACAAATAGAGAAATTGGGGATAACTACTACTACATAGAGAGAGGGGGTTATATATAATATATCATGAAATAAGCGGTCGAATTTTTTGTAATGTTTAAAAGGAAAGAGTTTTTGTTCTCTTCAACTTTTTTGTTTTTTTGGGAGAATATCGAGTGAGATGTGTGTGTGTATTTATAAGTCAATATATGGTGGTGAATATGTTATAAATGTGGGGAGTGTGAGAATAAATTGTATAATATATATATATATATATATAAAAGTACTTTCGAGTAAAATAAGAGTAAAACGCGGCTCAATGTGAAGTTGGAGGAGAGCGAGAAACAAAGATAGATAGGGATAAAATAGGTGTATAGAAGGGATAAAACTAAATAGAACTTATTGATATGCTGATGAAGAAGTAGAAATAGATGCAGATTTTTTATGATAAACAGGATGTAACTTTAGAAGACGTTCCCGTTGAGCAGTTTCATTGCCATATTCTTCATCAGCCGGAATGATAAAACTTGGGGCATCCAAAGCACCATGACGACGAACATCAGCAGGAACAACCAAAGCAGCAGCTGAAGGTTGTGGGTATTTGATGTTATGTTTAGCCAAAAGTTCTTGTTGTAATCGAAGTTGATGTTGTAACAATTCCAATTGTTTTTGTTGATTCTTATGAGCCATCAAGGCAGCCAATGTTTCAGGAGACATCGAATGATGCATCGACCTACTGTTAGGATGATGATGATGATGATGATGACTAGCGGTTGAACTGGAAGAACCATTGTTATGACGATAAAAGGAAGCACGATTCATCACCATACGACCTTCCACTTCTAACCGAAGTTGTAAAGAAGCTAACTTTTCACGTAAACCTCGATTACGCTTTTCAAGATGTCGAACATATTCAACGGCCTTGAATAAAATGGTACTTTTTGAATTGTTAATATTTTTCAAAGTAGGAATAATATCTGTCAATTCTTTGAAACCATTACGGATGGTATTACGTCTTTTTTGTTCAGAGGCAATATGGTTGGCTCTTCGTTCTTCATCTGTTAAAAGTTCACGTGCTCTTTGTTGTTGTTGTTCGGTTTGTGATGTGGTAGTAGACGAGGTAGAAGGGGCGAGAAGAGTGACTTGATGATGATGTGATTGTTCATGACGTACAAGTTGTAATGGTTTTTGATCTTCTTCTTCCTCTTGTTGTTGTTGTTGATGTTGTTGTTGAATCATATGAGAGGTAGGGACAGGAGGTTGTTGTTGTCGATGTTGTAAAGTAGTAGCAGAATTAGATTCAGTGAAACGTCGATTATGATGATATTCAGGTAATGAAGCATCAGAAGGTCGACGTTTTCGTGACATGTTAGTTTGTTGAAGATAGATAGGTTCAGGTGGGGTCACGATCGTAGGACCAATGTGATTTTCCTGATGTCCCTATTTAAGAAAATTTTATCAGTTTTAAAAAAAAAATTCACATCTAAGAAAAAAAAAGGATTAATCACAAAAACTTACAAGAGATCCCATGTCAAAAAATGTTTCGAGTAAATCATGGTATTCTGTAGGTGGTTCTTGTTTGGCTTGAAGATAATAATCTTCATCGGCTGGGATAGCAAGACTAGGTGTCGGATCAAACCCTATAGAGAAAATTGACATTTATTTTTTGTCTTTTGCGTTAATATCATGAATGAATGATAAAAAAAGGGAAAAAGATGTATTATTATTACCTTCAAATGGACCATTATCCTCGGGGTCAAAGACACTTTCAGTTGTATCATGACCAGAATAAAAGGAAGGAGCACTACAATTGGTAGAAGTACTAGTAATACTAGTAATACTCGATGCCTTATGCTTAGGGTCATAATTTTCATCCATTACAATTTGTTGGTCAGAGGCAGACATGGTTGGTGATTATATTTTTTAATTATTTTTTTAGGGAAAAAAAAAAGAAGTTATGCCATATATATGTTTTTTGAATGTTAATTTTTCAAAAGATGTATATTTTTTTTAAAATAAAAAAAAAAGTAACAAGTAGGAAAAAGAAAGAAAGAAAGAAGAAGAGAAAGAAAGAGAAAAAAAAAGAATCTGTTCCAAAAAAAAAAAGTTAAAGGTTTTAAACGTGAGACAAAACGCACACGATTGCATTATAATAAGTAAAAGAATAATAAGTAATAGTAATTATAATAATAATAATAATGAAGAGTAATGATGTGGAGTCAGCAACAAAAGCAACCAATGACTCCGCTTTTTATTTTTATGAGAGCCCAAAGTTTTGCTTATGTGATAGTTTATTACTTTAAGTACCTTGTCATCTCATGATAATTTATTCTTTGTCACTTTAAATCATGACTTTTTTTTTAATCATCATTATTCTCTTTTTTTTTCTCTTCTAATAGTTTTTTTTTTTTTTTTTACATTATTATTCTATCATCAGTATCAACATCATCATTTTATCATCATTTTATGGATAATATAATTGTTTAAAATGGTTTTTTAAAAAAAGTATTTATAAAAAGAAAAGAATATCACGCAATAAAAATAACTCATTTGGCCCCCGTCCCCCACTCACCCATTTCAATTCGTAAACCTTTGTTTCTCTCTCCCCCACATTTTAGATAAGTCATACTAAAATACACCCAAGATGTCTTTTAGTAAAAAAAGTGGAGTGGGTTTAGTGGCTAATTTTTTGTATCAAAAAACCCCGAACCCGACAACCTCCGTGATGGTTCTGCATGACACATGGTTTCACATGCGTTTCCCCACACTCTGGAATAAAAAACCGTATAATACCAAATATTCTTTTTCTCTTTTTCTCTTTCTTTAATGATCAACGTGGACTAATCCAAATTTAAATAATCATAAGCTTATTATTATAACACACTTTTTATTTTAAAAACAATAAAATATGGACTTCAACATCTTTATTATGCTTGAAAAGGAAATTTTAATAATCATGGGGTTGACAAAAAAAATGATGTATAATATATTTATATGAAAAAAAAAAACTAGACTAAAAAAAATAAAATAAGAAAGGCTTAAACACGAGTATCCATTGAACGACGATGATGTTGCTGTTGTTGTTGTTCAGAAGGAGGGGGGGAGAGGGGCATATGATCTTCCTTAGTTTGATGATGATTATTATTTGCTAAAGCAAATAAAGACATAAGCGCATTGGCCACACCTGCATGTTGTTGCTGTTGTTGTTTTTGTTGATCCACGGAACCAGCTACAGCCATGACTTGATCTAAATTTTGTAACATGGCAGTTGTACGTGACAAAAGAGATGTCAAATTCGTCACTTCGCGTTGTAATTCATGACGATGGGCTTCTAACATTTGTTGTGTTTGATGAGGATTGACCGTAGGATTCAATAAAGCAGATACAGTGGCTAAAGCAGCAGCAGCAGCCACAGCAGATGAGTTTTGTTGATTATTATTATTATTCTTGTTTTGTTGTTTTGATGATTGTTGACCATGAATACCACCAGAAGTAGGTTCTTTGAACATTTCATGGGCTGTCAAAGGAGGTGATGGAAGACTAGGTAATGAAATGGAAGGTAATGAACAACGCGTAGTTTCCTTGTCTGCTGGGTTCAAAAGTTGTGCAATGTTGGAAACAGGTTTCATTGGAGGGGATGGTAAATGCATTGGTCGTTTTTGGAAAGCATCAGGTTCAACAGGATCAAGACGCGTTGTTGTTTCATTCTTCTTAGGTGTTGTTGTTGTTGCAGCAGGAACAATAGGCACATGAGGTCTTGGTGAAAGTGGTCTGGGTGCCATAGCAATCAAAGCTTGTGATGTTGGTTGATGAGGTAATAATGGACGCATAGGATATTTAGCAGCTAAAATAGGTAATTCCATGCGTTTCGTAGGACGACCATAATCATCATGAGGAGATGCTTTACGTTTACGACCATCTACATCACTTTCATCCGATGAAGAAGATGAAGAACAAGAATAACCGTTTTGCTGAGCAGCTAAACTGGACACAGTCACGCGTTTACGACGTTTAATGATAGAACGTTTCATTGTCATGGGACGGTGCACGTTATGAAGTTTATAATAAAGACCACAAGCATTACAAATAGTATTGCCTTGAGCATCACGTCGCCAAAGAGGTGTGGTGGTTGTATTACAATTAGCACATGAAAGGGATGAACGTTGACATTCGGTTTCAGAACAATCTTCAGTACATTTATCACACGAAGAAGTTGATGATGATGCTGAAGGTGAAGGAGCTGAAACAACTTTATCGATAGATGCATTGTGTTGTTGTTGTTGAATAGGTGCTGGTGAAATACGTGTTACACTAGGTGTACATGCGGGTGGAGCAGGGGCCAAAGCAACAGGTGTGGTAGGTGTGGGTCGTTTTGTGGAGTTACGTTTCAACCATGGTGGGCGAGTTGTATTTCGAGCTTTTAGATAGAGACCGCATGCATTGCAAATAGTTTCACCCTTAGGGGAACGTCTCCAAAGAGGTGTGGTAGTGGTACCACAATTCGAGCATGAAGTAACGGATGCATTTCCAATATCCGATTTCGCAGCACTGGAGCTGCACGGTTCAGTAACGAGAGAATGGGTAGTGTTACTGTTGGAACGATCGGGTGTGACTTGCATTGACTCGATGCCAGAGTGGGAAATCTGGGCTTGATTCACTGAATTAGAAACCGGTACTACATTGGAGTCCTGGGATTGTTGATTAAAATCTAAAGGGCATTTATGGCACGAATCCACACTTGTCGCGGTCGAGGGCTTGTTATAAAAAGGTGACTTGACCGTCATGGTGGATGATGATACAAGTTGTTGCTGTTGTTACTGTTTTTTTATTATTTTTCTGTTGTTTTCGGAGTATATGAATAAAACTAAAATATAATAAATGAAAAACTTGATTAATAAAAAAAAAAAAAAGATTCCGGTCTATCTGTCTGATTGATTACTGAAGTAAACCAAAAAAAAAAAGGACAATCCATTATATATGATAGTTTACCCAAACAAAATATCAACTTTAAAGAAGTATATAAGGTCAAGTCAAAAAGTTAAGTAAATAATAAAAAAAAAGAAGTGGCTATAAGAGAAAAAAAAATAAAAAGGAAAAAGAAAAAAAAAAGGATAAAAATGGGTTGCGTCGGAACAAAAAAAACTTTCCTTTTATCTTTTTCTTGAAACAAGAGATTTGATTGGCTTGATTACCAACTGATAACGACAATTTTAGAACTCCATTTTTGATAAGATTGTTGAACCATCCCGCGGAAAATGGATTTCCATATTTACTCACTCTCCTTCCACTTCTGCCCGTCTTATTCCCTCACTCTCCCCCCCCTTTGACTCCTTTGTGTGTGCGTGTGTGTCTCATTCCCCCATCTTCTATCCATTTATTATCGATTTGAGGGGTTTTTTTATTTATTATGATAATAATGGATGAAAAATGATGTGTTCGTGACTTGTCATTTGGAACTAATACAAATTTACTCATTTTGCCACGGAATTGGGTCAGGTACCCTCTTTTATATAAATATATATATATATATATACTTTATCTTCAAATGGCAAGTTTAGTTTTTTTTTTTTTTCCAAAATAATGATCATAATGATCTTTAAATCAATCTTAAGAAGAAGAAAAAAAAAACCTTGATATCGGAAAAGGGACCTCATATTGGGTTTATTAAACAAAGGTTAAAAAGCATGATATATGTTTGAAAAGCGATAGACTTTGACTCCAATCTGACAAATAGAATCAAGTCCGCAAACTTTAAAATGAAAAAAGATCTGTGTGAGTGGTTTTTTTTTCTGTTCAACAAATGAGTGGACAGATAGACATCTAATACTTTATCATTGATCTTTTTTATGTGTGTGGTTCCTTTCTCTCATATCTATCTATCTCTCCCCCCCCCAGTATAATCTCAACTTGTTTATCATGATGGTTCTCTCTCTTTCTCTCTTGTTTTTATATTGATTAACAAGAAACATTTATTAGTTTAGCTATTGGGTGGGGGGTGAAGAAGCCAAAGAGAGGAGAGAATTGTTGATTATTTACTAATGGCTCCTTTATATGTATCTCTAGTCCATTGCCAAAGGAGAAAGTCTTACATTAAGTATGAGTAATAGTCAATGTGTGTGGGGGGGAGGGTTATCTCTAATATGATAAATACTGGTTTAAAGAAAAATAACTTGTTTTTCATCATCTTTTCTATCTTTCATTTATACATCAAGAAGAGCTTTTCCCATCTTTTTTGTACACCCAAAATTTACATTATAAACATGTGTAAGTATAATTTTATCCATCAGTTGGAAAAAAAAAAAGTAGTTCCGTAATTTTTTTTTTTTATCTTATCAAAAACTTGTGCCTTTTTATATAAAAAAAAAAGGCTGATCAACTGCGCGCAAAGAAAAGATCTTTCTTTCCTTATTTTTTTTGGGGGTGGGTGGGTGTGAGTGGGAGACAAGAAGTATATGTAACAGTAGTATAGTAGTTCAACTCATTATACTTTCACTTGGTATTATGGTATATAAAAAGGAAATCTTTGTTTCGGAATAATACCCTATTTATGAAAAGCTGTTTTTGGCAGGGAAAAGGACCGAGCGTTGTTGCGGAGATGATCATTGTTTTATTATAAAAACACACACACACAAGGCGTTTTTTTGTTTCATGTATTTTATAGTTGTTGTTGTTGTTAGTCATCATCTGGATTATTATGAACAAAAAGATTACCTTTTCTCCTTCTTGTTATCTGTATTATTATTATTAGATGAAAGAAGCAAATGATGATTCACTGTTGAAGAAGGGGTACTGATCTTTTCTCAATCCAAAAAAAAGATGCAGATTCTTTTTTTTCTTGACATGATATTAAATGGTTTAACTCGATCCCAAAAAGAGTCCTCCGTCCCGGATTGACCTCCGTTTCGCTCAAAAAAAAAACCATTTAACTATTCAATAATAATAATGATACAGGTGGGAAAAAAAACCATAAACAAATCCTGGTGATCACGATGATGATATTCCCGGAACTCTAAGCTTATTATTGTTATTTTATATATCTTTTTATTATAGTGATTGAATGGATACACTTTTTTGATTTATACACTCACACTATCGTATAGGCACACCAAGAAGAAGTAATATTAAATCGATGTCGTTGATACTATAACATTTAATGCAATCTTATTATTGGTTAATGATAAGAGAATTTTTTTTTGTTATCACTTAAAAACGCATGATCAAGAAATGAACCAATTATTTCTCACTCTTTTTTTTTTTATTTTTACGCCATTTCATTATGCATTTTACTTTATGTTTATAACAATTTCACCATGATCAAAGAAGAATACTATAGTGGTGTATAGTAGAAGAGTACTTATTATTCCCCTCCTCCCCCCTTTTTTTATTATTGATCAAAGGAATATAACAAATAATTCATTGATAAAATAAAAAAAAAATTGACGTATTTTATTTTTACCAAGATTGGAAAAATGATAGTGAAGAAAATAATTTACTATCAGCACGAGTATTTCTTTTTTTTTTTTTACATATGATAATGGTTCTTTGTACAATATAAAAATTCTGTGAACTTTTTTTTTTCTTTCCATTGAGTACGTTTGGTTATGTAATCATATATATATAAATCTACGTTCTTTTGATTCTAGAAGAAGAATAAAGTCCTTTTTATCATTTTCATAATATAAATTCATAGATGGATACTACACTTTATTAGAAGGAAAAGAGGATGATTCCTTATCTCATAATAAAACTCTTTAGTTTTGTTGATGATAATAAATAAAGTGTGCAGAAAATGATACCCCCCTTCCCACTAACCTTATAATAGAAGGAGAAGGCAAAGAATTATGCCTTATTAAATAAGTTGATATTGAATAATAAAAAGTAGATTTGCACCCCCACTGAAGCATTATCTATTATGTTAGTTATATATTTCTTGGAAAAGACAATATGAAGGCAACTCGTGGCTATTCGTTACTATTATTCAATGAAAGACTCATGGTAATTATGACGGAGAAAGGGTGTTCCCGCTACTATTAAGTTAAAAAAAACTTTATTTTTTTATGAGAGCTCGTGTAAAAACATCCCCCTTGTGGTAATAAATTTTCATTATAGTAACTACAACCTAATTTATTATTATACGGAGCCACTTGCCTTTTATTTTTGATAGTTTATTGATATCAGTTAATAATAATGTATAGCAGCTCATCCTTACATCAACTGCATGTGGAAGTAATAGTTAAATATAGATGAATACGAACAATGAAAAGCAGTAGAAAAAAAGAAAATTTATACATCAACCACATAGAACGTGATGAATATTATACATAACTCTAATAATAATGAATATATTTTTACAATACATCTTTTATACGTATATATTTACTGGATCGTAATTCATTGAAAGAAAACGATATATGCTTACATGATGAATACGTTGGATATATACATTTCATAACAAAGAATTTGAAAAAACCAATTCAATATAAATACTGGACCATTCAATTGATTTTTTTTTTTCAAAAATCATCAACAACAACTTACTTCATTAAACCAAGTAACTTTTTCTCCACTACCTTTCATTACTACTACTTTTCCCAACCTTCTTTTTTCAATACCACTTTTCCTTTCTTTTTAAAGTAATCATTATGCGTACAAACGTTAACTTTTCCTTCCTTGCATTGGTTGCCACCGCACTCCTCATGGGAATCATGTCTTTGGTGGATGCCCTTCCAGCTGCACACCCTAACAACAAGAAAGCTGTCACTAACACCCCTCCACAACGCAAACAACGCCATGGTGGTAACATCAATCTTCTTTCAAGCCAGACTCAAATCGTTCAATCTCAAAAGTCGGATAATGGCGGCATGACCAACAAGATCAACGGTCTCAAGCAAGGACAACATGATAACAATCTCAACATTCTCTCAACCCTAAAACAACTCGTTAAAGGTCAAAAATCTGACAATGACAACAAGAGCAACAAGGGCAATGATTCCATGCTTCAAGGACAACCTCAACAACATGACAACAGCAATCTTAATCTTCTCTCAAGCCAAACTCAAATCGTTCAAAGTCAAAAATCGACCCACGATAGCAAAATTAACAAAAACACCAACCTCAAGGTTCAGGAACAACAAGATAATGTCAAACCCCAACAAACCACTGCTCAAAATCCTACTGCTCAAAATTCTGTTGGTTTCAACACGGATGCTCCTAATACCACCAACAACCTCGACAAGCGTGGAGAATCCAAGAAGACCAAAGAAACAACTACTAGCACCAGTAAAACTACCAAGAAGTCTACCAAGGAATCCTCTTCCGATGGAGAAGGTGGTAAGAAAGGAATCCTTTTTGGTATCCTTTAAGCTCCTTGTCTTAAAAAAAATTGAGACCAAGTCATAGTATATAATAGCCTTATAATGCTACCCTTTATTCTTTTTCAATTTTCCAATTCCTTTACCATCCATAGATAGAATAGAATCAGTACTTTCTTATATTTTTTTCTTGAATAAATGATATAAAAATATAAAATATATTACAGCTGTCTCATGTTGATGGCAAAAAAAAAAAAAACAAAAAACAAAAAAAACAAAAAAAAATTGATAATTATATATTGTACTACTGGTATTCGCAATAAATAAAACAAAAAAGATATACTTTCTCATCTCAAAAGTGAGCAATTGTATCATTTCGATAGACACCGATTTTTTTTTAAATCTCTCATTAGTCAATACACAAGTTATAAATTGTATTTATGCAAAAAATAATCAGTATGTAACACAAGAGATCAACAACGTTGATGTTGATCATGACAAGTGCTTTACAACATTTCTACTTGATGAGGATTGTTTATTCACATATTATAGAAATTATCTAAAAATATAGAAATGAATTCAAAGATGAATATTATATATACAAATAAAAACCATGATCCACTTTTTGTCGTCATGGCTATGAGCAACAACAAACGATCATCATTGTAGCAACGAAACGTCGAAGAAAAAACGTGTGCATAGTAAGTTTTTTTTTCTTCATATAGTAAAGATGATATATCAATCATGAAGGTAATAATGAGTTTTTTTAACTTATGAATAATCAAGTCAATCCCAAATGAATTATTATTATTTTTTTTTCAAAAAAAAAAAAGATGATATAAGGCATGTTGAAAGAAAGCGCCAAAAAAATAAATAAAAAAAACTAGTCATCGAGTTTCCTATTGGCTATAATATACGTATTCAGTCACGCGAAAAATACTTGACAAATAAGGTGCTTTTTTTTTATTATTTTTTAACTCGTATCCCTTTTATAACCTTTTTTTTCCCTGACCCGGATCTAAATAAAACACCCAAACCAAATGTCTAACCTTGAAGAAGAATTGAACACTCCATTTGGTAAAATAAAAATAATAACAGCTATTGGAAATTTCATTAACTAAAAAAAAAGTTAATGTCACTTTTTGATGAGAACTAATCATATTTTTTTTCTTTAAATCTAATTAGATCCCTTTGCTGACGTTGAAGAGGAAGCTAAGGCTCCCAAGGCCGCTAATCACATCCGTAAGTTATTATTATTATTATTATTATTATTATTATTGCATTTGGATTGGATGAAAAAATATATAAATTAAGAATAAAATGGATGGTCGGGGAAAAAAAAGGATATTGGAGATGAAGTGGAGGGAGAAAATCTTGTGAAAACTAATAATAATTATAAACTTGATAGATTTACGTATTCAACAACGTAACGGTCGTAAGACACTTACCACCCTCCAAGGTCTTCCCAAGCAATATGATAGCAAGAAAATTTTAAAGGTAATAAAAATTTAAAAAATGAAGGAAGGAGGGAAAAAAAAAAAACATTGTATGTCATTGGATGACAATGACCCATTGCCCATACTCATGGAGATTGATCTTTTTTTTTTGGTACATATAGGTGTTCAAGAAAGAATTTGCTTGTAACGGTACGATCGTTGACGATGAAGAACTTGGCCAAGTTCTTCAACTCTCGGGTGATCAACGTCAAAAGATTGCCGAATTCCTCGTCAAGGAAGAAATTGCAAAGAAGTCAGAGATTAAGGTGCACGGTTTCTAAATCGATTTTTTTTTCTCCTCCTCTTTTACACCAAACAACTACATCATCCACAACTTATAAATAACAACCAAAACCAGCCTACACACACACACACACACACACACACACACACATAACTAAAAAATCATTCCCACCCGATTACCAACCATCAAAAAAAAAGAACACCTTCCATCTTCCCATTTGTCCTTTTGTTTTTTTTTTTTCTATCTCTCTTGTCTATTGAAAAAAAAAAGATTCTCTCTCTTTCTATATATACATACATACATATATATATATATATATATATATAGTTATATAAAATATTGCTTTGCTTTTATTTTTCAATGTAATTTATAAACAAAACAATGTATCTATGTATCATGGCTCGAATTATCATTAAGCAATCATTGTTGATCGTAAAATGACATGTAAAAATGTTAGCTGCATAACGCTGTTTTTATTTCATACAAGCATAGAAAATGATATTTATTGCTCAAATGGTGGATAGATACGTCAGTCATGAATCATTTCCCCAGTATACATTGGAAGAGGATTAGGATCGAAAAAAAGGGGGTGCAATGGATGATCCCATCTGAAGTGATATATATAGAATTCTTTTTGTAGTAAGCATAATATATAGCAAGAACGTACGTATACATATATTTTTTTAAAAATCGTCACTCATGCATGCCACTGTATATATTCCTTACAGTGTTGTTATTTGATTGTCATTATTAAAACATCTTACATAATTATCTACACAAATGACATCATTTTTTTATGTAATGACGTGTTGTATATTGATGTGGTGTAATAACTATTTAGATATATATATATATTTACTAGCAACCATTCATTCTATATATGTAATATGTTTTTTTTCTTTGCATAAGAATAATAAAAGATGCTTATAAACTGAGATGATGATGATCACCTGAAGCAACTCCTGACGTAACTACCATAAATGCCTTTACATTATTATATTACCCCATTTCATCTGAACATATTTTTTCTTGATATAATAAACTACCAAGATAGTAGTTTTTTTTTATCAGCAAGTTGATCCATCATATCAAAAAAAAAATAGTCATTGTGGAGCAATAGGAAGGTTTTTACAAATAGTTTCGGTTTGACGTAGGGTAGGACAAAAGATAATGTCGTGACCTAATGACATATTGTCGCAGGCTGTTTTGGTGACGATGTTAGAAGAGCATGTGGACCGAATTGTCAAGTACTATAAAGCGTTACAGGAAGATATACAAGAAACAATTTTTTATTTGGGTGTATGCCAAGGGTGTTGTTCCGTCATGGCTGATGTACAATTATACGAAATCCTAGTATCTTATTCAAGAACAAAAATTTACTTGAGGCAGCATAATATGGTGTTTTTTCAACTCTATCAGTAGTCGAACAAGACCACTCAATCGCATTTTGCACCAAGCAATTTTCCCAGCGTAATAATCCAGTTAATACCAAAAATAAAAGCTTCGCGGCTTGCCGGAATCTTTTTCTCAAACATAAAAGTTATGATAAGTACGTGTCAAATTCTTAAATAGTTTACATTAATAAAATGAAATGATCTTTTGTATATGTTCTTTTGTTGTGTTTATTTTTACTATCGAAGAAGGATCAGCCAGCAAAAAGTTAAACTGCATGGGACACTTGGTTGTTGATGAATCAAGAAACCAAGCGGCCCTCAGTGTTTAATCTATGTAAAACACTGATTCGAAAATTGTATTGCTAAATATTTTCCCCAGCTTACTGAAGTAATTAGATTATATAAATCATTGATTACCCTAGACATTACTTTGAATGTTGACGCTACATAGTATTTGCTGTTAATACACCAAAGGGTTGTTATATTTTTTCATTGATCGATCATATTTTTAGGTTGCTTTATTTGTAAAAAATATTGTAAGAAAATATAAAAAGTAAAGCATGAAAAAAATATAATTGTAAAGGGGGAGAAAGATAGAGAGAGTGGAAATGTGTTTGTCAGATAAAAAATATTTCGTGTATACATATTAGTGGATATCTTTACGCTCTCCCAATTGGCTGATAAGTCTTTTTTCAACATTTTCTTTAATTTTCTTGTTTGCAGTAGATAAAGACTGGTTCACCATGGCCGCCAAACTGCTCAGATGTCGATTTCCAAGTACAAGTATATCCACCTCATCTTTTTCGTTTAATTCAGATTCCAAGTGTTGAAGAAATTTTTTTAAGTTCGTTCCATTGACTTGATCTCTATAAAATGTAATCTCCATTTTTAGTAACCAGAGAAAAGAGAGGATGATGGGAAACGTAGGAGAGGGGGAAAAAATAGGAAGAATTACATCACTTATATTCGCATGGTACATTTGGATAATGTCTTCCAGCTGCGATTTCGATATTTTCCTTTTGGTCGAGCATGCTGCAGCTGCCATTTGATTAAGAACTCTAGAACCAATTTTCGCAGCAGCAGTATTGGACACCCCGTAGCCAGTATGCAGAAGATCACACAAAGTAAAAATAGTTGAAAGTAGTAATATATTATTGTTCATAAGAGGCTCCCATGATGCTCGATATGGCTTGTAAGTTGAAGGGTCATTAAATCCAGAAATGGCCTGCCGGATGTTGTTTAAATTTGGTTCCACATGGTAGTCGCTTTTCTCTTTCATCAATTGCTTAATTTTTTCTACTGAATTTTTTTGATAAAAGATTGATCCTTGACTGGGGCTCTTCACTCTTGTCTCAGGTCCAATGTTCACATCTACTTTGTTTCCAATTGTAACTGACATAGTTGATAATAAGTTCATACTCGTGCTACCAATTTTCAATTTGTCCTTGTATCTACTCTCATCTGATTCTTCACATATTCCAACAAATATTGATGTTGAGCTTGAAAGCAAGGACTTCAATGATGTCTCTCCATGAACATCTATTCCTTTTGATCATACATATCCTTATGCAGCGAGAACAAATACAAGATCGTCTCCAATTGAAATGATGGAGCCAGTATGAAGCTCTGCAATTGCATGGATTAAGTTTGGAGTCATTCAAAAATCATAATTTAAAAGGCGGATCAATTCATTGTCCGGTGGGACATAGGTATCAAGATCAATTATACCGGGTAAGCAGGATCTTTTGTATCCCAAGGTTGTTTCTACAGTTTTCTTGTTGTTTCGGCGCAGGTGTAATGGTCATACCTTCTTCATGTAATTGTACAATTACGTTCAGTAGGAGCAAACAATTCACTTGATTGCTGATAGGTAGATTGTCATGTAATAATTTGATCGATGTTGCGTCAAATAAAGCGGCAACTTTTAAATCTTCTTCCGTCGATGCATGGGAAAAGTGAAGTGCAATTGGAGAGCAAGACCCAATACCAGCGACCATGTGCTTTGCTTGTTGTTGTCCAGGAAGCGCGCGTTTAGCACCAGTGGAAGTTTTCCAATTTATAAATTAATAAACAAAAAAAAAAAAAAACAGTACCTCCATTAAGTTCTTCTTTATATACTTCTCCTTTTCTTTAATTATATAATACCCATATTCAATGTCATATCTACACAACAGTCTGTTACTAGTATTGATTAGTACGATTTTTTTTTTTTTTTTAGAAAAGGGTAACGAAAGAATTAAATAATATTTGCATACCATGATACAGAAGACGATATACTTTGGCATGGCTATGCTTTATGAAGAACACAGCATTCTGATAAACTACTTTATGGTTATTGGTTGTCCTCATTTTGATTTCATCACTGGTTTTTTTTTATTCAATGTGCCAACACTTATAGCACCATCAAACGCGCTTACAATACTGGCAGATAAATGGCTGCGAGTAGGTAGTCCAAGACGACCATCCCACTTAACCTTGTCCGTCGAGGTGTGTGTGATTTCGATCCTACACGATTTCAATCTTTATGATCAGTACCAATTGTATATATACTAAGCATAATGATATATAATACCATTGAAACTCAATCACACCATTCTTAGATGTAGCAAACCTGAATCTAACCACTTTTAGGCTTTGCTGGCGACATTGCCTGGCCTTTCAAGCCCATTTCCCAGCAAATAATTGGGGCTAAAGAAGCCTTAGAATGGTTGCATGTTCTGCCTATAGTATTGATTACGTAAACAGTGGTTAAGCAAGCTGTAGTACGTTCCAAACACTTTGGAGCCTGAAGAACTTTTTGGGGAGTTTGGATCAAACCAAGACTATCAGAGAGTTTAATAATTATTGGACATATAATACGTGCCAATCTAACAACCCGCCCCAAAAAACAGCTTATCTACACGTTCGGGTTTTTTTCTTAAATAAAAAGCATTGCAACAGTACAAGTCATATGTTTGCTGTCTTCCGTCTTTAATAAAATAACTATGTTTATGTATTTAGTAACGAGTAACATTTATTAATTTATATACTTGTTCAACTAATAATTTTCCTGACGAACGGTAGTAAAAGGTCAAAGAACGCGAGATAAAACAGCTATACCACTTGTGAAGCATTGTGATATACTTTTATCAAAGCATTCGTGACTCCGTCACTCATGCAGCCTGATAAATCGCATATCACGACTCCGCCAATAGTTTTCATGCAGGTGATAAATCAAATTCAGATGGGTTACTGGTGACGTATGGATAGCAGTTTGCAAAGCATATAATGTTGGGTGATGTTGTTAATATAAACTTTATTTGAGTCCAATCGTTTTGATTCAACAATATCAAACTCCTTCTTCAAGAATGTCGCTCATGCTTTGATATATTATTCTTCACTTATTTACGAACAACCTTATCATCATAATTAAACCTACTTCGTTCTTAAAATCTTTGAGAAGATTCTCTCTAATTCCATTCATCTTTGGGTGTTTCCATGTAAGTTTCAATTTTTCAGGATTACCTATCATATCCGCCTCTACCCTGCTTGGGGTTAATGAATGCTCTAGTAATATTTCCAAAGTTATCATTGGTGGCTGGTAGAGGGAGTAACAAGAACAGTGCTTTGGTCCAGCTATAACATAATAGAAGTACCATGTATGGTCAGTCAATATGACAATAATCACCTCAATCCAGGCATAGCAATACCTTTTTATTGATAATCGGATTCTATCACTTTCTCGTCGAGTTGTTGACTGCAATTTGTCCATGTACGATATAGCGCATTGTTTTTTCAAGATTTCTAACACCTTGAATATGATGTTGAGACCGATGCCAGAATTTAGAAATTGGGCGTAGCTTTGGTTGTTTATCGATATGGAATAAAAATGAAAGAGACGAAAACAAAAAACAGGTGAACGCCGCAGTATTGTAAAAAAAAAAAAAAAAAAAGGCAATAACGAGGAAGTAAAAAAACGAAATAAACCTTGTTTGAGTAACATTACCTTTCAATACTTATTTTAAGCCATTAAGACATAGGAAAATGTCACAGAACTTGCAAGAATTGCAAGCAACCCAAGACGAACAAAGAGGTTGCTCTTCATGAATTAACCCGCCCATGTTGTTAGTTGTTGCTGATGCTAGTACGTGTAAAACATTTATAATACGATCAGTTTATATATCTTATAAATCATGATGTAAATATTATTATTTTATGAGTATTTTTTACTTATTAGTCGGTTGTTGCATTTTATTAATTGTAGAAAGAAGAAAGAATCAATACAAAAATTCTATGTTAAAATACACCGGAGCAATTGAAAGTGTCAAACTTTACAATTCAACAGGACAAATATAGTAAGCTTCAAAAGTCTGTGCTACTGTTCACACAAATTAAATCTTTTTTATGGTGAAGATAATTTAATGAAGCATATCAAACATGTTCTCTTTCTGAATCCCTCACTTGTTCAACCAACTAAACACATCAATAAACGTAGCTTTGTTGACCTGCACCTGGATCAAAGAAAAAAGACCCATCAATCGAAACTAATAGGTAAAAAAGACCAGGTTCGTCTATTATTCCCAAATAAATGAAAATGAAGCAACGGCATCCACATATGTAACATATAAGGGGAAAAAACCCAGTGGGAAAAATAGCCCTTATACATTGAACTTGCCTGCTGATGATCCTTGAATACACTGTCAAATATTTACAAGGATACATTTACAATCATTAATTCTATTCTACTTTTTATCCTTAATCCATCACACAAATAATATATATATATATATAACGAAACAAAGAGAGAATAATCCAGTGTAGCATGATGGGTAAGCAAAAAAAAAAAAAAAAACATATTGTACATCGCTCGATGGATGATTATCAAAATATATAAAAATAAAATGAAGATTTCCTTTTTTTATCATTCGCTCGAACGTTGTGTATATGGAAACTGAGGTCTTTTTTTTTCATTTTTGACCGTTCATAGTTCCGAGATTCCATCTATAAAATTTTGGTGGGTGGATGTTATTTTTCGGGGGGACTGAGAGAAAATGAACAAGTTAATTACGTATACAACAAAAAAAAAGTCTTCTTGTTATTGTTGCTTCTGGGGTAAAAGGAGATATGCATGTAAAAAAAAGTTATAGTAAGTAGAATAGTTTAGGAATATTTAACACATAATTATGTACATTCTTATTTACTATTTCAACTCTCCTTACTATAATTACTTTTTTCTTGCTGAACTTTCCGGTAATTAATATGTATTATAAAGATTAATAGAGAGTTTAATAAATATCTTGGTACATCATCATCATCATCATCATCAGCAGTAGCAGCAGCAGCAGCAGCAGCAGTAGTAGTAGTAGTAATTGGATGAAAATATATTTATAAATATCAAGTAGAAAAAAAACGTTTCTGTAACTGTGATCGCTGCTTATTTTTTTTTAATAATAAATTATGTCCCGTGCTTTACAATTTGCATGAAAAAAAATTGTTTCCCTTTTAAAACAAAGTCCGCATAGTCACTATCAATAATCTACTGGTTAATCCATTTGCATAATTTCCTCTATGGAATTTCTTGCTATGGAGGGTCCTTCTATCATAGTAATTATTTGTTGTAGTAAACGATCTATTCATCCAGATTCCGTTTCAAACCAAAGATTTTTTTTTTTTTTTTTACTTTTCATCTCTTGTTTAATTATTAAAAAAAATTGCTACGTAATCATCACCATGTGGTCCCTCTCAATCGTTCTTAGTGCTGTCTATATATATATATATATATATAATTAGTAATGACATAAGCGAATTTTTATTTTTGAACGTTAAGAAGAAGAATCAATCAAGTGTCAAAAATACAGTTCATACGTAGTACTATTTTTATATACCAAAAAAAAAAGAGATCAACGTAGATTATTTTTTTTGGGGGGGAAGGGAATGGTAATAATATAACAAAGGGTCTCGATCTTACGTAATATTAGCAATAACAGTAATAATGATGGTGCATTTACATTAAAAACATGAATTTAAAGCACAAGCAATGGAAGAATATATTACACTCTTCTCTATATATACAGAACAAATTTTACCCACATAATCATTTTATGCACGATAGAAGAGAAGGGATGATGGAAACTACTCAGTTTGTTATATGTAAGACACATTGCATACCACGGGACCTTTAAACTTTACTATTATTAAAAAAAAAGTATCAACGAATGTCATTTCAAACAAAATATAAATACCTTTTTCTTTTCCTTCTTTTTTTTTAAAAAAATTTTCTTTTTTGTTTTCGATTCTTTAATCAACTTGTCGATCTTTATTATTTATTATTTAGCTTCTATCATTATTTTCATGATTTCAAATCATCCATATCATCATCAACTACCTACTCCTCCTACAGCTTCCATTAGTACTGATACGACTACATCATCTCATTCTTCCAAAGTGGATTCTGCCAAACGAACTAGAACATCAACAGCTTGTGTTCGATGTCATTTGAAAAAGGTAAAAAAAAAAAAACAACAATCCAATAGAATCTCTCATGAAAGAGTGAATACTATTTTCTATTATCTATCACTGATCATGATAAATTTTTCTCAATCCCAGGTTCGTTGTGATGGTCGTCGTCCAAATTGCGATCGTTGTGCAGCCAATGATAAGATGTGTGCGTATCCAACGAAACGAAGATCACGTAATGCTCAACCAACCGATATTGATCCGTTTATTGATGATCTTTCACAATTGGAACAACGTATCCGGTACATCGAGTCCGAACAAGAAGCACTTTGGCGTATTCTTCAACAACATCAACAGGTGCATATTGATGATACCGAAATGACCAATCGATTGACAGCGATTGATCAACATGTCCAGACATCGCGGGCGAGTCTGGCCCGTCAAAGACTTTTGCGTGAGCAACATATTGCTCGCAATAAACAACATCGAGGTTCTACGTCTTTGAATCATTTTGAAAAGACCGATCATAATACGAATGCTTCGTACAGAAAGAATAGTAAAAAGCAACAACTATTGCCACCAAGCATGTCAACATCTACTTCATCCTCAACAGCGACAACAACAGTACCAGTGACAGCAATAATAAGTCATGATGAACAACAACAACAACAATCTCCTAAACCATGGGTCGTTAATGAATCTTCTTTTTGGTTCCCCAGTATGAATGAAGAGTGCGAATATTTTTCAGCAGCCGCGGCAGCTGCAGCCGCTGCTGTACAACAACACCCACATCCTACTCATTTATCAAAAAATGATCTCTTGTCATCCAACCAAGAATTTCATTTTGAAACAACTCATACTACCACAACAACAACGTCGCCTCATCCACTTTTGTATGCATCTTCATCCACATCCACTGTCCATTCCTCTTCTTCAGCATCGCCTTCTTCGTCTAACACACCTTTACAATCATTTCATCCTTCCACTAGTAGTCACAATAACAATAGTAATAGTAGTAGTAGCATTCATGAAATGATGGTAGATCCATCATCGTATGGTCTTATGAACTTTGTCATGGAGGAAGACCCTCTGATGCTCAACTATTCTCAGGAAGGAGATCCCTGGCTTGTCCATCCCCGTTTGTAATTATAAAAAACGCACACACATAATATATATATTTATGTAGCAAATATATATATAAATATATCTATTACTAATTATCAAACAAAAAAAAAAAGGCTGGTCCTTTTTCTATAATATTATCACTATCATCACCTTCTGTTTTATTCTTATTTCTATTATATTTTCTCACCATAACAAACAAATTCCCATTGTTACAACATATTTTGACACACATACATATATATATTATCTATTAGCATAAATAATAGGGTTCATTGCTTCATTATTTTTCTTTCTACCTTATTTATAAATAATATTATATTTCTATTTGTTTCTCTCTCATCTATAATTTAACTTATAAATTTAAAATAATCGATCGTCCTTCTGTTGTATAATAACGAAAAAACCAGATGAAAAGATAAAAAAAAAAGTGGATGGTATTTTAATCAGGTTATATAAAAAACATTGTATGCTGTCTGTATGTTTCGTCGATAAGTGAAGTAGTAGTAGTTTGGGAAGATGAATGAAACCTTAGGAGAGAGAGAAAAAAAATACATATATAGAGTGAGGAAAAGAAATATCATGGCTTTATTATCATGTATATGGATGAGATTAAATATATAAAAATCAAATAAATAAATGCTTATGAATATTTTTACTATGATGATTACCTTTCTTGTGATGAAGTGTCCTTATTGTTGTTATTGGTAGAAGATGCTGTCGTATCGTTATGATGATGATGATTCGATAAAGAAATGGAAGAAGAGGAAGATGGAGTGGATGATGATGATGGAGCAGAAGAATCTCCTCCCTTTGTTGTTGTTGTCATGGCAGTCGTTTCATCTAAATTTTCTAAACGACATACAATATGCCATAAAAGATCTTTATTTGTCCAATAAGAAAAATGAGCTCGAAGTCCCACCAAGTATTCATTAGCAATCATGCTCATAAAACTTTCTGGTTGTAGCACATGATCAATGCGTCTCCCTCCAGGGAGTTTGGCCTGTTGTTTGACGTCTTCTGCTTCTTTAGCTTTTTCATTGCCGACATCTGTGCCGACATGATTGTTATTGTTGTTGCTATTTTTATCTTCATCACCATCATGGTTACTTTTAGCCTGCGTGGCATCCATGATCACTTGCTCTTTTGACTGTCCTGGTTCAGTTACTGCTGGGCCAGGTTCAGTTATCTCTTGATTTAAATCCGACCACAGGTCATTACTACTACTACCTTGGTGTTCCTTTTTTGTTTCTGTTGTGATGGGCGATTTATTATTTGTAGTAGACGCCGTAGAAGACATCGTACTTGTTGTCATTTTGGTTGGTTCTTCTTCTTTCTTTGGATTGTTTTCTTTATTTATTTGTGGCTCTTGTTCCTGGTTTATTGCCTCTTTGTTCTTTTGTTTGTTGTAATGATCAAGTGAAAAATTGATTTGGGCTCGTTCAAATGACTCCATTCGAACACCATCGATACCTAATACTTCCACTAAATGACGTTGTTGTTTCTTGATTTTATCAACATCATGTTTGTTTTCTACTGTTTGTTTTTGCGTCATCGTCGTTGGTGCTGTAGTCGTACCAGTATGATATAATAGGGTATTCTTTTCATTATTGACTTTAAGAAATTCGTGTGTGGAACCAAATGTTCGAGATCTTGACCGCATCACAGGCCTATTTATTTTTTCTTGTTGTTTTTGCTCGTGCTCTGCAGTGTGTAAAGTAGAATCTGAATGATTACTTCTTAATGTAAGTCCATGTTGATCCTTGTTATTGGCATCATTTTGCAGTGAATCAAAATCGATGATTCCAGATTTTCCATCATGATGTGTAACGATGGTGGTTGGTATAGCCTCAGTATTCTTATATACTTGCTGTTCTTCTTCTTCATCTGATGTTGTCGTTGTTGCTGCAGTAGTTTCTTCTTGTTTTCCCTTTTTTAATTTACGTTGTGTGGAAGATGAAGGAGATGAAAAATATTGAAAAAATGCATTAATGGGGGATCGAAACATGTTATTTTCTTGGTTTTGTGTTTTATTTTGTTGTTGATCGTCATCGGGTAAATTTCTCGCATGCGCAACAATCGATTCAGGCGTTTTATAATTTTGTTCCTGTTCTTGTTGTTGAAGGGTATCTTCATTATCTCCTATTTTTGCCATAGCATCAGAGGTAGTTTGCATGGTTTCAGTAATTTGTTCTGCTGCATCATTGGTCGAAGAAGGAATTTGTTCTTGTTGCTGTTGTTGTTGTGAAGTAGATGCTTTCCATGAAAAGAAAGAAAAAATCCCTGCACCTGGAATGGAAGGTAATGATGGAAATGAAAAGGATGGACCTAACGGAATCGACCGTTTCACTAATACAGCCGGATGATCTGTATAATAATCATTGATAAGAGGTTCAAAACGATACGCCTATTATAAAGTATTTGTATACATATATTATAAAAAACGTTGCGGATGAATATTTATGCATATAGAGGATTGATAATCATAAAACTCTTCTCTATATTGGGATACTTTACCAGAGGATCAAAAGGATGAAACACGTTTTCAAATACAATATCATGATCAGGATGATACAGTTTGGGTGTTTGATTTCGAATCGTTAACATGGCTGCAAGTGGTGATCCAAATCCGAAAAAGTAGCTTGGTTTGAAATCCAATTTGGAATATTTAACATCTATTTTACGATATTCTGCTTCTTCTTCGGGTGTTTCAGGTTGTCGTTGATGTGATAAAATATCATAAGTAATAATACCACCTAGTCTAATAAATAGAATGTTATTATTATATATTATTATTATATCAATAATAAGAAAATAATAGTGTATAAAATTTGATGGGTGCCGACGATATATATTTGTAGAATTTAAATATTATCCACACTTATTTTTTGATAGGATGAATGAATAGATATATACTTACGAATACCCAATAATGACGATTTTGCCATTAAAATCCGGATGTTTCTCCAAAAAATTATGGTAAGAGACATTGAATAAATTGGTGACATTATCGACAATACTTTGACCTCGTTCTTTGGAAAAATAAAATAAAATATCTGCCAAATATTCATTTTCAATCAATCGAATGGTTGGAATGGATTTCAATGTGATTCGATTCATGGTTGGGTCTGTTTGTTCATGAATATGTCGATGCCATTCAATAGGTATTAATTCTATACGAACACCATGATCAGGTACTTTGGCTTGTAATACTTGACGTGTTGTTTCTCTTAAATTATTAACTATGATAGAATTATATTTTTCATAAGATCATCCATTCCTTCCTTCGTATCTATCATCCTATTCAATTATTGACTTACTATGTTCATAAAAATGGCCATATTGTTCTGTTTGCTATAGATAGAATATATAATAATCACATGGAAACAAAGTAGATATAAATTGAGTTCAACAACCGAAAACAAATACATCAATTTTTTCCCTTCTCTTTTCCCCCACTCAATACTAATACGTATGGTCCACTCTCCTTATTATTCCCCAACTCATTCTATAAATAATATTTTACCTGGCCAATACCCTATTATCATCAAATAAACAATATTATTAACAAACATATAGACATTTTACGTGTTGATTGACATCAATTCAAAAATGTGAGGATAGCAAAAAATAAAAATATAAAAATCAGGGTTTTTATTTTGGATACTTGCATGAATAACGAATACAAGGTGATCTACTGGACTTTCAGATAATGCTTCGTCACTACAGTAAGTGTCGTCAACAGGTACTGTACCAAGTGAAGGTGATAATGGAACGGGTGTCAAATCATCTTTATAAAAAAAAACATTCATTCCATCGTCATTGGTCATTGTAAAAATAAAATGGAGGTTCGTGTTTTTTTTTTAATATGAGAAAAATATATTTATATATATTTTACTCATTTATATTTTGACATTATTGAAATAAAAAAATGTTTATACCTTCTTCTTCTAAAGTACTTGTAGCAGAAAGTTGAGGTGAAGGAACATAAGTCGTTTCAAAAAACATATAAAAAAAGGAGATTGAGTACTAAGGAGAAGAAAATAAAAAACAGACAATCAAAAAAAAAATAGAGAGAGAGAGAGAATGAAGAGGAATGAAGAAGAAAGAAAAAGTGAGAAAAACTAAAGTGGCTGTCAAGTATTCGTCTCTCTTTTTTTTTTGGGGGGTATATTTGAAAGATGTGCGTATTACTTTTGAGTCTAATGTGCCAAGCTATTATGTTAGTTACATAATAAACCCTATTCTTTTAATAACAAGAATTCTCTTTTTCCTCCCCCACATAACTAATGTAATACAACAACATGCAGTTATCCATTTCTTCTTCTTTCTTCCATTTCACGTCGCTTTATTCTCATTCATGTTAAAATGATATAGTGTTATATCATATATATATAAACCCTGGTATAATTGAAAATGTTTGGTATTTATATTAAAACTCTCTTATGACAAAGAAGGAGATAGATGGCGACAGACGTTAAACTAAAATTGTTTCATTAATCTGCATGCAGAAAAGACTTGTTTTACACTCTATACGTATCATAATAAAAAAAAGTATATGTCAATGGGGTCATTATTATATATAAAGATATAATACCAATGTACCTAATAATCCTTCCTGTGAATACACAAATGTAAACCTCGATACATTCTTGCTACTATTCAAGAATATGTGTGATGTCATAAAAAGTCTCACATGCAGTAATATTTGATTTAAGCCAAGTTTTTTTTTTTTTTAACAAGGTAACACGAAGAAGGGAGTGAAGCATCTGTTGTGTCGTTTAGGGATTGAGCCACGTTTAATTATATGGAAAATAAATCCCACGCTTTAAAGTTTATTCATATGGAAAATTAAATTTTTATGTCAATCATCCTAACAATAAAGGATTATTTATATATCATCGTGTTTTAACTTGATTGGACTTATCTAATAACATCGAGAGCTGGTCTATACACTTTGCAGTCCTTATTTCATAAATATAACATTGTTCATCCAAACCCATCATCATCAAACTACTACCCACTTCTTATATTCTTAATTATTATGGGTAGTATAGATAATTTCCCCTTTCATTATTATTGGAAAATCTACGATGATCCATTACATAAAAGTAGGAATCAATGCTAGATATTATATTTCAGGTATAAACAATAATAACACACAACAACACAAAAATAAATCAGTATAAACCACCAAGGGATCGCATTACCAATTTCATATATCTAAACGTCATTGAAATATAACGTTAAATATATTAGTGGCAGTTTGTATATATCAAAAGTATATATACTAAGTGATAATCCCGTTCTTGTCACTATGATACTGTCGTCTACTATTAGATAGCATTTGTATCTAATGCTAATAATCGTAAACTCTAATTTATCATAAAAATCAAACTTCTCGTAACCAGATGTTTTTTTTTTGCTCCAATATAATATGTAATATAAGCTCATTCATAGCATTTGTTCTTACATTTCGTCGTTAGCATTAGCAGCAACTGAACACTAGACAACTGCAATTTTAATACAATGCTATTCGACATAGTAACATGTGAAATATCTGATATCTAACTTATTCAATTGTTGAAAGTTGCTCTAGATAGAATAATATGGCTGGTGATGTTACAGTTTACTATATTCTAGCAGGATGTAATAACAGATAAGAATACAGTAATTCAAATAGGACATTTCTGTATTTATTGTCGACCTTGACAATATAAACTAAACAGGTAATATTAAGAAGAAAGCACTATATATCCGTCACGTTTCCTTTTTTTTCCCATCACCAGTTAAACATTTGATAATTCATTATTATCCAAGCGATTCAAAAGGACCTTGTACTAACTACTATAATAAATTGAATAGAAAAATATGCTGTGATTATAAATGACCATTATGATAATTATTGATGAATGGACTTAGAAGGGAGATCATGTGTAACCTCGAAACGAATTCAAACGTTATAAATAATTGCTGATGATGATGACTTGAAGAGGATTGATATTTTTTTTGTCGCACATAAAAAAATAATGCGTCGGTGTAAAAAAAAAAGACCAGAAATGAAACAGCGATTATCTCTTTTGTACTTTCTAACGGCCTTTCTTTACATCGGATTATTATGAATGATAGATGTAACATTATATTACGGCGATAATAAGATATAATACGTGAAGAAGTCAATTATTTAATAATGAAGAATGCATATAATATATATATATAGTATCTAATATATATAAATTTGTTATAGAAAGAGTTATAAATACTTTTTTAGCTACATTCTTTATAAGGTAATGTTACTAACTTTGGAATTAAGATACTTTTTTATTGACACACACACACACACACACACACACGCTACTGTTATCTTTATAAAATATCTCATCATCATGGGAGGTGTAACTAATATGTGTGTCAAGTAGCACCATGATTTTTTCTTTAAATGAAATAAATATAAGCCAAAAATGACAGGAAACTCGTTTGTTGTTTACTACTCAGCGTGCAAGTGATTGAAGCACACAATCAATGGATAAATATTCTTCAATTCGATCATCAATATTCATCTTGCATGATAAATATATTATAGAACAAGTAGAATATTATTTCGGAGACACATGCTGCTTAAAATTGATTCATAATAAAAGATGAGTAGAATGAGTCTAAAATATAGAAATTTTTGATGATTATTACATACAGTTTTTTTTTTTTTTTTTTTTAAAAAAAAAAAAGAATCTATCATCATTTCAATAGCTTTTATACGCGTTTACTTATTTTTCACACACTATAATTTTTTATGATAATGATCATGGTAACTAAAAGATATCTGTATTCTTCTTTTATATATTCACACTCGGGATATTTCATTATTGTGTATCACAATGAAATCATTTTCGATCATAAGCGGATATGGAAATTCTTCCATATATATACTTTTTTCTCCTTCTTTCTTATAAAGAAGTATCGTTACTATGAACTATCAGGTTTAGTATGAAAGTAATATATACCAAAAATATAGATAAAAAGGAAAGGTAAAAGATACAAGAAGTGTTTGTATCAATAAAGTGAAATGTGGAGAGAGAAAGAAGTAGTAGTAGTAGTAGAAGAAGAAGAAACAAGAATCAATCGAACCATTCTTTTTTCTTATTACATCTGATGATGATGGGCAAGTTTGGTAACTATGAACGCTATTAGGAATTAAGCTACACAAACTGCTTGTTTAGTGTAACTTTGAAAATGGTTATTATTTATTATTATTCAGCTCCGCACTCACTTCTAAACATCTTAAGAGTTTTTTTTTTATCTTATAGAGATTATTCTTAGTGTAATCAATTTATACAGGCAAAAAGACGCCCACACCTCTCCTTACATAAAGTAGTTGTGGTGACCCACCACTGTTAAACCCAACTCATTGTTCAAATTTCCCATTTCTCCCTGTTTTTCCTTTCTCTTTCTTCTTTTTTCTCTCTCTCTCTCTTTTTTCCTTACATTTATATATCTTTTTTTTCATCATATTTCTTATAAATACTTTATGTTTCGTCAACACCCGGTAGTACTGTGGTGGACGTTTCTGGCTCTCCTTAATGGTATTGTCAATGCACAACTAGGAGACGTTCAAACTGACGTACAATGGAGAGCAGGCCACGCGGCTGGTAAAAAAAACACTTTTATTTCTTTAACAACAAAATTACTCCATGGCCATTCACCATGTCAGCCATGGGAAATTTCAATCGATTGAAAATAAATAACACTTTTTTTTTCCTTCTTTAATAAATTAGCATTTCTCGATCCCTATGTCATATTATACGGTGGTTCAGAAGACACGAGTAAAAGTTATAATGACCAAGTCCAAGGTTCTAATAGTGTATGGGTATGGAATTCACACAATGGATCTTGGTACAATTTTGCCCATCAACAAGATATGCGACCTCAAGTATATATCGGAGCAACGACTTTACCAAGTTCTGGTCAAATGATTGTCGTTGCTGGAAACACAACTCAGGGCGGATCTTCTGGGATGCTTCAAAAATTTGATATCAATAATTGGAGTTGGAGTTTCCCATCTTCAAGTAAGTTTATATAACCAACCCTTTCGTTTCCCTTCTTCTTCCCCTTTTCGTTCAAAAAAAATCATCCCCCTGAAAAATTTTATTTATTAATATATCATTCACACACTACCAAAAAAAGAAATATACCTCTTTATATATGCAAAAAAAAAGAAACTCAATCCTATCAATCAATCGATCAATCAATCAATTATCTTCTCTTCTCCTTTCCACTTCTCTTCTTTATACATAATGAATGAAAGAATCAAAAAAAAAGTTTAAATTTTTAATCAATCATTTTTTTTTATAAAATAGGTACATCCTCACCAGAACGTACAGCACAATTTGCAATTACAACTGTCAATAATACTGTCTATACCTATGGCGGTTCTTCCGTCGATTCGAATGGTTATCCACAAGCAAATTCCGTTCAAAACAGTCTTTATACATTAGATGCAAATTCTTTCGCTTGGACATCAGGTTCCAATGGTCAAGCTATTACAGGGCATTCAACTTGTTATGTTCCTTCTTGTAATTGTTTAGTTGTATTTGGTGGTACACCTACAGGAAGTGGAGATGCAGCAACTGCGGTTCGTATTCATAATAGAAAAAAAACACAATGAAATAATTATGGATAGATTAATTAACATAATGAATATATAGAATGTTGTCATCTATGATTTAGGCACTCGTGCATGGAATTTACAAGTGACAGTGAGATCCACGAGCGGAGCTCCAGGAGCACGTCGATTACATACAGCTAATTGCATGCAGGATAAAATGATCGTTTACGGTGGTGGTACTGCACAACCTTTTGATTCGGATGTTTGGGTTCTTGATGCTTCTAATTATCCTACTTTTACTTGGGAACGAAAAGATATGACCAATAAAGATCAAGGACCCAGTACTCGCATGGGTAAAAAAAAACCATCATCATCATTATCATCATATTAAACTAATTAACTTTTTTTCGAAACTGACTAAAAAATTTTTAATGAATTTTTTTTTTACATGTGTAGGTCACACGGCTGTTCTTGATAGTACGAATGAAAAGATCTACATCTATGGTGGATGGGGCAGTAGTGCAACAGGCGATTCCAACATGTATGCATTGGATACAAAAGCATGGAGTTGGACACGTATTCCAACCACCGGTTTGAATCAACAAAATAAAGGTGATGACAATGACGGTAGTAATGTAGGTACCATTGTAGGTGCCGTCGTTGGATCCGTTGGAGGTATTCTTTTATTTGGTGCCATTTTATTCCTTTTCTGGCGACGAAGACGTAATCAACGACGTCAACAAGAAGACGACCGATCCGAAAAAACAGACGATGCTCATTATTACAACAATCATCCACATTATTGGACCCAAGATGGTCAAAGTGATAATGGTGGTGGCGGTGGGTATCCTCGCTCCTCGTACGATATGATGGATTCACCTACAAATATGAACGGCGGCATGTACATGAATGGTCGTAAACGTGCTTCCAAAGCATTAACGGGAACCCTCAGTCATCATGATTCTATCATGGGCGTTCGATCAGAATTGGGTGACACAGATCGGGTCATGACAGGTGTGCTTGAAGAATTGGGTTCACCCACTGATAGTGCAAGTGATCAGGCCACTTATTCCAATGGTACCCGTAGTTTCCGTGATTCTCGACATGCCAGTAAACAATTATTGATTCCTTCGAGCGAATTACGCAGTGCACAAACACCCAACGAAGTCGTTTCACAAAAACCTAATGAATTCTCCATGCCAGCATCACGATTCGCTGCTAATGCCACAGGTGCTGGTATTCCTATTGAACATTATAATCCACAAAGTCCTGCATCAATTACTGCTACCGTCGGTGGTGCAGGTGCACCTTTAAGTAGTAGTATGGAAGTATTACGTAGTATACAAACAGACAATACAACCGGTGCAACCCATGGAGATGATGAGGAAAACCGAACTCGTGATGGTAGAGTCGTTGTTACTCATGCAACCCATGATGGTGCTGGACGAAAGAGTCAAGACGATGATAATGTTGAATCTGTATCATTCCAAGCGCAAAGTGCAACAGGTCCTATTCGATACATTCCTCCTTCAAGTCAGCAATTCAGTTTAGCGACAACAACAACAGCTAGTGCTGCCACTCATGGTAATAATGATGGACGCAATGTACCCCTGACACATCATCAATATCCATCTTCCAATATGAGCAGTGTTCCTGTGGCTCGACCTATTACTCCTGACCCCGAAGATCAAAGCAATCGAGGATCTGTTCAACGATATCAACCCATGGGTGGTGAAGGTCAAGAAAATATTTATGAATCTGTGAGTCCACTTGAAATGCTTGCTGCTCTTGGTCGTATCGAAAATAACAACAATGGTAATAACGGTAATCACGAAAATGGAACCACAACTACTACAGGTGATGAACAACGAAGTGCTGTTACATCAAGTGAAGCCGCAGTCAATACATCCACACCAAGCAGCAGTAATCTAACAGAAGATACAAGTCGAGACACAGATCATAGTGGAAGCAAACGACCCCAGTCATCTTCATCTCCACTCGCGAATAATAGTAAAGAATTGACGACAGAA
Organism: Phascolomyces articulosus; assembly: GCA_025677815.1. Taxonomy (NCBI): domain Eukaryota; kingdom Fungi; phylum Mucoromycota; class Mucoromycetes; order Mucorales; family Lichtheimiaceae; genus Phascolomyces; species Phascolomyces articulosus. The sequence continues at coordinate 569,276 of JAIXMP010000021.1, forward strand.
CAACAAAATCGATTTACCGCTCTCAACCCACTCATCAGCATGTTACCACGACGCTACCAAATCGACAGATCTACACCACCAATTATCGGTCCAATGAATAGTGTATTATTCGTTGACAAGACAGATAAAGACGATCAGCATCTTGATGTAGTCATTAAATCCTTTGGTCGACGTGAAGCTTGGGAACGTGAATGTCGAACATTGATTAAATTAAAATCATCTCATGTTGCTGAACTTTTAGAAGTACTTACCATCCAAGATGAAAGTCGTACTCCATTACCACGACGTTCCAGCAATGCCGATCAAGACAATTCCAATGATGATGATTATGATTTGAGTACATTGGAAGACGAACCACGAAACGATGATGATGATAAGATCAAATATGCGACCGTCCTTGAACGATTGGATGAAACGTTGAGTTCTGCCGTTCGACGTGCACGATCAGAAAAATACAGTTGGACACGAGAACAAACACGCGACATTGCTCGAAACGTTGTCGAGTGTCTTGCTTGGTGTCATTCACGAGGCATTGCTTTTTGTGATTTGAAACCAAGTAACATCATGCATCGTAAAGGCGAACAATGGAAATTGATCGATTTTGAAGCAAGTCGAACCATTGGTGAAGAATGCGTGGGTGTTATTACACCACGCTATTGTCCTCCTGAAGTCGCTCGTGCCACAACCTATGGTCTTGAAGGAGCCAATGGTGTCGTTGCTACACCTAGTGTTGATCTTTGGGCCCTTGGATGTGTCATTTTTGTAAGTCATTTATTTTTGTGATACTTGGAATGATAATCTATGTATATTAATTAACAAAAATTTTCACGTCCATGTAGGAATTGGAAACAAAACACGCTCTTTTTGCAAGCAGTATCAAGGATGAAACAATTTTACATTTCGTATCTCACCCATCCCCATCAACACCCATTTTGAACAATGGTCTTCGTTGGAATGAACATAAAGAACTTTATATCCCTAATCTGGAACGCAAGATACCAGATACTCGAACACGACAAATTGTTAAAATGTTACTTTCACGAGACCCAACAAAACGTGGCAATGCTTCTACTTTATTGGTAAGTTTTTTTTTTTTGACATGGATAGCATTTTATTGATCATACCTCCCCCCCAATGCATTATTTTTAACTCATTTTTTTCATATTTATAGGAACATCCCTATTTCCAAAAACATTAAGTGCCATTCATAATTTTTAAATTATTCTTAACTCTCCTACTTCATCTCCTCCTCTTATTTTATACTATCATTTTCTCATTCTTAATGACTACTATTTCACTCTCTCCTCCACGAACACACTCACAAAAAAAACCTTCGCATTATTATTCTTCACTTTCAATATTCACTCACTCTAAATCTTTCACTCACTCACTCACTAACTCTCACTCACATTTTGTTTTGTAAATCCACAATTTTCTTTTCTTCTTTTTTTCTCACCTATATATACTTATATATATCATATTATATACACGTTTTAAAATATCTGTAACAGTTTTAATATCATAATTGTGGCGATGACGTATTTTTTTATACTATTTTTTTTCTTTAACATAAGCATCTTTTTTGTTATTGTTGTTACCATTTATATATGAACGAGGGGTTTATGTGTCAGTAATTCATCATCTATACTTAACGACATATATTGAATTGATTCTCAATGAAATATAAAACTATTTGATCATATTATATCTTTAAAAAGGTGTAATATAATTAGTTGGTATTATACTTTTTGCAACTCGCAACAAGATACACCATCGTTGATGTCTTTCTTATTATATATTACGTGCATGTACAAACTTTTTTTAAAAAAAAATCTTATAAAATTACTAGAACAACATCTAACCAGATTCGATCCTCCAATAACAGAGCATATATTTAATAGAATAACAAAAAAGAAGAAGCTCCATCGCAATTATTGATCAAATTTTACATTGCTGAACTGTAACCATGGTGATATATATATAAAAAAATAGGCATCAGCATATGTAGAGGATCAATCCAAATCAATTTCCTTAAAAAAAATAGAAAGCCTAAACTTACATCCATTTCCGGGTGTTGTTGTTTGAATGATTCAAATACTTGTTGTTTTCGAAGTGTATCACTATCTGGTTTATTCATTGCCTTTTGACGTTGATCAAACTATAAATATTATCATTCCCCAAAAAGGAATTAGATATGTTACATCATAGTCATATTTTTTTATAGTTTTTTATAGTTTTTTATAGTTTTTTTTTTTTTACCATCATTTTCTCCACCATAGCACGCGTTTCACCATCCAGATCATCCAATTTTGAGTTTTCAGGTTGAATCTTTTTAGTATCAATTTTGGGTGCAGTAGTAACAACATTCTCCCACCAAGTCATTTGATTACTCTTTTCCAAATGGACAAGGACTTCTTGTTGATTATCTAATAAAATGGATTGGATGTTAGTTTTCTTTTTTCCTCCTTCCTTTCATCAATGATTTTCTATACTAGTATATGCGTTCGATTATTTACCAATGGTCCAGGTACTATCATCCACTTTGATATCTTTACATAATTCTCCCTATTATAAATTATAGATACAAATAGGAATTGGGTTGATTCAATGTCTCTTTGTCTACGTTCAAACAATTCTCTCATTTCTAGAACAAAAAAAGAAAAAAACACTGAGTGCAATATACCTCAATGAGAGCAGGTTGACCCTTCAGAGCCACTTTGATATGTTTCTTTTTTAATTCCACTTGAAGATCACGTCCACGTGTCCCTTTTGGCACTGGGATGGTCACATCGACATCTTGTAATGTTTGTCGCCACCTAAAGAAATAAAAATGTCATTATATGTTGCGTGTGATTTTGAATTGAACTCTCATTAATTTCATAACAAAGAGACAAACAATTTACATGTACGGTAATTGTCCTTGTTCTTCTTCTTCGCGTGCTTTTTGTGTTTTATCATACACCTCACGTTCTTCAGGTGTCATATCTTCATATTTCTTTTCACTAGACGACATTTTCTTTTTAAAAAAAAGGAGGAGAAAGAGTGTAATAACTCAACTGGAAAAGTGCAGGATTTCGTATTTTTTATAATTATTTTGAAATCAAATTCGGAAAGTGAAATGTGTTTACTATATATTGCTATTGTTGTTGTGCTGGTGTATACAAAGTGAAAGTGGGAAAAAAAGGGATGTGTATATAGTTACGAAATGGGGGAGGGGAAGAAGGGGTAAACTAAAGTGCAAATTGGGGTGTTTGTATATTATAACTTGTGTAAAATAATTGAAGGATTTGTTTGTTTGTGTTTGATTGGTTGATATAGACTGAGAGTGTGAGTGTTGTGATTGATGGTGTATGTATAAAATATGTGTTGTGTCGTGTGTGTATATAAAGAGTGGTTTATAAAAAATCGTAGGATTATGAGAGTAAAAAGCTATTCTTGCCTTCCTTCATCGATGTTAACAATCTAACGTGCATCTTATCTTTACTCGAGTAATCTGGCATCTTGAGATAATTGGCACATGTCATGACGGATGGTAGATAATCATCTGGTGTAAGAGGTGCTTCTGAAGTCTTACATACAACTGTAAATACGGGTCGCATTGCTTTCCATCCTATAATTATCATAATTACATAGTGAATTAATCACTTACTGTATAATATATGTAATAAAAAAAGTAGTCATTTTTAGCTGTTCACTTACCACCAATAGGTAATCTTGGGCTACCAGTGGTGAATTGTAAGAACTCACGTCGTTCTTGATCATTCATTTCAGATAAGATACTTAATAAGTTCTTGAAGGATGGACTGTCCATTGTAAATCCATGATCAGCCTTGATTGCATCAGCCAAAGCTATTATAGATTAAAAAAATGGTACAGTCAATGTTTCTGGATTTCTTATTGTATGTGTTAGATGATAATTAGTTATATAAATAAAATAAACACTTACTGGCATAAGACCAATCTTCAGTTGATGACCCAAACAGTGAAACCAATTCGGCATAGGTCAACACCTTAAGATCATCAATAGCAAAGAGCTGATCAAAACCTTGACGGAATGCTTCGAATTGGTTAGAAACACCAGAACCAGCAACCTTATCTTCCAATAATTCAATAAATTCTTCAACATTTTGAATCGTTACTGGAATTTCAGCTCCATCAGCCTATGTATTAAATAAGATTATTCAGTTAAATATATGAAGAAAAGAATATAATGAGAATATTCAATGTACCTTTAATTCTATAGATGGATTTCCTGGAAGAGTAAAGTCAAGGCATAAATCATCTATTCGACTATCTTGTACTTGAATATGGTTGACAGCTTCCTTCTTTTGCTCATCAGACTAAATAAAAAAAAGTTAAATTACTATCTATTTGTTGTAATCTGGAATATATTTTTATCAAGAGATTTCAGTATTACTTACCAATGAGGTATCGGCATAAATCGAACGTTTTTGCTGAGCGAATGCTTCAAGATTTTCAATAGATTTACCAAGGACTGGATCAATTTCCTAAATAAAAGATATATATAGCATTGTTTAAGAAAAGGAACAAAAGAGGCAGAGAGGGATAAAGTTAAAAAAAAAAGAAAACTTACAGCAATTAAAGCTTTCGTAGGTACTTCTTTTCCTAAAGCAACCTTGAAAAACGCCTCACTGAATGGGAAATCAATGATACGGAAATCGAGCATAGCCTTGGCAATAAATTGACCCAATGTCTTGAACAAATTGATAACCTTGGTACTACTGGATTCACTGAATCGATCCAATGGTTTTGGGAACAATCCTTGTTTGGTCACGACATACTCGCCTTCTTTTTCGTCATCATCACGCCACATATTCAATGATTTTTTGCAAAATTCGCGGGATGTGGCAGCATAGAATTCAAGGGTAGGACCCAAACCAGTACCTTCTTCGCCTGTGTATTCAATTTCCAAAACCGATTGAGCACTGCCAAACAAATCCAAGATTTTGATGGCAGATTCCAGCATTTGTGATCGAACAATTCGTACTTTTTGTCGTTCCATACGTCCCAAGACAGGTTGTTGTTGCTGTTGATGATCATCCCGTTGACCATTGTTACGCATCTGAAGACTTTGCCAACGAGCGATCAATCGAGAATAACCAAACGAAGTACATTGAATAAACAAGTAACGGGATTCAAATGGGAACAAGTAAGGTGCTTCTTGCATTAACCAATAGGTCCAACGAGGAAGACACGAGCTGGCAACAATCAAGGGTTCTTCTAATTGTCGGTTCATTTTCGCTGTCAGTTTTCGGTTCACAAAGTCTTGTGCAGGGATTGTCGTTTCAGATTCATCCAAAGATCGTACCAAGGAGGCAATCATTTTGAGAAGATCAAAGGCATGGGTACATACAGCATCGTCGGACAAGTTGGATGGACGCTCTGTTGTTTGCAACTGTTGGGTTGTTTGTTCACTTTCATTGTTTTCTAATTGTTGTTGTTTTCGTCGCTCTTCTTCTTTGGGGACCCATACACGTTCGAATGTGACTGGATAAGACATGATCCAAATGTTACGGATACTAGATGGTGTTGATGATGATCGATTACCACTGGCATTGGTATTATTATTGCCGCTATTATTGTTGCTGTTGTTGTTTACTTCGTATTGATGTACAGCACCATATACAGTTGTATTGTTTGCAACTAACGTGTCTTTGAGATAGAAGCGAATCACCCATTTACCCCCTGGTTTGGAAGAAGAAGGTTCTTCATCATCGTCTGTTTCCATAGGATCTTCTATATCAGCTTCATCCTGTATAAACCAAGAATGATAAAATAAAGAGTTATTATCATTTTTTTTTATCCATAATACCAACAATTAATAAAGATAGTATCCTATTTTTACCTGTTCAGAAGCATGTTCTTCATTGTCCTGATCCTCATTTACATCTTCAGTGGGGGGCGATTCCTTGTCATTATCTGCTGAAGCTGTTTCAGGTGCATTCGATGATTCACCAGTTGTCGTTGTAGTTGTGACCGATGAAGGTGAAGAAGATGATGATGAACTGGTCGATTTCTTGGTAGCTGATCGTTTCGTAGATTTCTTCTTTGCTGCAAGTGTAGCAGCAGCAATACGAGTCAAAAGATACTCTTCCAACACCTTGAAAGTTGCCACTGCATGTGTAGATACCATCAAATGTTGATATTCTGCTGGGATATCTTCACCACGACCTGTCAAACGCAAACGAAGTTGTTTGGCGAGCATACTTGTTGGATTACGGAAATTATCACCCAAAGAAGATGATTCCAAAGGAGTTACTACCTCAAATGGTTCGAAACGACTAACAATTTCTTGCAAACGCATCACAAGTACACGGATTGGATTAATACTACCAGCGCCATGGCCATTATTGTTATTACTTTGGGGGAAATCCGTTTGTAACAACAAGGATTTAAATGTCTTTTGTCGATCTTTTAATTCACCCACAAATTTATATCCATCTTGCTTCCGTTCAACTGTTAAATAAGCCAAGAGAGCATCCATCAAACCGGAATTCATCAATTCGAAGCTACTGACGCCCATGGTGGAACTTTGTAAATATTCAACAAGACATTCCAATGCTTGTTCTGCGCAAGGGTCTTTGGGCGATCCATTCAAATCTTGAGCAAATTTCTGAATTTCTTCAAGCGCTCGACTGGGCTTTTGAATATCTTCAAGATCTTGTATTTGACATTCACGCAGCAAGTTTTGTGCTAATCGAATAACGTAGCGGCGCGTAGATCCACGACCGATACCTTTTTCTGCTTCAGAAGCTGAAGATGAAACATGGCTCGACACAAATCGACTACGAAGTAATGCATGTAATTCACTACGATCCAACACTCGTTTTCTTGAAAGACGTTCTTTATCAGTAGAACTGGTCGTTGTTGTTCCTGTGGTTACCGTACTACTACCACTACCCTGCTGTTGATATTTTTTGGATTGTGTAGTTGGAGTTAAATCATCGGATGATCTTGATGCTTTGTTGACATCCTTTTGCTGTTTTTGTTGATCAACGTCTTTATCCTCCTCTTCATCGTCATCCCCACTGTTTGTTTCACTGGCATGATTTCGAATGGCCTCTTGCATACTACGTAAAATTTCTAAAGGTGTAGCAACATCTGATAATTCTTTGGATGGTTCACCCGAACTTTCACCGCCTGTTGAATCTTTCTTTGTTGTTGAAGTAATATCCTTAGCATCATCTGTTTGTGATTCATCAGAATAAGAGGTATTGGCAAGGGTTTCCACTTCATGTTGTACACCTTCACGTTCAAACAAGAAACGGTACACATCTGGTAGCTTTTTGAGTAACAATTCCACTTCGAATAATGCATCAATAATAAGTGTTGCATGTTCTTGTTGCGCAAGAATACCAGCAAGGAAACTGGAAAGGGGCATGTCGCGCAACACATGTTGAAGGGTTTCGGCATTCGAAAAATGGGTCATCTTGACAAATAAATGAGAAACTAGTTGTCGAATACGCAAGTTGACAGTGGATGTGTAGATCTCTAAAAGGACTGGGAATAACAAGGTGTCAATGCGTTTGAGTAGGGCTGGGTTTTTTTCTAAGAACTCAACACGCGGATCTGTGGTGGCCGATTTAGAAGTCTTCTCCTTAAGTATCGGAAGTTCTTCCGAATTGGCGTTGGCTGCTGCTGATCGTGTTCGAGTAGATATTGGGTCATTATTTCTAAATCGTTTTGAACTAAACATATCATCTAATAACAAATAATAAAAATAATTAAGGAGAATCAGCTATTTGTTGATCTCTCCTTCTCCCCTTTCGCGTTTTTTTTACCTCTTGGTAAGGATGGGAGTACATCCACAAAGATTCGCAGGATAGCATAAATCGAGTCACGCCACTTGTTATCCACAGATACATGCGTCAAAGCCGAAATGTTTTCATCAGGTTTAGGTGCACCCGTCAATACTTGATATAAACTATCTACAACATTCAATTTAAGTAGTTCCAAACCAAGTTTCGGAGAACCTTTCGCTACAACGCGGAATGTACGGAGTATATCGGTAAAAGTGGATGGGCGTACGACATTAGTGTGTCCAGGAACGGGTATGAGCGCCATCATCTTCTCCAAGAGTTCAACCGACACTGCCTTTTCAAGATTTTCACTGTTGCCACGATAGTTTTCAACCAACCTGACCCAACATAAACATGATAATTCAACGACAGTACGATCAGGATAAGAGACCGTGTTTAAGAGAGTAGGCATGATTTCCATCACTTGTGAAAACGATTCATTGTCAACACCTCGCATACAGTTGGCTGCAGTACGTAAAGCTGTACGTTGAGAATGAATACTGAAAAAATCAAAATACATGAGTGCAGCCCCAAGACCTCCCTCATGTACAACTGCACGTGGAAGATGGCTTGCAACTTTTTCTAATGCCTATATTAAATTGGGTGAAAGAATGAATTATAGAACTCTATTACTATACTGAAAAAAAAACGACACTAATTTTTCCATGGTTTTTTTTTTCTAAAGAAAAAAAAGAAAAAGATACATACACAAAGTGCTTGCTCTGCCAAATCAATATATTCAATGGATTTTAATTTTTGACAGAGAACACCAATCGCTCCGTGGTGTACCACACTTGTGACAGCTGTTGGTAAAGCATCAAGTAAATTGGATATGCAGCGACATGCAAGTAATGTCAATTCAGGGTTTCCTCCACCAAGACCTTCACTCATTGCCAGGGCAACCATTATATCATCATCCATGTCAAGGCCACCCAACATATCGCTAGGTCCCTTCATAATACGAACAAGTTCCTTGACAAAGCTATCGCTTGCAAAATAACCAGCCAAGTTATCTTCACTACTTACAGACAAGATTTCTGCAAGTTCTTGGAGTGCAACCAATTGCATTGTTGGATCATCATTTTTAAGACTTTGTAAAATAGAACGCAATCGACTACTCATATCAGACATCATGCCGCCAAAAGCACTTTGCATATGTAATCCCAAATTACGTCGCACTCTATCGAGTTCTTCTTCTTCATCATCATCTTCGTCATCATCCATATCTTCAAGCATTTCATCACCATCTCTTTCCTCGTCATCTTCGTCATCATCATCATCATCATCATCGTCGTCGTCGTCGTCATCATCGTCGTCTCCATCCTCTTCTCCTTCACAATGTTCTACTTCATTATCCCAACCATCATCATGCTCAATTTCTTCGGGTGGTTCATCATCAAATGTAACATGTCCAGTCTCGTGGTCGTTGCCATCATTGTCGTCCATTTGCGTATTATTATCTTCAAAATATTCGAAATATGAAACGGGTGTGTTGTTTTTCATGTTGTTTTTCTCCATATCTGATTCTATTTCATGTGATTCAAGTTCTTCAGGATCAGGTTGTTTCTTGGCTCTTTTACCACGTTTTGTTGTTGTTGTTGTTGTTTCTCTATAAAAAAAAATATATGTATCCAAAACCATCTCCCATAATTGATTAATATCATGAAAAAAAATCATGTGAGGATATCAGCTCTATTATTAAAATTTTAACTACCTAGTAGTAGGCGGTTTATCGGTTGTTGTATCAGGTTTTACGGCCTTTGCTTTGCCTTTTTTACTTGATTTGTCATCAGTGATCGATTTCTTATTTTTAGATGTCGATGATTGGTTTTTCGTTTTTCCTGATGTTGTCAAAGAGGAGGAGGATGGCGACGTTTTCATTTTTTGACTAGTGGTATTCCCAGATTCAATTACTGATTCATTCTCCATTTTTCTAGTTGTTCGTTGTCGTCGAGGTCGTTTATTGGATAATGAAGAGGAAGAAGGTCCAGGTTCCGTTTGTTGTTGCTGGTGTTGTTGTTTTCGTTTCTGCGGAAGTCTTTTGCTAAAAAGGAAATAAGCAAAACATTCTTTTCACTTCTATTTTATATTTGAGTAAATAATAAATCCCATTCTTATATGTCATACCTTTTATTACTACTGGTACTGGTACTTGAGATAGTGGTCGGTTGCTGCGGTTCTTGAACCGATGCAATAGACGACAAAGTCGATTGGTTCTTTACGCTACTTTTTCTAGTAGTTGAACTTGTTTTTGGCTTGTTTTTCTTATTTCTGAGAGAATACCGCTGAGTCGCGGAAGTGGAAGAAGAGGATGTAGCTACGGTAGAATCAGTGGTGGAAGAATGTAAAGAGGATCTGTTGTGACGTTGTTGTTGTTGATTGGGTAGAGTAGTTGAAGAACGTCGTCCAGTAGTACTGTTTGATCTTTTTAATTTCTTGGAGGGATGTTCCATAAAAAATGAATGAGTAAAAGATAAGTTCCAATGATAACTTGAATAAAAAAACGACCGTTTATATTATTCAAGAACCAAAAGAAGAAAAATAAAAAAGAATGACAATTGTATGTATAGGTGGTGTGTGTATGGTTTTTTTTGTATGGTTTTTTTTGTTGCTGTTGTGTTGATATTAGTATTAGCTTAAGAGGAGAAACGGTGGAAGGGAAAAAGAAAAAGCAGAAACAACGCTAAAAGAATACGGGAATCCAATCTTTGGATGCATGGCATGGCAGCTGCTTTTAAAAATAGAATGGAAAGCTCATTTATTTTTTTTATCCGCTTATGCTAAGAGTCATTGCCAAATACAATGAATGACATGTTCTCTATGGAATCTCATTTCATGATTACTGTTCATATATTTATTTTTACAGGGGCTATGAATTCAGTTATTGGCAGAATTTGACAAGCTACTGGTCTCGATTGATTGACAACGATCAGGGCAAGTAATGGAGGGAATGAAACCTGAAAACCGTAGGAGGCAGTCGACGAGAATAGTCATACCACCAAATCATGTTTTTGCTGAGTATTATTACTAAACAAATAGTAAAAGTATATGATTCAAAAAAAAGTTTAATTAAGATGAGTCTTATACATGTTATATTATTGGATTTACAACAGATAATGAAAGGATGAGAGTAATATATTCTTCAAATTCGATCTTTATCTTTCAATAGTATTGAAGAGCATCACCATCTTGATACAAGAAGGTTTTATAGGATAATTCGATTCATTCAACATAACTTCTTCCAAAATTATAACAGATGAATGGATTAAAATTGATTTCTTAAGCTATGGTATACCATATATGATCCTTGAAATGATTTATAACAGTATATATATGATAGTATACAAATGAGAAATAATACCACTATAATTCTCCTTGTTGATTTCATCATGTCAATATTGATTAATATACGTAAATTGGTTAAATTATTCTCCTGCGCAGAGCTGGATTATTGGATTGATAGCATGGCTGTGTCTGTGTGTGTTCATATGATATCTATTTACAGCATTTGGTATTTTTTTTCCCTCCAACTAAATCAGCTACGCTACGCATACACGCATACTCCGCATCTTTTTTCTATAAACTTGCTCTTTTTTTTTTGTTGTAAAACACCTTTCTCTTCTCTTTTCTTTTCTTCTTCTGTTTGTTCCTGGCCAATGGAGCACGAAAATCAAACGTCACTGAATCTAGCTTCTCTTGAAAAAGATGCTGAAACGCGTGAAACAGTAATTCACAATGACCATGCCGATCCAACAATCCACGTTGACAATGACGACAATAAAAGCAACCAAAACGAAGAACAAGAGCCATTAACACCAGCGAAACAGTTACTTTATTTCAACAAAGTAACTTCCGCCATTCCAGATCCAAATGAAGATTGTTATGTGATTCCAAAATTATGGTTTCGTCATTGGAAGTCTTATTGCGAGTCTTATTCAAGACAGCTGTATGAAGGAAGACAAGGAAACCATGATGATGATGGTGGTATTTCCAACCCAGGTCGTGTCGATAACAACTTGATCACAGACGAGGATGGCAACATGTTTTCCTATTTATCAGAAGAGGATATTGTCATTTTACCTAAACGTATAATCGAAATATATGAAAAAAAGTATGTATCAACTATAATTTATTGCATGTATTGAATGTGGCAAAGGTAAGATTTTTTTTTTGATGAGGCTGATTTTTTTTGTACCTGTTTTTTTTGTACAGTTATGGAATAACCGGTCCAATGATAAAAAAAGCTTTGCCTGGTGGTTCTTTTGAATCGTTACAATCTATCAATATCAGGATATATATTGCTAAGAGCGGCGATCCATCATCAGCCGGTAGAGCCATTACCATTTCGATATCTGATGCTGCGACACCTAAAGCATTAACGCAAGTTATTGAGCAAGCTTTAAGTTTATCTCCTGGTACAAATATCCGATTATGGAAACTAGCATACAAACCCGATAATGTTTTTGATCCATTTATATTAAGTGACGCAGAAGAAATCGACCAGCACGATGATAGTTATGAACCAATTGCTCATTTCTCCTTGGATCGATGTGGCTGTTTTATACAAGTATTATCACCATCCATTACTACGACATATAACAACGAAGGTGGTGAAATAATGCACCAAGACGATGATATTGATGTAGAAATTGACTCAACTGTTCCACGAGAAAAACAAGTTGAGTTGATTAAAAAATTGGAAGAGTATTATTCTTATCGACGTACTCCTGGTGATGTTTGGTATACTTTTCCTAAGGAATGGAGGCAAAAATGGTATCGCTATTGTACTACACCTGATGCTCCTTCCCCTGGCCCAGTGGATATTCGTTCCTTTTTTGAAGATGATGGCGGTTTAAAAGCGGATTTGAGTATCGAAACAGATTTTGAATATATTCCTAAAAAGGCATGGAGTCATTTTCACGTATGGTAAGAAAGTGGTACAGCGTTTTATAATCGAAAACACTCATACCAATACATAATGCGAGTGAAAGAGAGAATGGAATGGGTATATGTACTAAAAATATGTCAAATCAATGACCTTTTTTATTTTTTGGATTAAATATAGGTATGGCTCGAATTATCAGCCTCTCCCAAGATCCGTTCTTTCAGACGGATATGTGGAAGGCTTATATCCAACTGATATTCAAGTCTATATTGTAAAAGCTGCCTCTGCCACACTTTCTCTTTCCAATGTCCTTTCTTTTGAATTACTCGATAGTGCTACTTTAAGCACATTAAAGTATCTTATTGAAGATAAGCTAGCCATTCCTCGAGACGTGAAATATCATTTATGGAGATTAGCAGAGGACCCTGAAGAAGAGGAGCCATTTATTGACCCAACAATGCTTGCTGAAGCTCAACGTATATCGGACGATGATGGCAGTCGAAACATATCGGATCTAGAATTGGATGCTTACCCTTGTGCTATCGAACTGATTTTGGTTGATGAAGAGGAAGAGGAAGAGTTAGAAACCGCCAATTTAAAAACATTAACATCCGCTTCTTCCTCACCCGGACCTATGATGACCAGCCCACCAGGAATTGATATGGACGGCTATGATGAACCACCTCCTTCTTATAATTCACTGGATGGACCATATATTTTTCCTAAAATGGATCTCTCTAAACGAAGAGGATCAAAAAGCGATGGTGATATAGACGATGAAATTGAACAAGCACCTGAATATGAACCAGGACATTGTGGTTTAATGAATATGGGAAATACCTGTTATATGAATTCTGCCTTGCAATGTCTTAGCAATACTGCCTCATTGACTCAATATTTCCTTGGTATGTTTATAAATAAGAATAGATTCATGATTCATATTAGTAACGCTTTAGCAATATATTATTATATATTTACTCATTTTCTCTTTTGTTCATTTTTTATAGAGGAAAAATACAAAGGGGAACTTAATCGCGATAATCCATTGGGTATGCATGGTGAATTAGCGGAAGCTTATGGTGATCTTATCAAGGATATGTGGAGTGGTAGATTTTCCAGTCTTGCTCCTAGACATTTCAAGGTAAAAAGAGAGAGAGAAAAAAAAAACTTGCCATTCATGTAAATAAACATGTTATTTGATTTTTTTAACAAAATAAAATCAACCATAATATTTGTGTATAGTATACCATTTCTCGTTTCAATTCAACTTTCCTTGGTTATCGTCAACATGACTCTCAAGAACTTTTATCTTTCTTGCTTGATGGACTACACGAAGATTTGAATAGAATTATTAAAAAACCATATGTCGAACTTCCCGATTTTGATGATATGCCAGATGGTGAAGTGGCGATGCGTTGTTGGGAATACCACAAGGCAAGAAATGATTCAATTATTGTCGATTTATTCCAAGGTCAATTCAAAAGTCGACTTACTTGTGAAGAGTGCCAAAAGGTATATTATACACGAAGCTGGCAGAATGGATAGAAGGTCCGTGCGTTATACATGGACATAAAAAAACAAATATTCTTACTCTGTATTTAACATAGGTATCTATCATGTTTGATCCATTCATGTATTTATCTTTACCACTTCCAGTACAAAAAAAGACACATATCAAAATTGTCTATGTACCCTATGATCCATCCGAAAGACAGCGATATATGAAACTTACATTTCAAAGTAATGCAAGTATTGAGCAACTCCAAGAACTGGTTGCACAACGAGCGAATATCGATGATCCTACTACGGTAAGTAATCTTTTCTTTCTTGTTTTTATTGAAGAGGAATATGGAAATCCTTATAATAATGAAAAATAATAATCCACTCTTGCACGATATATATAGTTGCTTGTTGCTGAAATCTATCAACAATCGGTTTATAAAGTGTATTTACCTTATGAACCAATCAGTGGTATTGCCCCCAGCGATACGATCTATGTCTATCAACTACCAATACCCGTACCTAACGCACAACCTGTTCGCAAAAAGAGAGTCAAACGAAACGGTGGTTGTAGCAGCAGTGACGAGGGAAATGAAGAAGGCGAATGGATTGTTTTTCCAGTTTACTGTGTTACTCCTAAGGATATTGGTAGCAGTAGTAACACTTATACGTCTTACCGATTTTCTACTTCTTCCTCTTACACACAATTTGGTGGACCCATTGTATTAGCCATGCGATCAGATGAAGCAAGTTCAGCATCGAATATCTATCGTCTTATTGCTGAACATATCGAACGTTTTGCTGCGGTCAAATTATTTGAAGAAGTCAAGGAATCACCACGCCAAGATGTCACAAACAACTCCACTGATGAAGATGAAGATGATGATGAAGCTATGGAATTGGATCCACCTCCAGCGCAGAAATCGATTCATACATCTGCAGCAGTGACAGCAGCTGGTGGTCGACGTATGGAACCCATCAAGAATTTATTTACTATGAAGTTATTCTGGGAAAGTGGATATCGTTTTGCTGGTAGTAATGAAATTTTGCCAGCCATTGATCCATTGAAAGGAGGTCTTGCTGATTTGGTGGAACGAGCATCTACGACGAATACAACTATGGGTCCAATGATTGGACCTTCTATGAACAAGCAAGACATTGAGGAGGCAGATGCTTTACCATTTGGTGATTCATTTAATGATGATGTTGATGAGGAATTTGAAACAAATCGTGAACAATTGGAAACCACCATTACCGCGGCTACATCAACACTTCTAGATAATGACCCCAGTGGCAACGACGTTGATGGTGACTTGAAGAATGATCCCATGGTAACAGATACTAATACACCTTCTGGCAAAGACGATCAACACCCAAGTGATGAAGAGGAAGATTTAGAAGAATTGGATAAAGGACAGTCACCAGCATCCGCCACGACCGATGGCAGAAATAGTAGTACAAGTGCAATCATCCCCTCTGCTTCTGGTGGATTGCCAAGTCCCACGTCATGGACAACCGCATCTTCACCCAAACCATTCGTCAAACAAGGGGAAGGTATCGTGATTGTTTGGTCTACTCGTAAAGCCCAAGAAATGTTTGGTGGTATGCTACGTGTGGATGATCGTGCTTGGGATGATATCGATAAAGATGATCATCATCATGCAGATGATGCCATGAACGATGAAGACGAAAACAAGGACAAGTTGATTACATTAGAGCACTGTTTGAATGAATTTACTAGGGAAGAAACATTGAGTGAACAAGATTTATGGTATTGTCCTCGATGTAAAAAGCACCAGCTAGCAAAGAAAAAGATTGATTTATGGTGTCTTCCAGAAATCATGGTGATTCATTTGAAGCGGTTTAGTAGTACACGTGTATTACGTGACAAGATTGATATTTTGGTTGATTTCCCTGTAAAAGAATTGGATATGACAGAATGGGTAGCAAGTAGTGCAGAAGAAAGAGCCCGACAATTTGGTGATTCTCCAGATGATAATCAAATCATTTATGATTTGTATGGTGTGGATAATCATATGGGTGGTATGGGTGGGGGTCATTGTAAGTAATTGTTTTTTTTTGTGTATCAAACAAACCCTTTTAATTATGCATGGGATTAACTGACAATTTTTTTGACAGATACTGCATTTGCACAAAACCCAGAATCAAATGAATGGTTTAGATTCAATGATTCTCATGTATCGCCAGTACATAATGTTGACTCTGTTCGAGTAAGTTTTGCTTTTCCTCACTTTTTTATCTTCGTCAACCACAAAGTGCCCCTTCATCTCTTAACAAAACAATTGTTCATTTTCATTATACCCAAAATAGACTGAGGCTGCCTATCTTCTCTTCTATAAGCGAAGACGAAACAATACTGGTAGTAATAATAGCGTTGCTAGTTCTGTCAGTACCAATAATAGTCAACAGGAGTAAAAAATAATAACAAAAATATTAATAAGGATTTAGACCTATACCCTTTGCCCGATTTTCTATAGTTCACACAAACACACACAATGTACTCTGCTTAATTTAGACATGCCTCCTTTTCATAATAAATGTAAAAAAAAATGGAATATTCATTTGAAAAAAAAATTGTAAAGTGGAATGGCTGTGATTTTTCTCTGTATATATATAGAAAAATTATAACAAGAGAAAAAGAAGAGGAAAAAAGGAAAACAAGAAGAACAGACTAAAATAAAATGGAACAAGAATGATATGGATGGATGACTTTTTTTAAGCAGTGTCTCCTTCTTCACTACGCTTTTTAAGCACCAATGGTTCACCAGTGATACGCTTCCAAAGATCATGAACATCGTCACAGACAGTTTCAAAGTGAGATGTGGCATCATAAGATTTGGAGATAAATACTTGGTCATTGGTACCATTTTCAATAGGCTCTTCCAATGGGCTAACAGAGACGAACCTAGAGATAAGAAAAGGATGTTAGATTCCTACTGTCTCACAGAAGAGAAATATTCACCATTTTATAATAAAAATACATCATCTCCAGAAGTAAAAAAAAAAAAAAAGAAAAAAAAAGAAAAAAAAAACTTACTTTTCATGGATAGGGCCAAGAAGGCTAAGACCACTTTCAATTTCCTTTTCAGGAGCATCAGTTTCAACAATGGTAGAAACAATAGCAAGGAAGTAATCCTTGGCACAGACCATATGGGCACTGCTGACACAGGCAACGTAAACATCGTGCTTACGACCAATTTGGTTTTGAGGAATGACAATTTGAACAGAGTCAATACCTTCAGTGTTGGGAATAGGGTGCTTCAACAAACAGATGGCGCGGACAACAGAGCCAGTCTTGCGGACCTTTGAGGCAGCATAAGATGGGTCACAGATAACCTTCTTGGCACGGACAACTTCATCTCCAGACTTGACACCAGATACCTTACCACTGTCATCATAGATAAATTCAGTGACAGGCTTGTCCAACATATAAGTACCACCATAGACAGCGCTCAATCTTTATAATAAATATATATAAAGTAGAACCATTGTTAAATATTAGCTTATTGCTCCTATTTCATTATATAAACTGATATATATAAAAAAAATCTCAATTACCTAGCGAAAGCTTGAGGGAGATCACCAAGACCGTACAAGGGATAGATATAAGGAGACTTGCCATAGCGGAGAACAGATGCGGCATAAAGCTTAATCTTTTCAACAGTGTCACGGGCAGGCTCGTTAATGTAAGTGTCGTCAAGATGGAGAGCCATGGCATGACCTACAAGTATACACGTTTTAAAACATTTCATTAATACTCATTTTGATTATATATTGGCAAGAAGAAAAAAAATGTAATACATACCAATAAAGTCTTGAGTACCAGGATCCAAACCAAACTTCTTATATACAGCAGCCATGGAATCTTGGCTCACATTAACACCTAATAATTTATTTTTCCCACTGGTTATCAGTATTGTATTTCACACACACATATCATTTCTCATTCCCCCAAGAGAAAAGAACGATTCTGTGTCTCCTTTTTTTTACATACCTTGATGTGTTGAGGGGTCTTCATCTCTAACATTTTGTACCCATTCAAGGAACTTCTTCATACGTCGCTTTTCAAAGATACCCATCAATGGAGAGCTCAAGGCTTCACGCTCGTTAGCAGGAACCTTGGCAATCTTACCACCACGGTAGACATAGGAACCAGAAATTTGCTTGAATTCAAGGTACTTTGTAACGTCAGTGTATGTCAAGAAACGAACAATTTCACCATTGGCCATCATGAACTTGGGAATAAGATCAACATTCCAGTCACGATCACGACCAAGTTCTTCTGGAGGTGATTGATCAGGACGGAACTTGCTGTAAAGCTATATAGAACAAAATATTAGCGAAAAAAAAAGATAAAGGGAAAAAACGTAATAATATTTGATGCAAGCCCAGACACGCATACACACTACGACGCCCAACCGTTTTTTTTTCTCAATCCTTTTCACACGACCATCTTGTAACCTTTCAATGATAATTAAAATACTCACTTGGGTTAAGTTAAGTGATGCAGATTCACCACCATAGTAGTCGTTACGGTCCATGTGTAAAACCTTCTTGCCGTCAACAGAAAGCAAACCTGACAAGATACACTCGGTCAAACCAGTGCCGAGAACAATGACATCATATTCTTCATCCTATAAAAAAATGGACAATAATTGAAAAAATGTTAACATGTCTTTGGACATTCCATGAAAAATAATAACAATAAGCTTTCAGTATATGAATAAAAGAAAAACATTACCATGTTGTAAAAAAAGCTTAATCAAAAAAAAAAAGTGAACAAGATGAAGTAAAAGCTGACCATGAACGCGACGTCTATATATTATGATGTAGCGGGCATCTGCGCGGCGCTTAAAACTTATCCAATAAGACCCGTTTCGCTAAAGCATGGAAGTGGAGTATTTCTTGTGTCGTCAATCCGCATAATCTCCAAGTTTGATCTGTTGGTAATCATTAACTATAGGATAATATTGTTTTAGGTAGGTCTAAAGAAATAAAGAAATACTCTATCACTACAAAGAAAATATATTGCTAATACGTATTCGTCAAGAATATGGATTGAGAAGGGCCAGTTATTAAGCAATTGCACAGTGACACCAAGGTACAGTGTTGTCCTCACAATAATGGGTCCCATTGTATTTTGTCTCATTACCAACGTCTGTGTAACTTCTTTGAAATTTTGTCGTTTACATAGAAAAAGTGACAAATCCAAACAAAACTTTTTTCAATGGATGTTATTATTGTAAGTTGTAAAGAGTAGCACAACAAGGTGCGCGGAACCATCATCATGTAAACATAATAATTATTAATTACATCAGATTACATCATTTGCTTGATAAGGATATGCATATTGTCAAAAAAGTGCTATGCATCTAACAAAGTGTCACGCACCCAGTACCGTATAAATTGATTAAGTATACTTCTTTACACAATAATAATATTCATTGTTCAAAGGATAATTGTATAAAGTTTTTTGCCTGTTTATAAAATAATTACAATTTATTATATTAAGCATTTATCATTAATAGAATGTGTATAATATAATAAAAACAGATACATGTTAACCTTTTGTATTATATAAAAAACAATCTGGTTACTGCAGCAGGTCATTACCAGTAAAAATATAATTTTTTGGTCAGCATCTTGAACAAGATATAATTATCCTTCAACTTCCTCAGCATCGTTTTGTTTATTTATACGGATATCTCTTCTGATTAGTGTTGTCTATGGTGTTTTTATAAATATGTAGCATTATTTCTTCTTCACTTGTTGATTGCAAGTTGAATATTGTTCTTTCTTCCTATAACATTGAAATCAACTTCCAGGTGGTTTAAATTTTGTTTTATTTGCTCTCAATCAATACAAAGCTAATTTTTACAATTTCCATTGGGGTCTTTCACAATTGTTCACTAGTTTAAATATTGGCAAGATAAGATTTTTGTGCACGAATACATGTCAAATCGAACTTTATTAAATCAAGTTCAAAACAATGAAATATAATTAGTTGTATTTCTCGATTTCGTAATTATGTTTTTGGTTACTTTTTCTAGAAACTTGTTCGAAACATGATATCAATCATTTGAATAATTTTATGATTAGTCATTTAATTAACTTTTTACAGCTCTTTAATCTTGGACTATTAATATATTCTAAAGAACACCCAAAAAAGATCCTGATGAAAGGCTATCATCTTTATTATAAAATTTAAAATATATATTTGAAAATATTATTATACATGATATATGAAAGTAAAAGCATTAACTTGAGAAAAATTACTACTGATTATAAAAAAAAAAGCACTCGTTTTGACCCATTATCATGACGATCAAGTTGGATATCTTTTTAGTACCCAAGTATACATCATCTATGAGACATCCAATAAAATAATTTTATACATAATTTATCAGTATAGCATTTGTCAAAGAGGATTCTATCGATATAGCACTGTTTACTCTGACTGAAAGGTCTATACTTCGCTAAAGCACAGTTTCAAGCAGTGTTGTTTTCTATATGTAATCTTATCCACAAAACTTTCAAAGCACAAAAAGCTCATTTGTATGGTAAGTACAACAATAATGCCACACTTTCTACCTTTGTTCATACTTTATAACGTTGATTTCTCCATATTGATGAAATAAAAGAGCTTGTTTGTTAAATGTTTCCAAGCAACAATGAAAATGAGAAAAATAACCTACACATCCTGGTTAAATTTCTACTTATGTAGCAAGTCATCCTCTACGTACGTATGCATGTATTTGCTATTAATAACTATTCATTGTTATGAATGCTACACATAAGAATAAACAACGCCACAATATATTATCTGTGGGATTATCTTTTGTTCTCATTACATGATTTGTTGTAACGTGTATACTTTACGACATAGATAGGCGATTAACAACAATCAAAATCTATTATTATAAATAACTATTACAACAATCTGAAGATTGCATATACTAAAATAAATCAAATGGTCCGTTCCCATCCACCTTTCCATAAAGTAGTGTCCGTGTGTTAGGTCGTACTACATTTTCATTCCAGATTTTCTTTTGAGAATTTATAAATATATATTTTATTTTATTCATGCTTCTACGTAACTATACTAATATAATCTTGTAAAGTTACACCTTGTTCTAGTCAAATGTATAATGATAAGTTTGTTCCTAGATAGTTTTATAATTTATAATCAATAAATTAAGGAATGTTATTGTCTTTATTATTATTACCATCCATTATTGTATTATAAATATAATTATACATAATGAGGCTAGTACACCAAGTATGAAATGAAATAAAAGTAACAAAATGAATTGGGTTGGATTTTTGTGTTCAAGTGATGATACAGAAAAGTGAAGAAAAGCACGGTCATTTTACCCCTTTACGGTATCATCCATTATTATCGTTGTTACAAATACGGATCTCCTTCCTTCTTGATCCTATACTTAGTTGAGAGAGTAGGAATAAGAAGAAGAAGGGGACACGAGTCATTCTCCTGTAATCTCCTTTTTTTTCATCTTCATTCTTCGTTGTTGTTGTTTATATGCAACGATGATTTTTGATCTATTCGATCTTCTTTTTATAAAAACAAAGTATCATCCTACATACATTACTACATACATATCTTATTAACATAGTACATTGCATATCAATGAAAATATAAGAATAAACCAATAGGATGATTGTTTGTGAAAGGAAAAGGAGAAAGAGGAGATAGAGCTTATAACTGAATATAAATAAAAAAAACGCGCCAAAAAGGAGGAGTATTAAACAAGGCGATCTCTCTTTATCGTAAAATGGTAACACAAAAAAAGATGATCATTCATTTTTTTAGAGTAACCCAAAATGCACCTTTTCTTTTCTTATATGCAAAGAATGATAATCTACTATTTTATCATCACAAACTATTTTACTATATGATTACGAAGAAGAGTCTAATTAGTTATCCAAAAGTATATCTTTGATTCTGTAAAGTAAAAAAAAAAGAGAGTAAAGAAGAAATAAGGTTTGGTAACCCTCCTTTTGGGAATATAATATGTATGACATGGCGCCAATGATATGTGACTCAGACCGCGTTTAATGACCGTGTGCATCCTTATATAACCCATTATAATGTGATACCACACTTATTTATGTGCATATCTTCATAACAACAAGAAGAAGAAGAATATGTTGAAAGAGTGGATTCAATGGCATTATGACTTGTAGATATAGAGTAACAGCAATTGGGAAGAAAATGTGACGACGATAGAATGATAGGAGGAAAGACTTGTTCCTGCTTCTTCATGGTAACTTTCTAAGTTTATCCATGACAAAAAGGAGCAGAAAAATGCAATAGTAAATAGATGAGAAGAAAACGATCTTTTATAGGTATATAAAAAGAAAGGAGAAGCATATATCATTTACGTTGACCCTTATAACCTCTTTACCAGGCAAATAATAAAAAATGCCACGTTTATTTAAACACTTTGTAAGAAGAAGAAAAAAAAGGCCATGGGGCTAGTGAATCTTATGTTTCTTATTATTATTTATTATGACAGCACGCTAAACTAATAAAATACCACTCTTAATAGAATAAGGGTTGGGTGACCATAAAATCATGGCATAACAATCATTGAATGATTCAACTCGTGATGTGTCCATCCGTCGATTTGTTTCTTGTTTACAACAAGAATGACTGCCCACTTTCCTTTTCTGGCCCTGGCCCGCGCCCAACGGGGATGGCTGTTATTATTTTATAATATACATATATGCTCCCCTTTGTTGTTTGGGTATGATTTAACAAGACAGTAAGCAGTTTTTTTTATATTTGTTTGTTGTTGCTGTTGTTGTTTTATTTAAATATATCTTCTGCCTATAAAGAGTTGTAGTATGATGCATCATAGAAAGAGTGAGTGAAAAAGTAATAATTTATGTTATAATGGTGGGATAACCTGTTATTAAATATCATAATAAACCGAAATCAAAGCAGAAAAATAATCATGAGCAGACACAACATAAAATTCTTTTTGCTTTGTTACTTGGCAAAGTGAAAAAAAAACCCGCATGACCTTTTGGTAGATTTAACCCCGTGATGTGTTTCTCTCTTTCTCTTTAAAAGAAAAAAGGCGAAAGTTTATAACATAATTTTCATTCTCCGGTCTTTTCATCGCTTTTATCTTTTTTCATTTTATTCATTTTGCTCACTTTGTTCCTTTTTCTTTTTCACACACGTAATAACACCAAAACAACAGCACACACATAATACAGCCACTTTTTACCTGCTTTTCTTCACAAACTTAGTAATATAAGTCTATGATGACGAGCTATTATCACCAAAGAAGTTATCATACTTCATCATCAAAACCTTTTTATAAACGACATTTCACATCCTCTACCACGTCGTCGTCATCCTCCTCCTCTTCTTCTTCATCCTCTGGAACAAATCATAATCATACTCATATCCCTCCACGTTTTCAACAACAGCAACAACAACAACAACAGCAACGCCCATATCATCACCGACATCAATCATCCTCTTATAATCATCATCATCACAATAATAATAGCCATCATCATCAAAAACCACCACGAGGTCGTTATTATCCACCTTGTAGTAACACGACAGATATTGACGATCTTATTTATGGTCCAGCCATGACGATGGCCATGAGTGAACGTAGTATTTTTTATACCGCCTTTGATGATGATCATACCACATTGATCCATATACCTACACCCTCTAAAAAATTGACTTCTTTTTACTCTCATCATCGTTCTCGTCGACGTTCTTCTTCATCCTCCATCACCATGTTTTATGCTAATCTCTATGATCCGCTTGAAACTACGACCAAAGAACCTTTACAGCCCAACGACGATCCCATGACTACATCCGTCAATCATAATAATCACAACCATCATGATGATGAAAGTAATAGTAGTAGCAGTAGTAGAAGTAGTGCAAGTAGTTCATCCACTTTATCCACTACCAAAACCAACCCTCTTCATCAAAACACTTCTTTACAAAGGTAAAATTAATTTCAATCAAAAAAAAAAAAAACTTTTTTTGGGGGGAACGGAGGTGAAGGAGAGGGAGAGAGGGGGGAGCAAAGAAGAGAGAGAGAGATTCCAACAAATAGTGTTCTGATTTCAACTAACAGGTCTGTTTTCTTCTTTTTTTATATAGACCTAATACAGCAGCAACAACAACTACTACTACTGCCTCTACCACAGCGATGACGACGACTACAACAACACCTTCGCCTAATACTAAACCAGTGATTCCAACAGATCATCATCGTTTAGATTATTACCATCCTGAATCTAATTTTCAACAACACCAACATCATCAACATATTCTTCATCAACCGCCACTACCACAGTTACCTCCACAACAACATCCCTATCCTTGTTATTATCCTTTACCACAGTACGCGTATTATCATCATCCTCCGCCACAACATCCTCATCACCCACATTATACGCATCATTATCAAATGACACCACCTGTGATGACGACAAGTCCAACTGCTTCAAGTTCTTCTTCTACCTCTATGAATGAACTTGCAACAACATCAACAACGACTATGACTGCTTCAACTATGACCAACACAGACCATCCCTATGCAAACAACACCGGTCGCACAGACCCAGAAGAGTTACTCGCGGATGACCTGCACCGTCGCGCATCGACAATCTCCGACGCCGTTACCACAGCCTCTTCCGCAGAAATCTGTCGACGTTTTAGTAGTGGCAGTACTAGTAGTACGGCTGCTTCAAGTATGGTGACTTTACCTAGTGTAGAGGAAAAACCATCTTTTACTGTTGTTGGTAAGTAACATATATATAAAGAAAGAGAGGAATCTGTATGTATATAGATCATGCAGTGTGTTTGTATATATATACAAATATATATATATATGTATGAGTATTAATAATAATTCTGCTTGCCCCCAAACTTGCAGCATCCGTCATCAACAATCCCTTAGTAACAACGCCGCCTCCTCCTGCTCCTCTTCCGCAGTCAGAAGAAGAGGAGAGTAAACAATCTGTTTCTTCCTCCGCGTCGTCTTATTCTCCATCACCTGATCTTGTGAGTGACGATGCTGATAAATTGTCTATACCATTGCCTTCTTCTCCTTTGAACGATCAACAAAAACCAACGACTGTAGTGTCCATTTTATCCTCCTCCTCTTTATCCATTGTAGAAGAAGAAGAGCCTATTGTTGAAGTCAAATCATCCACATCATCTACTACTACTATATCCACTAACGATAACGATAACAACAAAGATGACGATGCGCAAATGATAATAGTAGAAAAAGTAGAACAAAACAATGACAAGAAAGAAGATGATGAATTACCAGTATGGGCGGACCCTGACCGTGTACGCGAAAATCCCACTCGATACCAATTTGTCAAAGAATACATGGACAAACATAGTATCCCCAAAACATCGGCCATGCCACTTTCAGACACGTACACATTCTATTTTAGTGAAACGTCCGCCACCAAACACCAAAAGACACCCACTGCCAATTACATGTCGACGGTAAAACCCATTTTTCACTGTCAAACTGTATGGGACTTTTCTTCACGATGGAGGTATTATAAGCAACACATGGGAGGTCGACCTTCTTTTATGAAGAACCATCAAACGTTGTATTGTTTTGTCAAGGGCGTGGCACCCATGTGGGAAGACAATACAAATAAAAATGGTGGACGATTGACATTATGTCCAAACAAGTCGGATATAGACGATTTATTTGATTTGGTCCTTGCTTCCTTTGTCGGTGGTGTACTTTCGGAATTTGGTATGGTCGGTTTGGTCTTGTCAAAACGTTTGCGTGGTGATCGTATTGAATTATGGTTGGATGGGTCTGCGTCAGTGGAGACCATACCTCCTCTTCAGTAAGTATCTTTGTTCTTTGTTCAAGTGTTTATTTGTATATTCATGATGGATTGTTTTTTTTTCTTTTTTCTAGGGCGAAATTGTGTCAATATTTACAAGAACCGCTCTGCACTTTAGTAAACACATCGCGTTACAAAAAACACTTTGACAAATAAAATAGTAAATAGCTTTCTCTCTTTCCTTTCTTTCTTTTATACGTAACACTTCTCCTCTGCAAAAAAAATAATAATATTTGCCCTGTAAACAAACTGTGTACAAAAAAATCAATTCTTTTTTTTTCTTTCTTTCTTTTATTTTTTTTCTTACAAGTTTCTTTCCCCTCCTCCCCTTCGTAAATATATTTGTTCCTCCTTCTTTCAAATCAGATTACTTTTTTCTTATGTTGTTGTTGTGGGCTTGGTGTGAATCGAATGAATTATTAGGTGGTGAATGTAATACTATATATTGCATGTATTACATTGGTTGTTATTGTGTTGGATTACACAAAGAAAGAGAATGTTTAAAAGGAAGGACAAACAACCTTAAAAAAACTAAATGTGAAAGAACAAACGAGGACGCGTGAATGATAATCCGTTTTTTAATAACATCTTCCATCTTATATAGTAACTCATATAACGCGTGTGTTTCTTTTGCGCGTTGTAAAAAAAAACCTGAGATGAAGCAAAATCATTTTGTACATATGACTCCTTCCAACCCCACAAATCCAATCATGGTAAGAGTGGACCTGTCAAGAATAACAGTGAGGGGGACCATCATGACAAAAGGATCATCATTCATCAGTTTATTTAATTATTAAATATTTTACCACCTCATCTATGCATGTTCTCGAATTCTACTGCAAGCATGACCCTACATGTTTATACTATGTAATGTATGAATTTTGCTCATGTATATATTTGTATCTTTTCTCTTTATATATCTATATGCATAATGAGATCACAAGGATGAAACCCAAAAAAATATAAGGTGATGAACATGAACCAACCATATGAGAAAGTCGTGCCACAATCAACAGCAGCAACATCTTGATCTGTGGATATTACTCACTCCTCCAATCATATTTTACAGTCATGTTGAAACCAGGAATTTGCATTTTTTAAGTTCATGAGAAATTCTCTGCTCCATGAGTTGGGGGTATCTGGACCTCCCGTAGCACTTTTTTGACTCACATTTTCCTATCAGTGGTAGTGGTATGTTGCTAATGCATATTCATATCGTGGAAAAAAAAAGATGGTGATATATTTTTTTTTAAAAAAAGAGTAATGTGAATGGTCTATACTATAACTATGAAAAAAAAAGAAGTATAGATAGATAGATTGAGAGTAGAGAGAGAATAGGGAGATTTATGTACAGCAAATTCATTTGTGTGTGTTTTTTTTGTTCATGTTTTTTTTTATCATTTCTTATAAATTTGAGTAGTGTACATTTCAATTGAACAAAAATAAAATAAAAAAATATTTAATAAAAAAAAAAAGACCAAGATACTTTTATCTTTACTTCTTTTCAGTAGTAGAAGGAGCCTTAGGAGCAGCTTCCTTCTTCTCAGCTGCCTTGGGAGCAGCAGCAGCAGTAGCAGGCTTCTTTTCAGTAGCCTTGGGGACAGCAGTAGCAGCTTCCTTCTTTGGTTCTTCCTTCTTTTCAGCAGGCTTAGCCTCTTCCTTCTTGGCTTCCTCCTTCTTGGGTGCTGCTGCTGCTTCCTTCTTTTCAGCAGGCTTGTCGTCCTTCTTTTCAGCAGGTTTGACGTCCTTCTTTTCAGTAGGCTTGACTTCGTCCTTCTTTTCAGTACCCTTGGCTTCTTCCTTCTTGGGAGTTTCTGAAGTAGTAGCAGTAGCAGCAGAAGTTTCCTTGGTTTCACCTTCAGTTTCTTGTTCCTTGGGACGTTCAGACATGGCCACCTTCAAATAAATAGCACGACCTTCCAATACCACGTCCTTGACATTATCCAAGACACGCGTTTGTTCTTCTTCAGATTCAAGATCAACGAAACCGTAACCCTTGGAACGACCACTAATATTAATGGATACGCCATTAGGTTAATATCTTGTCATTTATTTTTTATAGACACATCACATAGCTTCCACGGAACACTTGCTTCCCAACAACAGCAACCTGCTCTGTCTTCTCTTCCTTTCTTTGTTACTTACTTCTTCATTCGAGCCACTTGAGCTGACTTGACCTTATATTCCTTGAACACAGCGGAAAGGTTTTCATCAGTGGTTGCATAAGGAAGGTTAGCAACAAACACGGTTGTTTTTGAAGGTTCAGTAGGTGGGCGTTCAGCTCTGGGAGCAGGAGCCTTACGGCGACGGACACGACGAGCCTTCTTCTTGGGCTTTTCGTCTTGCTTTGTCTCTTCATTATTCTTGACATCAACCGACTTATCAGTCTCGTCTTCAGTACCAGCAGTGGACTTCTTTGCTGCGCGAGGCTTGCGAGCTGTACGACGACGCTATAGAGATGGAAGGGAAGGAGAGAAAAAATGATTAAGGAGAGAATGAGAATGTGTGGGTGTGTGTTTTACGTTGTGGGGAGAGTCATTTGTTTCATCTTTTTGGTGAACGAATTGAAAAAAAAAAAAAGAAAACTTACAGGTTTACGAGCACGAGGTTTCTTTTCCCCTTCATCCTCAGATGAAGTGGATGCTTGTTCTTGCTTCTTCTCGACATGGGCCTTGGGCTTGGCGACTTCAACATTCACCTCACGGCCCTCGAGTTCCTTCTTGTTCAGCTCCTTTCTTGCCTTTTCAGCCTCGGCAGCACTTTCAAAGGCGACAAAGCCATAACCGAGCGAACGGCGGCCATGTTTGATAATGGTAGCTTCCGTACTGTTGTCCATTTATTATTATACATGTTAGTTATAAAGTGTTCTATTGTCTTCCTCTCCTTCATAATTCCCTTTCTGGTGTGTTTGTATTCCCTCACCTCTTCGTCTATGACGAGTATGCTATATACACCTCATAGGCCCATACATTCCCTTCCTCTCTCTCACTCTCTCTGCATATATAACGCAACTTACACTTTGCCGGCACTTTCAAAAAACTTGGTCAGAGCTTCTTGGCTGGTCTTGAACGGCAAGTTTCCGACAAAAACCTATAAAGATGAAAACGCCCATCCACGAAAAACAAATAAATGAATAAAAAACATGCCACACATGGAATGATGGAATGAAAAGAGGAAGTAAATTTTTACCTTGTTATCTTCAACCAACTCTGCTGTTGTTGTCTCAGTAGCTACACCATTAGTGGTGGGCTTATTCTTCTCAGAAGTGGTTGTGGCAGCTTCAACGGTGGGCTGCTGCTTTTGTTCAGTCTTTGTGGACATGACGAACAGTAAATGGTTCAATGGAAATGAATAACTTAAATAAAACGGAAAAAAAGGGTTGGGAAACTCTTTTGTCGAGAGCAAAAAAAGTTAGTTTTTTTTTTGAACGAAGTAGAAAAAAAAAAAAAAGAAAAAAAAGAGACGCGATGAAAATGTCACAGAAGAAAAAAAGGATGTAAAAAACGACAGGAAAACAACTCACTTACTTTATGAATAACCCGAGCTGGCTCAAAACCAAAAGTAGTGTCTCTTTTTTGGGGGTTTTTTTTATGGAATAATGGGACTTGAGAAAGACGCGTATACCTTTTTTCTTCTCATAACCATTTTATATACACAATCACTGTGATTTATGGCCGGACCCCCAGTTCCAAATTTGATTGGTGGAAATGCCCATCGGTTGTAACAGCACAACAGGTTGGTATGATGTGTTACCATGAGGATATTTTATTCTCTCTTTTTTTTGCTGCGCACAGTGGTAAAGGAAGAACTAAAAACAAGATCCTTTTATCTAATTAGATTTATGACCATTGGAAAACACAAAACAAGATACAGTCCCATTTCAATTGGAATCCATTGATGAATAAATCACACTGTGCGATTGTTTTATAATGAAGAAATAACATAGAACATGAAAGAAATTATCATTAAACTCTATTTTTGGAAACACACATGCTTCATTATGATACGTTGTAGTTGAGTTTTAAGTTTTCTCGGAAGACTCGTGCCGGGCATATCTTTTCCATTCATGCTGTTAAACGTAATAGTAACTAAGAACTCGTACTTTTAAAAACTTACCCATGCTGATTTTGATTTATGCAAAACAACAAGCATCATTTTTCATTATGAACTAGTTTTTCCATTCATTATGAATTGTACTAGAAGAAGAACAATTTATTCTTCAAAAATAATAATAATAAAAAAGAGAGCCGTCTTTATTTTTTTAAGGTTTGGGATAGGAAAGTTTGTAGTCTGCAGTGATCTTGGCATTTAAAAACACATAGCAAGTGAAACACTCAAAACGGAGTTGAGCTGTCGGGTATATGGAAAAAATTCTACGCGACATTTTTTTTGGGCTCATCAATGCAAAGTTTATTAGCCAACTAGCTCATAAATCCACTTACTGCGTGATTTAGCGCAGTAAAATAAATCTCGAATCTTCTTTTATGATACATTATGATTCATTTGTTTCAATTGCTAACTAATAAGAAGAATGGGTTACCTAGATTTGCAGTATTATAAATAATTGTGTCATCCTAGTAACCATATTGATATTTTATTTTCTTCCTTTCCAA